>JAGMUU010000053.1:0-229094 GCA_020744375.1 Dactylonectria estremocensis
ATGTAGGGGTAGGTTAGTAAGAAAGAATAGGTAAGGTTTCGCAATCTGTGTTCAACGTTGCGTGTTATCAAGTCGACCTGTGGCTATCGCAAATCGTATAGTCGCACGGACTGCGCCCATATTTGGCGTCCATTTTGCATCGTCTGATGGTGATTTTCCTCCTAAGAAGAACGAGAGATTTCCTCTTTGTGTCTCGGTGCACTGTACCATTTCGGCTCGGTATGTCGTCCATTTTCTGCATCGGAAGAGAAAATGCTCGACCGTCTCTGTCGCTTGTCCACATGCGCATTGCTGCGATGCTGCTGCTGTGATCCGAAAGAGGTATCCATTCAATCTGGCCATTCCTGTCCTGAGCTGCGCCAGCACGCTGGCTTCTCTCCATGATAAGCTATCGTATAGTTGTCGAGTGTGCTTACCTGGTAGTGCAGCATCGACTCTCTTCGAGAACTTTCCAACATTATCTGGTAGGTGTTTGCTAATACACTGGCTCAATCGAGCCATGTTCAGGGTCGTCGATCGCATTCTGGGAAACTTCAGAGCCGGGATGGCACCGTCTCGGGTTGCATCCCGCGCCTCTTCTTTAGCAGTCTTCAGGAGCTTGTGTTCAGCACTGGTGGGCACCCATATGACAGTCACCGAATTTCCATTGACCCTCAACGTGTCGATGGAATCGTATATGCATCCAACATACTCTTGACCAGATTGTTGGCGGGGATTTCGGATCGTAAGCACGGCAGCCTTGTTGCTCGTCAACAGTGCCACGCTTCGGTATCTCAGGTCAGGTAAGTGCCTCAATGCGTATGCCATCGCCGCCAGCTCCGCAGAAAACGGGTTCTGTTCCGTTCTCATACCAAGTGTAAAGGAAAATCGTTCCAGCCTCGGCCCTCCCCGCACCAACACAGGGATCTCGATGACCCCTCCACTGGTACACACACACACACACAATTTATTTCGCCCGGTGGCTTATAGCCAATAGGGCACTAGTTGCTATTGTACATGTCCATTTCCCAATTTTTGCCATAATCTCGTAAAAGCCCTTACAGCGTCCAATTTCTGCTTTTGCCTCTTCGTTTTTCCGTTTCTCCGCAGAATCTCGTGGGGTTTGTATTATTGGCAAGCGAACTTGAAGGCTCCACTGGTACAGTGACTTGCAGGAAATGTGTCGCAGTTGTCTAATGTTAAAAGAGTTTCCGCACGGACCACCATTTGTGGCGCACTGTGGCGAGACCATGCGTGGTGACAAACAGTACGTACCTGTGAAGGAGGGGCATAACAAAGCCAGAAACGGCTCTCGGGCGCACGCCAGGCAGCAAGGCCAAAAATGCAACGCCAAGCCCACCTCCCCCCAGCGCCACCTCACACTTTCCTTCATTTCACACAGTCACGTGAGGGGCTGAAGTAGGCTGTGTTGGCATGTCGGTGCCTCACGCATTCGCCACCAAGGTCACACCCTTGAGGAATGTACATTAATCGATTTCCAGATCCTAGCTGAATGGCTGCCACAATGGCAGGAGATGGGGGAGACCAGCGGCGCGACGTCAGTCATAACCGATTCCACGACCAGAACTTCATCAACCAGGGCAACATTCAGGGGAACGTTCACTACCACCCGCCCCACCAACCCACCCCTGCCGAAGTCGTCCGCGTCATTCCATATCCCCGCAACGAGGACATGGTCCGTCGCGGGGATCTCATCGACCGACTAGACAAGCTTTTACCACAAACACCAGGTTTCTCTAGTGCCGCCCTTTGGGGCTTGGGAGGCTCAGGGTAGGTCTCTACTTTCACATGGGCTCTACCGCGTACTAATACTAACGAACCAAGAAAAACGCAGATTGCACTAGACTACGCGTATCGACGATGCGATAACGACAGCGAATGCTGCGTCTTCTGGGTGCACGCAGATAACGAAGCGACTTTTATGTCCGATTATAAGACGATCGGGAAGAGGCTCGGGGTTGACGAGCAGCTTGACGGGTCGGATCTGCTTGATGCAGTCTGCAGTAAGATTGGAGAACGGTCGAAATGGGTGATCGTTCTCGATAACGCTGATAACCTAGGGTTGTTTGGAGTGGGCCAAGCACAAGAAGGAACGAACGAGAACTTACGCAAATATATCCCTCATACTTCGCAAGGAACACTACTGTGGACGAGTCGAGACGCGCATATTGCTGGCACGCTTGTGGGATCGCGTCGAGGTATCGAGGTGCGGTCAATGGCAACGGACGAGGCGACAACACTTCTTGCTAGAGTCAGAGACGAGGAGTCGACTTTTGAGGAGGAAGGAGTTGATGCTCTTCTGGAAGAACTGCAACGGCTTCCGCTGGCAATCTCGCAAGCTGGTGCGTACATACGGCGCATGTCGATAACAGTTAAGGAATATCTATCCCTTTTGGCACAAGGCAAAAGTCGGTGGGAAGTACTGAAGATGAGCGATGCTGACCGACATCGACGGCCGGAGGTGTCGAACAGCGTGCTTGAGACATGGAGGATCTCGATAGAGCGAATTCGAGAGGAGAGTGAGATGTCGTATCGGATCCTCCACGTGATTGCGTATCTGGACAGTCGAGACATACCGCATGAGCTGATGGAAATGGCTAGCCGATACAACTTTGGCGATGACAGTACAGCCAGGCAGACTTCCGAGCTTAAGGTGCATGTAGCAACTATGCGACTGAAAGAGTTTTCTTTTCTCAGCATACATCAGAAGGAGGATGGTGAGCGCAGCTATGAGATGCATAAGCTTGTGCAAGAAGCTGTGCAGTATGGGCTGAGAGTAAAGAAGCGGATGGAAACAGGCCTAGGCGAGACTACAGCCAAGAAGAGCGGACCAGAAGAGGGTGAAGCATACTATTGCAGTATAGCTTTACAAATGATTGACAACGTTTTCCCAGTATCGGAAGGAAAGACATGGGCACGATGCGAGCAGTACATGGCTCATGCTATACGGGTAGGAGAATGGGCAGAGGTCAGCATGACAGAGATTGAGACATCGAGATTGCTCAGCAGAGTATCGGGCTTCCTCTATGATCAGGGGCGGTGGAGAGAGAAGGAGCCGGTAGATAGGAGGGCATGGGGGCTTCGACAAGAAGTGCTTGGGGAGAAGCATCCCGATACGATCAGCAGCATGGCGTCTCTCGCGACGACGTACCATAACCAGGGCCGATATGACGAGGCTGAGGCGTTGAAGGATTGCGCACTAGATCTCCGACGGGAGGTGCTTGGGGAGAAGCACCCCGATACGATCAGCAGCATGGCGTCTCTCGCGACGACGTATAATGCGCAGGGCCGGTACGACGAGGCTGAAGTGCTTCATAAAACTGCCCTAGATCTTCGCCGGCATATTCTTGGAGAAGATCACCCCTACACGACTCAAAGCACCATGTACCCCGCCTCCACACAGGAGTCGTCACAGCAAATGCAGTCTCTTGTAAGACCAGTCCAGTCTTTGGCAGTTACGCAGGTCCGCGATTCAGAAGAGCGGAAGTCGCGCCGTAGATCTTTACGGGAGGTTATGCATATGCGGGTAAGGAGTTTTCGCAAATGGAGATCTCACTAAAGTAGGGGGCCAGATAATCTCTATGGTTCTACCCAAGTGTCCATACCTACAATACTACAGTACTGTATACACTATATTAGCTGCTAATTGATAATTGTTCATATGACTGCCAATGGGGTGTGTATGCATGATGGTTGAGTGAATATA
Organism: Dactylonectria estremocensis; assembly: GCA_020744375.1. Classification (NCBI taxonomy): domain Eukaryota; kingdom Fungi; phylum Ascomycota; class Sordariomycetes; order Hypocreales; family Nectriaceae; genus Dactylonectria; species Dactylonectria estremocensis. The sequence goes on from JAGMUU010000053.1 coordinate 3,707, forward strand.
GACTTTGGTTAGGAATGGACTCTGGGATAATTAAGGACGATCTTCCAAAGGGTAGGCGGCTAGAAGTTGGTCATAGCTCGAGTTGTTGATGCCCGAATGCCAAGGCACTTAGACGCTGCGATCTGATTATATCGAGAGAGACTGAGCCGTGAACATCATGGTTACTGTAAGAAGGGAGCCTGTTCTGGCTTTAGTGGAAATGAAGGAAAGTGTATTATTAGGTGGCGCTGGGGGGAGTGGGTTTGGCCTTGCAATGTTGGCCTTGCTGCCTGGCGTGCACCCGAGAGCCGTTTCTGGCTTTGTTATGCCCCTCCTTCATAGGTACGTACTGTTTATCCCACGCATGGTCTCGCCACAGTGCGCCACAAATGGTGGTCCGTGCGGAAACTCTTTTAACATTAGACAACTGCGACACATTTCCTGCAAGTCACTGTACATACATACGGAAATGGATATGTATAATAGCAACTAGTGCCCTATTGGTTATAAGCCACCGGGCGAAATAAATTGTGTGTGTGTGTACATACATACAGTACCAGTGCTACTGTACATACATACCAGTGCCAGGAGTTTAAAACATCTGGCTGTAGTAAGAATCCACAAGTGGACGCTGGATAGGCTTGTAAGGTCAGTTTAGGGCTGTGCTCTTATTGACTTTACTTGATTTTGGTTCCAAAGGGGCCGAGGCTTGATAGGGAGGTCCCCGACTGACATTATGGTACTGTATAAGTAGATGATCCTATACTGCGTTTATTTTGCTCGTTCTTAGACTGATTATTTCGTCGACACCCAACCCAGCCTGAAGTGTTTAAAAATCGACCTTTTCAAGTTACGCATCCATAATGGAGTCCTGTGACCAGCGTACGTTTCATTATTAATTGATTCACGACCCATCGCGCTAATTAGTGTCCTATCACAAAGCCCATAAAGTGGTAGGCGGGCGGGTGGTTACTGTGTTTGACCGCGTCCTGCTTTTCTATCGAACATTTGATATTATCGCAGCTTTTCCTGCTATCGTCGCCTCAGTCTTGATGGCATTCGGCGGATTTCAGGATCATCAGAAGACAGCTATGGGCCAGATAGTAGTATTGTTACTCGCCAGCTCTGTGGTAAAAAGTATCATCGCTTTAACTCTGGCTAAAATGCTCCTTTTCAAGTTCGAGGGCCAGCAGAGTTCGACTGAAAGAAAAACACTAATTCTATGGCTTCCAACTATATTGGTCGATATTAGTATTATCGAGGTTCTTGTTGGCCTTGTCTTCTGGATTGCTAATGGTTATCCCATTTGGGTTTCTCTGTTGATTGGAGTCGAGGCATTCGCATTCATGGTCGGCACCATGACTCTGGCTTGGAAGATGTGGATGGAAGGGCTCACACTGCGGCCATCTGACCATGATCTGAAGACGTAGTATAAACCTCTGTGTAGTGCATAGTGGCGAGGTTGACTGGACAGCGTAGGAGGCGGAGTGGTTACCACGATGCGGCTGGGCATGACTCACAGCACGATAGAGGCACAAATGTTCTATGGCGTCATGTCAATTGACCAATGTGATCAGTTTGTCCCAGGTGAGAACGCAATTTAGATACCTTAAACGGACATACGTCGCTACTAAACAGTTACTACACATCATACTATTCAAAGTAGATATAGTTAGTTCTCATTTTATACTAAACAAAATGTTTAGATCAACATTACAGAATGGCCTAAAAGACAAGCTTAAACTTTTATTATTATCGCTGTAGTCATATCCGCATATCTGATGACAAGAGAACACCGTTCCTTTCTCTCCAATTAGCTGACGCTCTGTCCTTGGAAACCCTCATCGCAACTGCCTTAGGTGCAGACACCTCATACCGGACCCAGTATAGGCTCATTACTTATCATTGTAACTGGAAGTAGATTGGTCGAAGATCTTTATGGAATTGATGAGCCAGTAGGCCTCAGTGAAGGCAGCTGGGTTGGCGGCGACATAATCATTACAGTTGGATGAGAGTGCAGAGCACTCAAGATTAGTATTCCAGGTCTCAGCGGAGCCGGCCCAGTCTCCACAGAAGGTGGTGTCGAAGACTAGGTTGTTGTTCATAAAATAGGTATCTATGTTACAGCCAGAACCGCCAGTGAAGCGCGCAGTAGGCAGGCCCCACCCAGACGGATCAAGGAATTCGGTCTTAATGTTGTCAGGGATCTGATTGCGGGCGAAAAACCAGATAGAAATGTGATCTGAGGTCCACTCCATAGCATACACGCCGCCACCATTAGCATTGAAGCTATTACCGTAATTCTGATAATTGGCAGTGCTTTGGCTGCAGCCGGTGTGAGCATAACCAGCGTTGCAGTTAGACTCTAATAAAGTGGTACTTTCCAGAGTCCCTTCGTTTGTAATATAGCAGCCGGAACCGGTGTGAAGAGTGATAGTATTGTGGACTTGAGTATTAACACCCTCAATAATATCAATCTCTCCAGAGACGGGCCAGTTGGGCCCGAAGAGCCACATAGCAGGCCAGACTCCACAGATGCTGCCGGGCATATGGATGATATCAGCAATAAAGAGGCCGTGGGTGAAAGAAGTTTGAGAAGTTACACGGACCGATTTGCGGCCACTGGCAGGGCTGACTGTAGTGGTATCAACACCCATATAGATGGCGCCGTTACGGTCGCCAGCGAGACCTTCGCTAACAGCAGTCTCAAAGCCAACATACTCAACGAAGCCATTCGTTGGGTCCTTCTCGTTGAAGAAGTCGAATGAGGTAAAGAAGTTTGTAGTATCATAGGTGATGCTGAGGGAGTATATGGTGGCGTGGGCGATTTTACTGAGGACCACAAGGCTGAGGGTAGGGTTTAAGGGATGCATGATTGTTTGAAGGGAGGGTATTTTCGAATCGAGTCTTTGAAGTTTCCAGGTAGAATAAGGACATACTAGGTTGTTTGATAGGAAATATGAGGCATGAAAGCATCAAGACACGTCGGTTTTACATGGGACAGGCAGGGAAGGGACTTCCCTAATAAGATGAATGAATTAGGGATCACTAGATCTAATTCTCATATTACCTCATCGTGCTGCACCGCCCCGGGAGCCTGATCGCGTTGCCGACTTGGTTCATCGCATCTTGTCGATTAAAATTTAACTATAAGCCCTCAATCAGGCACCAAGTGAATGTTTAATCTGCTACAGTAACAATTGGCGTGGTTAACGTGAATTAGTCAACAAATGGCTTGATTGATTATTTAGCGTCCACTTCCGGTCTTCCCAACGTCAGGAAGTGGCCATTAGGCCGCCTGCGCAAGCAACATGCAGCGCCGTTTGGTTGGTCCAAATATTCCTCGTCCCAAGCCTAGGACAGGTCTGGTGGATGCTTGCAGAGAACGTCCATCTCCGGACCTGGTAATGCATCCGCTGGGAATACACAATCCCTGAATCTTTGTAAAATCGACCGAGAAAAGGGGCAGAATTTCCCACACCGTTTGACCATCAACGCGGTTTCACGATGGCATTGCATTTTCGCTACAGGCGATCCACCAACTAGAGCTATGTATCTACCTGCCTTATAGTCAGCTTAGCACGTCTTTTTGGGCTTTTTAACCACAACAACAACAATAACCACTTTACTCGGTTGCTACGTTGAGTCTGGTGATTTAACCCTATATTTGTACGCAAGAAGTCAGTGTCGCTGTCACATATCGGGATATTGGATTTCTGCGGTTAAGACAGCAGTTAAGCTTTCTGTCTTTCATCATAGGCGTCCATCGCCACCTGCCTCGTCAGCGGCCTCGTCAGCTGTCTAGCTTTTCCTTCAATTAGGTCAATAGCTAGATAAAGCCAAAGACCCCGGGGCATCCGGAGCCTCTCGGCTGTCCGAGGTCATCCGAGGTCATCGTCAGTTTCTTCATCTATAAGACTGACCCAAAGACCCTCATTAGATAGGAAGAATAGCAAGAGCTTCTCACATACATGATCATTTCCATCTCCTAGATGCAACAGTCGCTAGTGTTACTAATCTTCGTAGCATATTCAGCGATTGGATATTAAATGACCAATTCCTTCAAAGGTCGCCGGAAACTTACCGTCAGTACGCATTATGGGGTCTTGATAAAGCCCATGTGGTCATCAAGGCGTCTTAAGACATAAGACTCTAAACAACGACGAAATATCAGAATTGATATACTCCTTAGGCTTGGCCAAAAAGTCGACTATTAGTAGAGGACTCGCAATGGGTAGGATACTTAGTCACAACACCCCCAACAGCGGGTTTCCCGCATTTCTGTCTTTACATCCCTTCTAATTTTCTATACTTCATGTCGACGTCTTCATGGGTCTCCATTCATTGCAACCATGGTGCCTTGGCGTCGTTATGTCCATGTGTATTCTCATCTTAGTAGTCGCGATTCTGCGATTCCTCGCTTTTTTCCAAAGCAAGAAACCACTCTCGACTGATGTCTGCATGGTTGTATTCTCCTTGTCCTGAAATTGACTGTTATGGAGGTACCGTCTAATAACTCGTTATGATCGAAAAGCTCCAGCTTGCGGTCTCGCCGAGAGAGAAGAATTATCCTATATATTGAGACTGTGAAATAAACTATTCTAGGGTCAATCGAGCAAGACACCTATCGAGAAATCGTACTAAATTTCGTGCACGAATCGTCTTGCTTGGCTCGGGAGCTGGCACCATCGCCTTGGGAGATCCTTCAATAGGCTCATCATCCCAAAGAAATGCTTCCATGCAAATATCTTCATTCAGGTATTGCACGTTAATTGTGTCTTCTGCCTGAAATGGGTCATGCTGATCAATTTCTGCCCCTGAATTCGAAGTGCCGAAGGGATCTACAGGCATCTCCTCCTCCAGGCTACCAATGCCATTCTCTGCATAATCGCCATTGGTCTCATCCAATAGGAATAACTCCTCCTCTTTTCTCATATTGGGTGGGTTAGACTCGTCGATGGTGTCTGGTGCTGATCCATTTCGCGTATCGGTTGGGTTAGGTTCGTCGATGGTATCGTGCGCTGATCCGAGTTGATGACTTTCCGTAGGAGAACTGCCTGTGGGTGATGTTTGGCCAACCTCTGCTGTGTCCTCTCTGACGGTAGTTTGATTGGAATGTGGCAGTTCTGACTGCTGTCGCCGTGTATTTCGCGTTGAACGCCTCTGTCGTCTTGGATATGCTTGGGGCTCACGTATATAGTTTTGGAACTAGTAGTTCGTCAGTGGTTGCATGTTTAACGTGTGTGATGACGCATACCAGAAGATTAAAATCCGGAATTGTTTCACCGTCAGGGATATGGCCTCCGACGCTGAAATTGCCGGCTATAGGGTCAAAAAAGAACAATGCAGTGAGTATCTTGGCCTTTTGCCCCAATTCTTTAACCTTCCTTAATCCACTCTGGCCACTCTTTCTGACCTTCGTTTTCTCTTTCTGTGTATGTTGGCGCATATCTCCCGGAATACCCAAGCTAAGAGCTTGCTGAAAATGGACCGGGAGCATCAAAATACCGTCGCCTAGTAACTTTATCACCACATTATGGCTGAGCTTCGTGATACCCCAATATCCATTTTTTACCTTTGCTAAAGCTGGACATTTGACCAAACTGGGATTTTGGTAAAGCTGGACGTTTGGCAAAACTGGACATTTGACCAAAACTGGGATGTTTGACCAAAACTGGGATGCTTGACTAAAACAGGGATGTTTGACTAAAACAGGGATCTTTGACCAACACTGGACATTGACCAAAACTGGACATTTGACTAAAACAGGGATGTTTGACCAAAACAGGGATGTTTGACCAAAACTGGGATGTTTGACTAAAACAGGGATGTTTGACTAAAACAGGGATGTTTGACCAAAACAGGGATGTTTGACCAAAACTGGACATTTGACTAAAACAGGGATCTTTGACCAACACTGGACATTTGACCAAAACTGGGATGTTTGACTAAAACAGGGATGTTTGACTAAAACAGGGATCTTTGACCAACACTGGACATTGACCAAAACTGGACATTTGACTAAAACAGGGATGTTTGACCAAAACAGGGATGTTTGACCAAAACTGGGATGTTTGACTAAAACTGGGATCTTTGACTAAAACAGGGATCTTTGACTAAAACAGGGATGTTTGACTAAAACAGGGATCTTTGACCAACACTGGACATTGACCAAAACAGGGATGCTTGACTAAAACAGGGATCTTTGACCAACACTGGACATTTGACCAAAACTGGGATGTTTGACTAAAACAGGGATGTTTGACCAACACTGGACATTTGACCAAAACTGGGATGTTTGACCAAAACTGGGATGCTTGACTAAAACAGGGATGTTTGACTAAAACAGGGATCTTTGACCAACACTGGACATTGACCAAAACTGGGATCCTTTGCTCCAGTTAAGCAACTGGGACAAAGTCTGGCATATGTCGAATTCCTGCCGACATGCATTCACTACTCGATCGAATGGAAGTTACTTTTGAACAAAGGAGGAAGGCTAACGAAGCATATGTGCAATCCAGAACTCGAGCAAGATCTTGTCCTGGCGCCTGGTGCGCTCTGGGAGGAGTCGAAGAAAACACCAGCCACCGAACGCTACGAACCTGAGGAAACGAACGTCGTCGTATCTGTCTCGGACCGAAGTGAACAGAAGCTAGCAAAATCTTACCCTGGATTCGAGTCAAAACGAGTCCCTGCCCTTACGCAAAACGAACCCCTGCCCTTACGCAAAATGAACCCCTGCCCTTACGCAAAATGAACCCCTGCCCTTACTCAAAACGAATCCATAAAGTGGGAGGAAGTAGAAAAGCGGTTGCAAGATTGGGGCCCCTTGTTCCGTGGAGGGAGGAAACTGAAGGATCTCAAGCATGCGAGCAACAAAGTGTTGATCTTTTCATCAATGATGACAAAGCAGGCATTTTGCCAGGAATTGCACAATCATGGGTTCAGGATGTCAAACAGTGGGTAGATGAGCTTAAGAAGAGGACTGTACAATAGCGTGTGCCTGTGTTTCCTTCTCAAATGCTATTCTATACTTTATGCAGTGTTTAGTCGCTTGGCTCCTCCATAGACAATCCAGCATGACGAAAATGTCCTCTGGCACTCGCTCGTCGGGAGCCAACTGCGTGAACACAAAACCTCAAGAACGTTTTAAAGTCCCCCTTAATGAGACCAAAATGTCCATTCCAATGCTTCTTGATGTATGCCTTCAACTCCGAGAAGAACTCTTCAATAGGGTTAAAGTCTGGTGAATAGGGTGGCAGGAACAGCACCCTTACACCTGCTTCTGCGCACAGTTGTTCAACTCTCCCTTTATTATGCCAAGAGGCATTATCCATAACAAGGACAGAGTTAGGCTCTGGCCACTTGCCACAGTGGTGTAGCAGCTGCTGAATAAAGCCCTCGAACCATTCGGCATCTGTTGACCCTGTATAGATGCGCGCAAGGAGGATGCCCTCCACAGTATACGCTGGAAGGATCTGGTACCTCGTATCGCGGTTGAGTTCGTTTACCTTCACGGGAGTTGCCCCTTGCGGGGACCAACCCATACGTCGCTGCCCAGCCTTCTTATCACAGCCAGACTCATCAACAAAGACAAGTTGATTGGCCTTATATTGTGAAACCTTATGTAAATAATAATTCCGCAGCACGTTGTCCCGTTGCTGTGCTACAAGACGACAAGTTTTCCTTGACCATCCCATGGCAGCCAGGGTCCGACTGATAGTGGAGGGCGTCACATCAACGCCGGTCTTGTCATAGAGGAAAGTGGCCATTTCACATTGGAACATATCCGGCTGCAGTAGCAGCTCCTCACGTAGCATCTTTTGCATGTATGGTGTAATGTAACTACTTCGGCCGACTCGGATGAAAGGGTTCGACGGGGTCGCTGGTGCCTCCATTGGGAGGCCTCGTCGTTTCAATCGTCGTCTTTGAACGGTACGGTTGCAGCAGCGCACAGATTGGGCTATCTCGCCGGTCGACAAGCCGCTTTCAATCATAGCATCGATCTGATTATGTTGGGAGAGACTGAGCCGTGACGCCATCGTCTATAGGACCGTTAGCAATAGGCCTGTTGCCTGTTACAGCTTTGTCGAATTGAGGCTACTGCTTGTCGCTCAGTTCTGCCCAGCCTGTAGGACACGTGTCCACATTATTAGCACGTGAGCCTGTACTCAAGGATCTTACGTCAGCAGCGCTCAGGCCATTTGCAAGAAGAGTCTAACCGTCTATGGATCGGCCGAGCAGTGGACTGAGTTGATTGGCTCGCTTACCCGGAAGGTTGTTCCTCCGCTTAGAACCCAAGAAGACATCGCCATCCAAGGCCCAGTCATGCTGGCGACAAGATTACTGAGAACGGATAAAAAACGAATTCAATAACGCTAGGAACGGGCCGACCCGCTTGAGATGTGGAATCTACATCCCCTAATGACTCTTGCTCTAGGATCTTGTGTGGTATCAATGTTGAGCAGCTCACAATACTCTGTGAGGTAGTACGTGATCCTAGCCCAATTAGAATAGAGATCACATAAGCAGGCACCGCACAGCCTCGCCAACCCCTCCCAAGCTACGATCCAAGATCTTTCCCCATACTGATGAAAGCAGAAGCCCGTGGATTTATTGCTTAACCACGATGGAGGCTATCGGCGTTGCGGCCAACGTCATCGCAGTCGTTGATATTTCCATCAAAGTCGCATCGCTTTGTGTCCAGTACGCCAAGGACGTGAAAAATGCCGCTGCCGATATCGAACGACTCAAAAACGAGGTTGCAAACCTAGAAGGAGTTGCCAAAGAAGTGAAGAAGCTATTGGACAATCCCAATAGTGCAAGACTCGATGAATCACAGAGACTCAAGAATAATCTCGACGACACCCGGTTGCTGCTTAAAACACTCCATCTCAGGCTTACGCCTCGGACATCCCGCAAGGCAATGAGCAAAATAGGTCTTCGAGCATTGAAATGGCCATTTCAGAGCAAAGAGGTGGATGATTTAGTGGAGACGCTTAGGCGATATGCCGAGACAATTGATCGGACTCTCCAAGTGGGACAGACGTAAGATGTCGTTTCTTTGCTTTTAACCACACTCTAATAGAGATTGTTATAGGGACCTGATTCTCCATATCGATGAAACAATGCTCAGCATCGACCAGAAGACGGTACTCGGTAGACTTCCCATAGCTACAGGGGCATCTTTCGACTCTCGCTCCGAAGAACATAACCCAACCTGCCTGCAAGATACCCGAGTCGACCTCCTTCGACAAATACATGAATGGGCTAATGACCCTTGCGCCAAGGCCATTTTCTGGCTTAATGGCATGGCTGGCACTGGAAAGTCTACTATATCCCGCACCGTCGCTCGATCTTTCGATAGGTCCGGCTACCTCGGTGCTAGCTTCTTTTTCAAGAGAGGAGAGGCCGACCGAGGAAGCTTGTCTAAGTTCTGCACGACGATCGCAGCCCAGTTGGCCAAGAGAGAGCCCACTATCATGCCACATATCAAGGCCGCTATCGATGCCGCCCCTGATATTGCTGAAAAAGCGGTACGACAGCAGTTTGACAAGCTCATCATGCAGCCAATGAGAAACATTCATCGAGGCGTTCCAAGACCGGTTATCTTGGCGATCATTATCGATGCGCTTGATGAATGCGATCGGGATGAAGACATCAAACTTATCATTAACCTATTTTCTGGAGCTGAGTGCCTGCAGACAGTGCGTCTGAGAATATTCGTCACTAGTCGGCCTGACCTGCCGATTCGCCTTGGCTTTAAGGACATTGAGGGCACATTTCAGAACTTAATCCTCCATGAGATCCCTGAGGAGATCGTCAAGCAAGATATAATCGTCTATCTCGAACATGAGCTCAGGCAAATAAGACGCAACCACAAGCTGCCGGAGACCTGGCCTAGCCAACATGAAATATCTACTCTTGCACAAACAGCAAGCCCTCTATTTATTGCTGCTGTCACCATTTGTCGATTTCTCCGTGACGATAGATTGGACCCAACAGAGCAGCTTCTGGAGGTGATGCGCTACCGCCCTAGACGGCCATATTCCAATCTCGATGCGATATACCGGTTCGTCTTAGATCGATTAATTGACGGCCTTGAACCTACAGATAAGGCCAGAGTCATTCGGAATTTTCGAAGCATTGTGGGCTCAATTATCATTCTTGCAAGCCCTCTTTCCACCTCCGCCTTGAAGCAGATGCTTCAAGAGTCCATCGCCACCATCGATCGTACTCTAAAATTACTACACTCAGTCCTAAGCATCCCGTCATCGGACCAATCTCCCGTGAGGTTGCTCCATCTCTCTTTTCGCGATTTTCTTCTCGATCCTAAGAAGGTAGGAGAAAACCCATTTTATGTGGACGAGAGACAAGCACATGAACAGATGGCTGCAAACTGCCTGCGAGTTCTCAACGGCGGCCTACGAACAGATGTATGCAAGCTCTCGTGGCCAGGGACAGATCGTTCATCTATCAGTCCTCAAGACATTGCTTCATGTATCCCTACAGAATTGCAATACGCTTGCCTTTACTGGGTTTCCCACATACAGCAAGCAGGCATGCTTATTGACGATAGTGGGCCTGTCTCCAAATTTTTATTGCAACATTTTCTCCACTGGCTGGAAGCATTAAGCCTTATCGGAAGGGCTTCAGAAAGTGTTAGCATTATTAAGGTCCTGCAATCAGTTCTTAAGGTAAGTAGTTATTTGGTAGCAGAGTATGAGAATATGCTAATGACATTGCAGCTAGAGGGGAGCGAAATGCTTGAGGGCTTTCTCCAAGACGCTCTACGATTAATCCTCACCAACGTGTCTATAATAGACTCCACACCTCTTCAGATATATTCCTCAGTTCTTGCCTTTACGCCAAAGAATAGCGCCGTGCGAAAGGCATTTTTCCAAGATCACCAGATTCCAAAGTGGATATCTCTTGCACCTGAACCAGAAGACAATTGGGACCAATGCCAACAGATACTAGAAGGCCATATCAACGGGGTAACGTCAGTTGCCTTCTCGCACGACTCGACTGTTGTGGCGTCGGCCTCTGATGACAAGACCATCCGGCTCTGGCGCGTTCATGATGGCACATGTATCCAGGAGCTTAAGGGCCATACCGAGTGGGTAACGTCAGTTGCCTTCTCGCACGACTCGACTGCTGTGGCGTCGGCCTCTGGTGACAAGACCATCCGGCTCTGGCGCGTTCATGATGGCACATGCATCCAGGAGCTTAAGGGCCATACCGACTGGGTAACGTCAGTTGCCTTCTCGCACGACTCGACTGTTGTGGCGTCGGCCTCTTATGACAAGACCATCCGGCTCTGGCGCGTGCATGATGGCACATGTATCCAGGAGCTCAAGGGCCATACCGAGTCAGTAACGTCAGTTGCCTTCTCGCACGACTCGACTGTTGTGGCGTCGGCCTCTTGGGACGAGACCATCCGGCTCTGGCGCGTTAAGGATGGCGCCTGCCTCCAAGAAGTAACGGGCATCTCCTCCTCTCACCTGCAATTTGACCCTCGGAATTCAAGCCTCTTGACGGATGCTGGCCCTATCTCTTTCAACAGTCCTATTTTATCACCTGAAAGCATCACTATACCCTTTACTCACTGCCTCTCTGGCGTTGGTATTAGTGAAGATAGGTGCTGGATTATGTGGAAGAAAAAAAGATTGCTCTGGTTGCCAGCGCCATTTCGCCCTCAATGTTTAACGGTATCTGGGTCATCTGTTATTCTTGGCTGTAGCTCGGGGAGAGTGATTTTTATGAGATTTGTAGATCTCTGGTTGCTAGACTAGTTCAATCTGGGTGATTAATACACTAATATATAGCTCATTGCCCGTCTGGTTACAAGTATTATCAACACCTAGTCCGATCACTGTACTGTAACATGCTATCTACTATTCTCCTCTATAATTTTTCTATCTTTGCTCTCTGAGGGTCATAGGGGATTAAAGATATTTATCATTTTCTTAACTCTAATTGTCGAACCTTCTAGTTACCTCTCGATATTTGTGATGTGCCTGGTGAGGAGAGCGAGGGACGCAGGTCACTAGCTTTAGGGTCGCTAGTAGGGGTCATGATGGTGTAAGATTAATCTCTGGCCTTCTATCCTGAAGCTTTAAACCCGCTATAAATGCTTTCGCTAGTAGCGCGCTGGTAACTCGACCGGCCCTCGCTTGTGCAACAGCTTAGGCACGGGACAATATTGCTAAGTTATCATAGCTCACTTGTCAGCTAGTCTATAGTCAGAGGAGATAATAGCAGGCGCTAGAATCATATTATAAAGCGGATTATTAATAAGAGGTCATAATCAACTATAATTCGCTACCATGACATAAGCCTGAAAGCTAAAGGCTAGATTTGGGATTACCGTTATGCCGTCGTTGCTCAGCGTGCAGTCAGAGCCGATTCAGGGTTTTTAGTAGTCGCACGTGAATGTGCGTGACACGGTGGGGCCAAAAGCCAGATTGGGGTTACCCAGCGTGCTGTCAGCCGTTTCTGGCTTTGTTATGCCCCTCACCCCAAGACATTCAATCTTTGTTATTGCGCACGGTACAGCCACAGTCAGCCACAGTTGCGGTCCGTGCGGAAACTCTTTTAACATGAGACAACTGCGACACATTCCCTGCAAGTCACTGTACATTCTTGGGCCGTCACGCCTACGCTGTCCACCCCGCAACAAGGGGATCTATCTTGAAATCTTTATTATTTTCCGAATTGGAAGAGTTGTGAGGTGGTGGGCTAGCTTTCATCATGACCATTCCGGCAGGCGCCGAGACCTTGGTGGGGCCGAGCGGCCTCGTGTCGACGCCAATGAAGCTTCGAAGCATGAAGCGGAAGCTCGAGGATACTGCGAAAGAACCGAACAAAAGCAGTCGATATGCCACGAGAGCGACAACGAGAGCGATAACGAGAGCGACAACGGTTGAAGAAGAAGTCGATCATGCGATCGATCCGAGGAAGGGAATCAGTAGCAACATCAACATCAACGAGGGAAGGGTGATGCTCCAAAAGGCCTTGGAATTATTGGGCGAGTACCGCGCTGAGTTCCAAGGGTTAAGGGAAACCATCAAGGAGCAGAACGGCATCATCAGCAACCAGCAAGAGATAATTCGAGATTTAAAAGAAACAGCTAAAGAGCATCAAAATACGACCCGAGAGTTGAGTCAACAATTGGACGATACCAAGAAACAGATGGGCGACGAGTTGAAGCGAATTCGCGAACAACTTGAAGCTATCGCCGCGAGCGCGGCAGCTACCCCGCACATCTCTTTCGCTGACGTCATGCGATCGCCACCCTCGCCCCGACCTTGCAACATCCCATCTGGCAACATATCGCCTTCGAACCTCACCGATGCGTTTTATTGCACGGTCGACACCTCGAGGGTGGAAAAGAAAGAAGCGGAGCTAATTACAGCGACTGCTATCCGGACTATCGTGGAGAGTGAGGTGCGTGCTGAGCAGGGCCAGTCCAGCTGGCGCTGCCAGGCTGTGACCAAGGACCGGAAGAGCCCGAACCGAATCAGGATCGTGTGCAGAAATGAAGCTGAACACCAAATGGTGAAACGACTGGTGGGAGCCAAGTTGGTACGAGGCGCGCGCGTGCTACAGGACGAGCTCTACCCCATTAAAGTGGACAACGTCAATCGCATAGCAGTGCTGGACGAAGCGGGTGACATCCGTACGGGAGCTGCGGAGGCCATTGGAAAGGAAAACGACACTCAGATTGCAAAGATAGTTTGGCTAAGCAAAAGAGACATTCCGAAAGCGTACGGCTCAATGGTCGTTTACCTCACTAAGGGTTCAGACTCGAGAAGGCTCCTCTCGGAGGGTTTCTTTTATGCTGGAGGAGAATCTGGATACACCGGAGTATTCGAACGTCGGCCTCGTCCAAATCAGTGCTACAACTGTCAGCAGGTCGGCCACAAAGCTTTTCAATGCAGCAAGACCAAGATTTGTGGAAAATGTGCCAAGGAAGGTCATCACCACAGTATATGCAACGAAACCATCTCTAAGTGTGTGCTCTGCGGGGGCCCTCACGAGTCGTTCAGTAGAAATTGCAAGAAACTTTACCCTTCTCCGCATGAGTAGCACGCTTCGAATGATCCAGCTCAACGTACGAAAACGCAGCGAAGTACACGATAGTTTGATGAACGACAAAGACATTCAGGATGCAGCAGTGTTAGCCATTCAAGAACCGCAAGCACGAAGGATTAAGGGTCGCCTTTTGACAACTCCGATGGGGCACCACAAGTGGACGAAGATGGTACCACCGACATACAGAGAGGGCAGGTGGGCGATCCGAAGCATGCTCTGGATCAGGAACGATTTGGATGCAGAGCAGGTGCCGATTGAGTCCCCAGACATAACAGCGGCACTGATACGACTCCCGGAACGCTTGGTACTGGTGTTCTCTGTCTATGTTCAGGGAATTGAAGTTGAAGCGCTGAGGGAAGCGTGCGACAACCTACGTAAAGCTATTGAAGATGCGATGCGAAACGCAGGGAGAGTAGTGGACGTGGTGATTGCGGGAGACTTTAACCGCCATGATCAGCTCTGGGGAGGAGAGGACGTACTGCTAGAGAGACAGGGCGAGGCAGACCAAATCATCGATCTCATGAATGAGTTTGCTCTCAGCAGTCTGCTTCAGAGAGGCACGAAGACTTGGCAAGGCGGGGAACACGAATCAACGATCGACTTAGTCCTGGCTTCTGAGGACTTGGCGACCTCGGTTGTCAAATGTGCAATACACGGTACAGAGCATGGATCCGATCATCGTGCCATTGAGACGGAGTTTGACATTTCTGTTCCGGTGCTGAAGGCCAAGGAACGACTCCTACTCAAAAACGCACCATGGAAGGAAATAAACGCCCGAATCGCCGCTGCACTAGAGACCACCCGGACGGATGGTACCGTACAGCAGAAGACAGACAGGCTTATGTCAGTGGTGCTAGAGGCGGTTCGCGCTCTGACACCCAGAGCTAAGCCGTCGCCCTACGCAAAGCGCTGGTGGACCTCAGACCTCACGCAACTCCGGAGCATATACACGTACTGGAGAAATCGCGCCAGAGCATCGAGGCGATCAGGACAGAGGTGTGAGGAGCTCGAGAATACAGCCAAGGGAGCAGCAAAGCAGTACCATGATGCCATCAGACAGCAGAAAAAGACGCACTGGAACGAGTTCCTAGCTAATAACGACAACATTTGGAAGGCAGCGAAGTATCTCAAGTCTGGAGAGGATGCAGCGTTTGGCAAGGTGCCCCAGCTTGTAAGGGCTGATGGCACGCGCACAGCAAACAACAACGAACAGGCCGAAGAAATGCTAGCCACCTTCTTCCCTCCTCTACCGGAACGCATCGAGGAGGAAGGGGAGAGACCACAGCGTGGATCTGCCATCGCCATGCCAGACATCACTATCGAAGAGGTGGAGCGACAGCTCTTCGTGGCAAAGCCGTGGAAAGCACCTGGCGAAGACGGATTGCCCGCCATGGTCTGGAAACAGATTTGGCCAGTTGTTAAGCACCGTATCATATCGTTATTCCGTGCATCACTAGAAGAAGGAACACTTCCTGATCAATGGAGGCATGCCAACATTATTCCTCTCAAGAAGCCAGACAAAGGAGATTATTCGATTGCGAAGGCGTGGAGGCCTATATCACTTCTATCCACACTGGGAAAAATCCTGGAGGCAGTTATCGCGGAAAGGATCTCACATGCCGTCGAGACATATGGACTGTTACCAACAAACCATTTTGGAGCCCGTAAACAGCGGTCCGCTGAGCAGGCGTTGATATTGCTGCAAGAGCAAATCTACGCGGCCTGGCGAGGCCGACGAATCCTTAGCCTCGTGAGTTTCGACGTCAAAGGGGCGTACAATGGAGTGTGCAAAGAGAGACTCATCCAACGACTGAGAGCAAGAGGTATCCCGGAGGAACTGCTTCACTGGATTGAAGCGTTTTGCTCAAATCGCACGGCGACTATTCGGGTCAACGGACAGGCATCGGAGGTGCGAAGCTTGCCACAAGCTGGGCTGCCACAAGGCTCCCCCCTGTCTCCGATTCTGTTCCTATTCTTCAACGCCGACCTCGTACAGCAGAGAATTGACTGTTACGGAGGATCGATAGCTTTCGTGGACGATTTCACGGCATGGGTCACAGGCCCGACAGCAGAAAGAAACCGCGATGGGATTGAAGCGATTATCAAGAAAGCGCTGGACTGGGAGAGGAGAAGTGGCGCAACCTTCGAGGCAGACAAAACAGCGATTATACACTTCACCCGCAAGGCGTATAAGTCCGACTCAGTGCCCTTCGTAATCAAGCGACAGCTTGTCCGGCCTAAGACCCAAGTCAAGATTCTCGGAATGATCATGGACTCTGGCCTGAAATACAAAGAACACATCGCACGAGCAGCGACCAAGGGCCTGGAAGCGGCCATGGAGCTGCAGCGGCTCAGGGGTCTTACCCCAGCGACATCAAGACAACTGTTTACATCCATGGTGGCCCCGGTGGTGGATTATGCCTCAAACGTCTGGATGCACGCATGTAAGTATAGAAGGGCCAGTTCTATCAACCGAGTCCAGAGGATTGGGGCACAAGCGATCGTGGGAACATTCCTCACGGTAGCAACAAGCGTAGCAGAAGCAGAGGCGCATATCGCCAGTGCACAGGAGCGTTTCTGGAGGCGGGCGATCAAGATATGGATTAACCTCCACACCCTGCCAACAACCAACCCACTTTGCAACGCTACATCTCGTATCCGAAAGTTCAGGAGATACAATCGCTCGCCATTTCACGAGCTGGCAGTGGCGCTCAATGAGATACCGATGGAGGAGTTGGAAACGGTTAATCCATTCACACTGGCACCTTGGGCAGAACGGGTACAAACTATCATTGTCGACAAGGAAGAGACAGAAACGAGACAAGCAGATCTGGGCTGGGCAATACGGGCTGCAGTAAGCAGTTCAGCACGGAATGGTGTAGTAGGAGTCGGCGGGGTCATCGAGATCCCTGTGTCGGTGCGGGGAGGGCCGAGGCTGGAACGATTTTCCTTTACACTTGGTATGAGAACGGAACAGAACCCGTTTTCTGCGGAGCTGGCGGCGATGGCATACGCATTGAGGCACTTACCTGACCTGAGATACCGAAGCGTGGCACTGTTGACGAGCAACAAGGCTGCCGTGCTTACGATCCGAAATCCCCGCCAACAATCTGGTCAAGAGTATGTTGGATGCATATACGATTCCATCGACACGTTGAGGGTCAATGGAAATTCGGTGACTGTCATATGGGTGCCCACCAGTGCTGAACACAAGCTCCTGAAGACTGCTAAAGAAGAGGCGCGGGATGCAACCCGAGACGGTGCCATCCCGGCTCTGAAGTTTCCCAGAATGCGATCGACGACCCTGAACATGGCTCGATTGAGCCAGTGTATTAGCAAACACCTACCAGATAATGTTGGAAAGTTCTCGAAGAGAGTCGATGCTGCACTACCAGGTAAGCACACTCGACAACTATACGATAGCTTATCATGGAGAGAAGCCAGCGTGCTGGCGCAGCTCAGGACAGGAATGGCCAGATTGAATGGATACCTCTTTCGGATCACAGCAGCAGCATCGCAGCAATGCGCATGTGGACAAGCGACAGAGACGGTCGAGCATTTTCTCTTCCGATGCAGAAAATGGACGACATACCGAGCCGAAATGGTACAGTGCACCGAGACACAAAGAGGAAATCTCTCGTTCTTCTTAGGAGGAAAATCACCATCAGACGATGCAAAATGGACGCCAAATATGGGCGCAGTCCGTGCGACTATACGATTTGCGATAGCCACAGGTCGACTTGATAACACGCAACGTTGAACACAGATTGCGAAACCTTACCTATTCTTTCTTACTAACCTACCCCTACATCAAAAACCTCGTGCCATGGACAGCAGGCACCGCTTCAGACGCTGTAGATAGGACTCTGAACACTTGAAGAATAGCCTTCAAGTTAGCTTGCCAATAATACAAACCTCACGAGATTCTGCGGAGAGACGGAAAAACGAAGAGGCAAAAGCAGAAATTGGACGCTATAAGGGCTTTTACGAGATCATGGCAAAAGTTGGGAAATGGATATGTATAATAGCAACTAGTGCCCTATTGGTTATAAGCCACCGGGCGAAATAAATTGTGTGTGTGTGTACATTCTTGGCATTCAAGTGTCGAGAAAATAGTCTGCCACACCTTTTTTGCCTAAGCCTGGTAATGGGGTCTGGTTTGGATGATGATCTTATGCAGACCATAGTTCTAGCACAGTAATTAATTCCAGAAACGAGACCAGTACATACCAGCCACCCATGATCTCGGAACCCCACCTGGCCCGCCAGCTCACCTTCTTGACAAGTCGGCTTATGTCCTAGCTCCCTGGGGCAGAGAACCTTGGGGTCCGGTGAGTTCTATGAGATAACCGCAGATGACAAGGCAGTGGAGATATATTAAGAGCAACGGATTAAACGGGGAAAGCAATATCGCAAGCAACATATAGCTTTAGTTTCGGCTCTTTTTCCTGCGAAGATATAGCAGACATCTAATTTAGTAGTGCATAAAATTTTGCCGCAGCCTCGCTCGGACACGGGGACTCTGCTTGGTAGCTATTTCTAGTTGGTCCAATATTTCTAATGAATCTTTAGCCATCCTTGCCAATGTCCAACAGCGATACTATAGCGTTCTTCTGACTTATTTATACCTAACCCGACGGTCAAAGACCTGATCCAGTCCTATAATGCCCTGCTAAGAAGGAGGGGCCCCTATGTAAATAGTTAAGTTAGCAACGCTTCCTGACGAAACAATACCTGAGGCATTCTCATTGCCGTCCGGATTGACATCGTCGTACGGAAATGCATATCCCTTTCCATCCACCTCGTACTTGTGAATGACGCGGCTGTAGTGGTTGGTAGGATCAATCGTGTAATATGAGGCACTATTGAGGCTTGGCTGCACATTGCCTCCATCCAGAAGAAGAGTGGAGCGGGCAAATGCAGCGCAGAGACGCGGCACCACTGCCTTATGAATGGCATTATCGCCATCCATGATAGCAAATGGCCCAGTGTTGCAGCCCCAAATATCATTAGCACTGGGCTTTGCGTAGCCTCGGTTGTCGCCGTTGCAGACCAATTCATCTCCCGAAACCGTGCAGCTAACGTCTCTATAGTCTGTCTGCGTGTTGATTGTCAAGGTCGAGGTGGTGTATTGGGCCCAGACCTGGTCAACATAACTATGCCAGTATTTCGCAAAGGCATCAGCGTTAAGGTAGTAGAAGTTGCCGGGCGACAAGACTCGGATGGGAGTTCCTGTAGTATTGGCGAGGCACATGGAGCTCCACGGGTACCCATCAGCCCCCGTCTGCATCACCAGGTCATTGCAAATGTTGATGACGCTATCGGCCTGAAGTCCTGCTGCGCTCTGGGTGGTGCCGTCGGTGACTGTTAGCAGAATGCCCAAAATCATGCCAACAAAGTCAACGTAGCTAATGTTGGCATATATGATCCCACCAGTATAGGTGAACTCAACGAAGCCCCACTTAAGGCCAACGTTTGCATCCTGGAGATTGGTAAGGGACGGCTGAACCAAGCAATCCCCTGTGCCAATACTCATCATGTAAAACGACATTGCACCCTCGGAAAAATAGATGCGTCCGGAGCTCATAGAGATTGGCAGGGTGAGCTCAAGTGTATGACCAGACGAAGTCATGGGAATGGCAATATTCTGGGTAACCTGAACAGGGACTATAGAGCCTCCTGAGGAAGGATAAATTAAAGACCCATTGGAAGCAACAAAAACGACAGCGCCATTGGGGTCTAGCCCGGAGATGTAGGCGTTAACTGCACCGCCATTGTAGTTATTTACGAATTTGAGAGGCAGAGTGGCACCAACTAGGTCCTGCCGAGTAATAGTGCCAGTGCTACTATTGAGGGTATTTTCTTCTGTGATCTTGAGAGCATCGATACCTCCTGGTTGGATTTTGGTAAACCCCTCTGGGGTTAGCGTGCCTTTGGCAAATGGTAGAGCGGGATAACAAATTGCTACGCTTAGAAGAGCGTCAATAAAAGAAAATGGACGCATCTGAGCGAGATGAAGGGATAGATTAGATAAATAAGAGTGACTGGACGAGCAGCAAAGAAATTGAGTGAAGTACCCTAGACGGCATAGGATCAGATCCGGCTGTAGATTAGATACTAGACTCCCATCCACGAGCAACAAGGGTGTCTTGAACAAACCAACCGTTAGTCTAGATTGGGTCTTAATTCGCCCGGTGCTTCAAGTTTGCAACCAACCAGCGGCCCCTCTGGACCTGTCTAAGAGAAGCGCGGGTAAGGTCAACTTCCTGCTTGCAAATCGCCACAGGGCTGCATTGAGGAATGTAGTGTTCAATTTCACTCTATAGGTACATACTATAGGCAAGTACATAACGGAAAGAAGTTCTCTGATATGGCGCTACAGTACTGTACCTTTAAGAGCTTCTATCTGCAGGGTTTTTTTTTCTTCAAATATGAGTGATAACATCCAGACCGCCGTGAATTCTCACGACATGGCACAGGAAATGCCTATTGTCAATGAAAGAAAGGCACTCAGAAGAAGTTGTAGAGAATTGCTTGCGGCTCATATCAGTCGGATACCCTCACCATATCAAAGAATATTGACTAACTATTCACAGAGGATAGCACTGGCTTGACAATCGAGCCTGAAAAGGTTCGACTGGCAACCAAGAAGAGTGATGGGTATTCCTGGATGCTACGCTCATCAGAAGATGATTACTTGTTCTCTAAGAACCTAAGTGACCACAGCTTAAGCGCCTATAGAGAACTAAGCTCAGGGGTTGGCGAAAGATTCTATGCTGTTCCCTTCATCGAGCCAACAGACATGCAACTTCTTCTAGAAGCGCCACAGAGCTCTGGACCTTCGTCATCGCTAGACTCTTCTGACGACTCTGTAGATTCCAATGTTGCAGAATCCGATGTCCAGCAAACAGTGTGGCAGCTACGCCAACGGTTGCAACAGGAGCAAGTGGAGAATGAACGGTTGCAGGGGGGTCTCATGTTGGCCAACGCCCAGTGCGAACGCCTCGCCAGCAGAGCAGCGAGGGCGACCCTAAACGATTCTCTTGTTTTCCAGCTCCTTGCATCATTGAACGAGATCGCGTCAATGACAGAACGCAGGGGGTGCGCTGATGCTATGCAATTCGACGACTCTTACTCCCCATACTAGAATATTTTAGATTGGAATAAAATTCTCTTGACTTCGTACAAGTTCAGGAAGTATGAAAGTGCTTAGCAGTATCAAGACAGACACCATCGCAAATGCCAATCATTGCTGCCTTTCTTCATGCTTCCAACAGCGACAAACAAGGCAACAAAGGAGAATAATAAACAAGATGAGACTGTTGATAGTCTCAAAGTGAATTGCCATGGCTGGATAATAAGAATGAGTAATACTAGAGTAGAGGTTGAAACCGGCAACGCGTTGTGGGGGTTATCTCCCGTTTTATATTAGAGGCAACTCGGGCCGTACCCCTGACCCTGGAAAATTGATCGCCAGCACCCCGTCGTCGAATCCGGGCATACGAGCGATATTGGACGCTACTAACGATTAAATGACACCAGCCCACGACCGGAATTTCGAGATACCGCAGACCCACGTCACGCCAGTTGTTCCTTATCCCCCCTTGGAGTGCTGCCCAGGTCCAAAGTCTTGGACCGTTTGGACTGTGCTGCTGGTATGGTCCGAACCACCACCATCGCCTCCGCCTCCGCCTCCATTCACAGTCAATCAAGAGCTATTACTCTAAGAGGAAGGAATCCACAACTCACTCGTTTATATTGCGGTACAATCAATTATGGGGCTCATGTGAGACCGGGGGAAGCACCGCTAGATGGCACGTCAGGGACCTTTCATTTATGACTCTCAATGCGACTTGTGCTGATCACTATATTTAGACACCAGGATAATAAGTTTGTAAGCAAAGCTATCACTGAGTTCCAGAAAGGAGGTAGTTATATGCCTCTCATCTGGCGTAGTGCATCACGAGTTACATAGAGTTATCTAGCAGAGGCCGCGGTGTTATTATCACATCTTATTTTAGAACTGATCCAAACGGTCACTGAAAGCGAAGGTATTTATATGCTGGCAGGTCCGTGAACTTAAGGTTCACAAGCCCGCTCTATGCATCAGGAACTATGATATTGAGCATGAGGGTAGGAAAACAGTTTATTACCCAAACTGACGTTGATATTTATTCCCTAGTATCTGGTGTCCGCTCCATCGAGGGCGAGTTGCTGCTGGCACAGAGTCAAAAAAACACAGTTTTCTTCACAACCTTAAGCATTTTAAAACCCAATGCTTCCACGGTTGCCAAAGGATATTTATTCACTCTGGCGCGGCCTTAATAGTAACACCGACCGGGGCGGGAGTTTGAATTGGCCCGTTATCGTCCTCGTCGTCGCTGTCGTCAGCACGCGGCAGAGCAAAAATATCCTCGATGTACAAAGCATCCTTGAGCTGCTTAACGGTGGGCACGGTGATAATGGAGTCGTTTCCCAATCGAGGTATGTTGCTATACAGCTCCTTCTTAGTACTAAAATCGAGGTTGTCAACCTGTGGATTGTGGCTATTGAGTATCTTGAATATAGCCTTAGGGCTCAGGAGACATTTGAGCACTTCAGATTCATCAAGAAACGTCAGGTCATTGATATCGTTCTCTTTCGTAGCAAAGTGGTCGATTTCGGTGTACCCGCTGACGGCGGCTTGACTCAGGTGCTTGGTCATGAGCACGGAGGAGATTTGGAACTGGGTGCCCTGCCCTTTGACGACTTCCGCTTGTTGTTGCTGGTTCTGCATTCGGAGCAGCTTCTTTGCCGCCCCAGCCATCTCGTTCCCCTCGCTTTCTTGGAACTTCTTGATTGAAGCTATCTCGGTGGGCTGCATGATAGACCCCAACAAGAAGAGGTTGGTGATAGGATACACATCCTTACTCGGATCGGCCGTACTTTGCTTCAAGAGACGTATGTAATGTCCCATTGACCTTTCGTAGATGAAACGAATGGAGTTGAGGGATTTGGGCTGTTTTCGGGCTGCGAAGATAGCCGAGCCGTGGTACTGGATCAGGCGTTCAGCGTTCAAGTCCCGCTGGTGCCACCCATGCCAATATGGAAGCATCTTCTCTCGAACGTGACCTAGAAGCTTAACGTGCTTCTCATCTTCAGTTTCCCCCTTTGCAAAATTTTCCTCGTTATTGAGCCATTTCTGGATCCCCAACTCAGTTTCCAGTATAGAGGCACCAGCGACAAGTTGAACGGCCCCCTTCCAGCTATCAGTACCCCACAGATCCCTCAGAGATTTGAGGCAATTCCTGGAATTCTCTGAGAGGTTCTTGCTCTTTGTATTGGGGTAGCTCGTAAAGTAGAAGGTCATGTTGCAATCAATAGCTTTTCCCAGCTGCAGGCAGATCAGTGCTATTAATTGGATCGCATTCCTAGTGTCCGAGTCCAGCTGGTAGTTGCTGTCAATCCATATGTCGAAATGCCGCTCCTTGAAGACGCTGAAAGCACCCGGGATCCCGCATAGTTTCAGACAGTTTGCTTGTCGTATAATTTGGAGCAGAGCGTCGACCGAAGCTATAGACTCATACTGCGGTGCATCATCATCTTGAGTGACGATCCGTATACTGGATTGATGGGCAATGCCCTGAGGTGGCGTCTCTTTACCCTTGTCATAAGGGGCTTTAGAATTGAAGTCGGGAAGAGGAACGCGGGCGTTCGGTGTCGGGTCTTGGTCGGACTCTCTGCCGCATAGTTGGCCCATCTTTGAGAGGTTGAAGTGGAAAAATGGGGTCGGAAAGCAAAGGGTGCTGACGAAAATGAACCAAGTAGATACGAGTCACGGTGGGAAACTTGGCTCATGATGTGAGCGGAATGAAGAGCAGGAACATATGGAGAAGGGAAAACTACGCTGGAGGTGGTCATACTTTATATGAGGCTCTCAGGTATTCGGTAACATATGGTGGGTGGGGGGAACAAAATTCTGCCTAGTTGCAAGCCATGCGCAAGGCACACTTTTGCAACACAACATGGCGTAGCAACAACGCCATGTTGTAATTCCTGACTCAAGGCCTGCAGTGGGCAAAAGTCCTAAAGCAGATTCCTTAGTCATAAAATCATCTATGGTATTTCCTCCTGACATTCCCTATCGCCACGCTCAGCTCATCCTAAGGAGTTGGTCTTCAAATTTCTGTTTCTTGACCTTGGCCACTTTCTGACCTTTTTCGCTTATTGACCTGACCCACTTCATTAATTTAGCTATACTTGCATACCTCAGTAGCCAAGCCTATTAAAGTGCTTAAAACAGAGTACAATACTATACATATATATATATCAGATATCTCTCTGCAAAGAGATAGTAAAATAAAGAAATCACACCGTAAAATCGACCGAGTCTCGGCAAACCGGTCCGTGCTTCCTGTGTGTCTGTCAAGGAGAGCCAAAGGATCCTTCGGGAACTTCGCTCCGCTTTAAAGTTCCTCCAGGCATATTTCGCGGTCGCTACTGTATGTAAGACGCGTGATAACAGGAGCGAGAGCATACATAGCGACCAAGCGGTGTCTCTTGAGCAGCTACTGCAGTATCATGAACCTCATCTGGCTTGCCGCCCTGTGTCTTGCCGTTCTTTTGCCATACATTCGGTTCACGTCATGGACTTCTCTGACCGGACCCAATGTGATCCCGAGGAACAATCCCATCGAGCCTCGAGAGATACAGGCTCGTCTCGATACTATATTCTCTGAGTATGAACCGAGCGTCAGACATTTCGGTCAGGTATAGTGCCGGCCCTGCCCCCTTTTAATGCGTCTCTGGCTCAAATACAGGAACGCAGGTCTATCTCTGCCATGGCGAGGATTGGGGACCGCCATGCTTCGTGTATTACCCTAAGCTCAACTACACATGTTCCGCTCTCGGTCCTGAGCTGTCCGGACATGTTGGCTCGATCTATGTTGAGCCTGGAATTATATGTCGGCTTTGCATGTACGTGACTGTTGGAGCAAATCTGAGATGGAGCTGATACAATCTAGACTTTCGGCCAAGAACACAAATTTGGCTATGTTTTGGTCACCTTGACTACTAGGGGGGTCTCGTCATTTCACTACAGCTCAACCCCCCGATCGTCCCTCACGGGGGGTCCGTTGACTAGCCAAATTCTCGGTGACTCAACAAATACCTAAAAGATAGGTGTAGCCCTTAGTAAAATTATGTACCCCTACCCAATTTTTTTTTTCTGTGACTTACTCCAATAAATGACCGCCAAAAAATACACTACTAACACTGAGTTTTTGGTGTAGGCTAATGTACTAAAAATTGGTAAGTCGCCGAGAATTTGGCTATTCAACGACCCCCCAATCGTCCCTCACGGGGGGGTGAGCTGTAGTGAAATGACGAGACCCCCTAGTAGTTGGATCTAGACTTCCCTGCACTCGAAGGTTAAGGTCGAAACCCAAGCGACTCTCTGCCCAACTTCCCAGCCTGATGATCGTCAGTTCGGTCTCGGTCGGTCAGCACAATCGACGCATCGAACTGTGATCATTACGTACTGACGGCACTCAAGGGCTCACTTTGGGATTGCGTTTCCTTAGCATCATGCGTGTGTTCGGATAAAAGAAATCAATCACATTCAATCACATCCAACTGCAATCTTCCATAAACAGGGTGGCTGAGACGTGCCCCTGAGCCTAATGAAATTTTAAACACCCGGCGACTCAGGCACCGAGAACGAGCAACGGGAGCGAACGTCTGGCGCCCACGGGTTGGATTGAATTGGAATACACAATTTACGTTTATGAACAGCTATTGTTGAACAGACATCCTGAGGGACAAGTCATAATGCATCAGCATCATGTCTTCGTCAAGCGCAGGCCGCTATTGGGACTAGCGGCCTGCGCCACACAGGAATAATTGCGGGGGATGTGGAACATGCCAAGACGGTCGCGACTGTCCTTTGAGGATCCCGGTTGATCGGTTGCCGGATCTCGCGAGACAAAGAGCAAGGGGCTGAAGTCGAGACAACGCGGGGTGCCCAGCCTGCCAAGTCTGGGGTGACAGCTGCAGGAAGGGTGTGAGATGAGCACATCATCTGCTAAGCGCTACTGCAGTAGAGAGGTTGCAGGGTTTGATCAATCCCGAATCCCATTGATGAGTTTATTGACGAGTTTATTGATGAGTCTATTGATGAGCGGTAGGCGGCAATTCAATGCCACAGTGTTACCCGAGTCGCTGTACAACGCCTCGGTCGACTGTGCCTGGCTGCTTGCTTTGCATTCATCTCGCTAGTGCTGAGCTGAAGCGGCTGCAGCTGGATCGTATGGTTTAAAGCCTGTTTTGTGGCTTTCGGCCCCCAACGGTCACTCCTCGTGCGCTGGCCTCGTCTAGCTGGCAGCCGACGACGCGAGAGGCGCACCTTCCCAAGGATTTGACGCCGTCAGGCTTCCAACATGCTAGGTCGAGCAACTATTGCATCCCAACGAGTCTAGAACAAGCCATTGGGAGCCGGTAGTTATTATTTTCAGGTGACTGCCCGTTGGGAGCGTGGCCCTATTCAGGTCGTGAGGCGCACTGCAAGTACCTCTCGACTTCCCAAGGAGGGGCCGTTGACCAATATCGAGTCAGGCTGTCGTGCCACATGTCAACTGGAGAGGGCATCAATGGAGTGCTAATCAGTTGTGGCAATGAGCCTAGCTGCACGGCACAGCGCCTAGATTGCTTTGGAATAGCGTTGCTCACCTGTGAACAATGGACATGCCTGGGCTCAGCTGGGACAGAATAGATCTATCGTCGGACACACCACGGCGGCAAACTGGATGCAGCTTCGTTTCTCATGGCTGGGAATCACTATATATTCTTCGTCTACGGCACACAGTTACGCATTCTTGGACTCAGCACGCCAGCAATAGCGGGGATTCACCAAAGCATACGAGCCTCACCCTCGTCTGACTTGGGGCAAGCCCTACTACATTGCCTCCCACAACACCGCCCCTGACGGCATCTTCAGCTTGCCATCATGCGTTTCGCCCACCTCGCCCTCAACGTCCTGCTGGGCCTGGGCTCAGTCAGCGCCTTTCCAAACCCTCATGTCGATGAAGGTGGTGTTGAGGCGAGAGATGACGGGGCGGGTGGCCTAGGTGGCCTAGGTCGCCTTTTCGGCCGCACCAATTGCAACCCTCCGGCTTCCAGACAAGGCTCACATTGCGTCTGCCCCAATAATCAGGAATACGTCAACGACGCCTGCGTTGACCCATGCCCTACTGGTGCTACTCGCCAGAACGGAGTGTGCAAATGCACCGACAACAACAAGGAGCTCTACAACGGGGCATGCGTGACCAAGTGCCCTACGGGTACGAGCCGCGGCGATGACGGCGTCTGTAAATGCACCGACACCAGCAAGGAGCTCGTTGATGGTACATGCGTAACCAAGTGCCCTACTGGTGCTACTCGCCAGAACGGAGTGTGCAAATGTACCGACAATACTAAGGAGCTTGTTGAAGGTGTCTGCATTCCGAAGTGCCCTACCGGCACGACTCGCCAGAACGGAGTGTGCCAATGTACCGACAACAGCAAGGAAATCGTCGACGGCCAGTGTGTGCCCAAGTGCCCTACCGGCACGACTCGCCAGAACGGAGTGTGCCAATGTACCGACAATACTAAGGAGCTCGTTGATGGTACATGCGTAACCAAGTGCCCTACAGGTGCTACTCGCCAGAACGGAGTGTGCAAATGTACCGACAACAGCAAGGAAATCGTCGACGGCCAGTGTGTGCCCAAGTGCCCTACCGGCACGACTCGCCAGAACGGAGTGTGCAAATGTACCGACAACAGCAAGGAAATCGTCGACGGCCAGTGTGTGCCCAAGTGCCCTACTGAAGCCACTCGAGTCGACGGTACCTGCCAGTGCACAGATGAGGACAAGGAAATCGTCGATGGTGTCTGCATTCCGAAGTGCCCTACTGGCGCAACTCGTGTTGATGGCACCTGCGAGTGTACCGACCAAGACAAGGAAATCGTCGATGGTGTCTGCATTCCGAAGTGCCCTACTGGGGCCACCCGGGTTGATGGCACCTGCGAGTGTACCGACCAAGACAAGGAAATCGTTGACGGTGTCTGCGTCCCGAAGTGCCCTACTGGCGCAACTCGGGTTGACGGCGTTTGTCAGTGCACCGACGACAACGAGGAGATTGTTGACGATGTCTGCGTCCCGAAGTGCCCTACTGGCGCAACTCGTGTTGATGGCACCTGCGAGTGTACCGACCAAGACAAGGAAATCGTCGACAGCCAATGCGTTCCTAAATGCCCGACTGGTGCGTCCCGCGTTGATGGCGTCTGTGAATGCACGGATGAAGACAAGGAGATTGTCGATGGCCAATGTGTTCCTAAATGCCCGACTGGCGCAACCCATGTGGACGGCGTCTGCAAATGCACTGATGAAGACAAGGAGATTGTCGACGGCCAATGCGTTCCTAAATGCCCGTCTGGTGCTACCCGTGTTAATGGTGTCTGCCAATGTACAGACAACACTAAGGAGATCGTCGGCGGCCAATGTGTTCCTAAATGCCCAACTGGCGCTACTCGCGTGGATGGCGTTTGTAAGTGCACTGACAACTCCAAGGAGCTCGTCGATGGTGTCTGCAAGCCTAAGTGCTGCAGCGGTGCTACTCGCGTCAACGGCGTCTGCCAATGCACCGACCCTACCAAGGAGATCGTCAACGGCCAGTGCAAGCCCAAGTGCGGCACCTACGCTGTCCGAGACTCCAACACAGGCAAATGCAAGTGCACCAAGCAAGGCCAAGTCCTCGACGCTGCTGGCATCAACTGTGCTTGCCCCACGGGCCAGGAACTTGTCAACAACTGCTGCAAGGTCAACTGCGGCACTGTTGCCACGTACAACCCGAGGAAGCATGTGTGCGAGTGTCCCGCCAAGGGCCAGACGTTCAACACCGACAAGACCTGTACGTGCCCGAGCGGCCAGGTCGTCATTAACAACTGCTGCACCGTCGACTGTGGCAGCGGCGCCAAGTACGACACCAAGAAGGCCACCTGTGTCTGCATCAAGACCGGCATGACGTACCACGATGATAAGACCTGCTCTTGCGCCCCCGGAGAGAAGTGGACTGCTGGAAAGGGCTGCCAGATCGACTGTGGCAACGACGCCTACCCCAACTCCAGGGGCACCGCCTGCGTGTGCAAGAAGACGGGCATGACCTTCAACGCCGACAAGACTTGCTCGTGCCCTACCGGACAGAAGTGGACTTCATACGGTTGCCAGCTCGACTGCGGCAGCGATGCTACTACTAACAGCAGGAATACCGCCTGCGTGTGTAAGAAGAGCGGCATGGTCTTCGACACTGTCCAGAAGACCTGCTCTTGCACCGGCCTCATGTCCTACAGCACCTCCCAGAGGAAGTGCTGCTGCCCCAAGGGATTCTACGAGAACAGCTCGGGCGAGTGCAAGCGCAACAGGCACTAAAGTGGCCGCCTAGGTTGATGGGTCAGTTGAAATATGGGACACCTTCCGATCTGAGGAAATGTCTCGCAAAAGCCTCCAGGGTTTACGATCATTATGGGAGTTGGGTTGTTATGTCGCGGTGTTTAACACTATTAATGCTGTTTGCGTGCGGAAGTCTGCTGTCTTCGCCTTCTGGGGCACTCTGGAGTAGTCTCGAGTCCCCCAACGGTGGCGCTGCTTCTGCTCCTCTCTTCTTAAGACGCTCCTTTAATTTATCAACCGTAGTGGTATTTTAGTAGTGAATAGTATTACTATTGGCTCTCCTTGCTATCTATTTCGATTTCTCTAATATGATCTGCCCCTGGTCGACTCCGATCCGGTCGGCGAGAAGCAGATAGTAGGTTAGGACGTCGGCGAGCTCTTTGCGTACGCGCTTGGGGTCGGCTTTGGCGCTCCACTGGAAGCACTCCCTTATAAAGTCGCACATCGAGCAGTCTGCATTTGACCTTTTTGATGTTTGGCAAGCAATTAAGCATGCTATTACGAACCAACTAAAAGAACTCGTTCATATGCGCGCCTCTCAGCAACTTAGGATACCCCTTGATGTATCCGGTGTGTTATTTGAGGCAGTACGAGGCAGGGTCTCTCACTATGCATTGCGCCAGGTGCAAGAACAGCGCAAATTACTGCAAAAGCCAAACAGGCCTCCTTGCAGCCAGACCTTTACGTCCTCATATGGACTTCCGTGTTCCCATGCTTTGAAACAACTAGAGGAATAAAAGCAAAATCTCTTAAGCAGCTTTGCCTTGGACGTCTTTGCCATTCCGGCGATGGCGACTGACTGCGAGAGACAGTTCAGCCTGGCCAAGCTGACGCTAACATCTCAAAGGCTCTCAATGGGCGCGGATACGCTGGAGCGAGTTCATTGCCTGAGGAACTGGGTCCGACACGGCGGGGTAAAGCTAGGCAGTTGGGTAGGTAATTGAGACTTGGGGTCGGCGAAATACCTTCACATACTAGGTATATAGGTCGCCCATACAGTTGATTGAGAGGGGCCAATCGAATCAAACAAATCAACTTTGGATCGGAAGCCCATCAAACAAATCAACTTTTACCCCAAAGTTGATTTGTTTGATTTATGATGAGCGCTGCTCCCAGTTATGAATGCGTATCCTCTTGGCGCTGCCCATTCATTGATAGCTGCGAGTAGAGCCTCTCGTGAGTCGTATGTACCCTCCGGCGGGAGCACATCATCAGGAAATGCTGCTTGGGCCATAGCGGAAGCCCCTGAGAACTGCAGTTGTGGTGTTGGGGCCTAATGGCGACTGATACACTGGCGCCCGGGCGCTCAAATTTTAGCTGATTTCATTGGCCCTCTAGTTCCCCACACCATGATTAAGCACCATAGTCTCGAAAGTAGGTACGGCTGGCAGTACCTGGTACAACAGCAGTACCTGGTACAACAACACTACCTTTAGAGATCGCTACTGGACATTTAGCATTGCAATAAAATTATTGGCACTTGGATTTGGTACTGCTTCTACTGAAAGAACCTAGGACAATACTAGAAAAGACTCGGAAAGTTTTATTGGAAGTTTGGGATGAAAAATGTTCATCTATAATTGAGCTTTTCCTGGCGGTCTGCCATTTAGTTAGTCCCAACAAGTCAGATAGTTTGCACGCCACTACTCTATACACTTTTTTGAATCTTGCTTATGGTGGAATCTAGTATTTCAAGTCATTTAAAATCAATTTGACTATGATCAAGCAGCAGTTTTACATAGCTTACCCCAACAGCAATTTGTTGAACCTTGGTGTTATCTTTCATGTACAGGTACCTGCGATCCTAGAATTGGCGCCCGGGCGCCAATTTTATTCTGGCTCCCGGGCGCCAGTGTATCAGTCGCCGGGCCTAATTGAGGGCTGACATAATCCGCACGCCTACGCGTGCACGAGTGGAGGCGCGCCTAGGCGTGTGCCTATGGGGCCTCCACACAGGGTCAAGCGAGGCAAGACCGATCAGCGGACGAGGAAGAATGTGGGGCTTCTGCGAGATGCGAACGATAAACTTAGAACTGTAAATAGCCTAGCGCACCTGGCCCTATGAGGTTAGTCCTCCCGGGCGGAATAAATTTCATTCATTCATTCATATGGGGCCCCGAGGCCGGCGACGACTCTCACCTCCTCGCGGTGCCGGCTGGGAACCTGGGAATGCCTTTGCCTCCGAGGCATTCGCAGAGCTAAGAAGAGTCATCACCGACCAGCACTTGTCCGCTGGTTTGGGCGGTGGTTGCGCGATAGGGCTCACGAGCCCTACCCCCCACAAGCAACAAGGGAACACTTTAAAAACCACCCGAAACACGACCGCGAAATCGAGCCTACAAACGATGAACATATGGGTCGTGGAAGAGGACACCCTTGGGGTGCTTCTGGGCTGCTCTGTTGTAAGGACACCAAGACGCGCCGGATAAGCGACAGGAAGCGTGATAGTCACGGCGAAAACGAACGAGAAGGAACGGCACTCTTGAACCCGCACAGAGAACGACAAGGCACCTTGGTTAGTAGGAGGGGTGACACTGCGTTGCTCGGCTGTTCTGGGTACAGAGAGGATGCAAGTGGACAAACTCCTGCGAGACACGGTCGGCCTTGCAAGAGAGATCTTGCGAGGTAGCGCGAAACAGAACTGACAATCTGCGGGGCACGGCATATAATGGAAGCGACACACATTTGCAAGCCTCTGGGCCCCTTGCATTTGCAATGTCAATATAATTGGACTAGGAGCTTCCCGTCTTTCCTGCCCATTTCAATCTCAAGCCGACCAGCCACCATCTATGGAATATGCGGAACTGGTCGTGAACTTGCTCTCGTCACCGAGTAGGTACGCAATGAGCGCTGCAATCTCCTGGGGCTTGCTGTACCTCTTGAACAGCTGAGGGAGATCTTCGGCCGCCAAGCTCATGGACTTGATCTTGTCGATGGCCTCGTGAATCATGGATGTATCAACGGCACCGCTAGGTTCAATTTGTTAGCAGAGGCACCTTAATCATAAGCATCCAAGACCTACGGGCAAATAGCATTAACTCGAATACCCCTTGAAGCGACCTCCTTAGCCGCACACTTCGTCAGGCCCAGAACGCCGTGTTTGGACGTAACGTATGGTGCTAGGGTTGCCGCGCCATGCAGACCGAACGCGCTCGATACGTTGACGATGCTGCCGCAATCCTCCATGGTTGGGATCTCGGCACGGAGGCAGTTGAACACACCCGTTAGGTTAACGTCGAGCGCCTGCTGCCATTCCTCGTCCGTGAGTTCTGCGACGGCCTTTGCTGTGCCACTGATGCCTAAAAATAAAATATCAGTTTGTTTTCCCACTTTACACCCATCAAGCATCGCGTAGATTTTATACTAGGCAACCAAGACGTACCAGCATTATTAACGCAGCCATCGATCCTACCGAACGACTCCTTAGATTTCTTTATCCAGCTATCCACAGCCTCCTTCTTTCTCACATCCACAAGCGCGTGCAGTACGCGGGTTCCAGGGAAGTCCTTAGCGATGTCCGCCTCCGCCTCCTCCAGCTCCGGCTTTAGTACGTCGGCCAACGAGATTGTCGCGCCCCGCGCGGCGAGGTACCGTGCCGTCGCTAGGCCGATGCCGCGCGCAGCGCCCGTGATTATGATGACCTTCCCTGCAAATGGCTTCAGGTCCGCCATGGTTATAGTTTCCGGCGATTGATACCTGTGCAGATTTTCTAGCCGACGGGATTCTTCAGTACGGTGTTTCTTAGTAGACAGGAGACGATTTGCGGCGCTGCTATGATGGATGTGACGGCGGCTTAACTACTTCTGTGTCTTACAGTAATGGGAAAGAAGATGTTTCAGGCGTACTTAGAAGTTTGGATGTAATTATAGAGAGGAGGATGAGAAAGTGAAGAATAAGGCTTTTGGAATAATGGAGAAGGATTCTTATATAGATAAGACTGAGGTGCTTAGACACCAAATGATTTCCAGCAGAACATTCAGCTGCTAAATGCTAGCCTATTCACATCGTCTGATTTAAATCCCCGTATGGCTTCCTTCCGCATACACTCCTAACCCAACTCAAATCCTCTTCTTTCTCTTCTCCCTGCTAATAATAGAAAAGCAAAGTAAGGTTAAAACCTAAATGCGTGATGCATCTAGGAGTCTTTTAGCAAGTTTGCGGGGTTTCACATGCAGAACGCATAGCATATGCCACAAGAGAATACCAATCTTATTCTAATCATACGACCGAAGCTTTATGGCTGCGGAATTTAATCAGCCACTCGATGGTTCGTAATAATTGCCCTCGCTAGCTGTCAGACCATCCGGCAGGCAGAGCCGTTATACAGCAGAAAATATACAGCCATATTACTGCATCATCCTCCGTCTGCAGTACCGGCAATTATCGGAATCGCGTTACGCATGATACCGCCCTCCGACTTGGTTTTGTTCTTTCGCTTGAAGTCCCGGAATGTGGACTCAGTAAAGCGCGATGGCGACAGAGAGGCTCTCGCAGCCAATAATTCCTGATGAACTCGATCCAAATCACCAGTTTCTGGAGTTGATCGATCGTTCGAATGCCGGTATGTCATTGCCGGTCACTGTTTTGGGCCTCTTCACAAGCCCATCTTTGCTTTTGAGCCGATGTAACCCTATTCCTGCAGGCGCATTCACATGATTTCTGAAGCGGCAAACTGCGGTAGGCCGAACTCTAGGACCTGCCAGCGTGTTGCATGTGTAATTCCAAGAAAACTCAGTTTCGAGGAGGAAGTTTCTCGACTACTGTAGGTCATAGAATATGGAGATTTGCCAAATTAAGGTTCACGCCACCTACACGCTTATGATTCTAAGTGAGAAATTCGTGA
The DNA here is from genome assembly GCA_020744375.1 of Dactylonectria estremocensis. Lineage (NCBI taxonomy): Eukaryota > Fungi > Ascomycota > Sordariomycetes > Hypocreales > Nectriaceae > Dactylonectria > Dactylonectria estremocensis. Next base: position 38,092 of record JAGMUU010000053.1, read on the forward strand.
CATACTTCGCCATTGAAATCCTTAAAGCACTCAAAATAAGTGGAAGATCAGGCAAATTTCATGCTTCAAAAATAAACATGTGAATCCCTAGTCCTCTCCCTTGGTGTGATGCTTGATGACCAGATAGATATCTTCCAAGGGAAAGCCTCCATGTTCCTCCCCAGAGTTTAACCAGGTAAGAGCTACAGAAGGCACATGCTCGTTTGGCTCCCTGATCATATCTACAAGAGACTCCCCACCCACTCGTCACTCTTCATTTTGGGAACCAATTATCTCAATATTGGCACAGTGTGAAAATGGTGAAGATCGCAGTCGCTGGTGGTTCGGGCGGTAAGCTGCTATGATACCTAACTGCCGCATTGCATCGCGCTGAAATACCGCGCAGAGGTTGGCCAGGAAGTTGTCGACGCCCTCGCTGCTCCAAAGAAGCACGACATCCTCATATTATCCAGAAAGGTTTGTTGAACCCATGATCTGCGTTCCTATTAGCTGTTCGTAGCAGTGCTAATCCCTTCAAAGGATGCTCCGCCGGGAGATGTTAGACCAGGTGTCTCGTGGGTTAAGGTCAACTACGAGGATCGGGACCAATTGACCGAGATCCTGCGGGGAGTACACACTGTCCTCTCATTTATCGTGGTGCATTGGGACCCAGGGAGTATTGCCCAGAAGACGCTGATTGATGCCGCTATTGCGGCGGGCGTGAAACGTTTTGCTCCAAGCGAATGGGGCTCGTAAGCTGTGCCGATTAATGTGGGCAGCAGAGACTATGACTGACCCACGCGACAGGTCCGGCCTTACAGACCTCCCAATGTATCTTGGTAAAGCAGAGGTGCGCGAGTATCTGAAAGAATTGAACAGAGAGAAAAAGGCGAGATCAAATCCCTGAAACGGAATGCTCATAACGGTTAACAGGACCCTAATAGGTTTTGGAATATACCCTATTCCAGCAAGGGATCTTCCTAAACTATTTCGCGTCGCCCTTTAAGACGGCCAAACACCTGACGCCGTTGAATTTGTTCATCGACCTCCAGAACCGGCGAGCTATCCTGCTGAAGGGCCATGAAGAAGACTCTTTGACCCTCACAACGGTCCAAGATCTTGCACGTGTCGTGTCTAGGGCGGTGGAGTATGAAGAGGAATGGCCTGTCATCGGCGGCATAACTGGCAACAAAGTAACGATAGGTCAGCTTCTGGCGCTTGGCGAGAAACTCCGAGGTACGCTGAAAGCCTATAGGCGAGATTCTGAGCTGGAGCACGCTAACAAAAGCATGGAAGGCAAACCTTTAGAGACAGAGAAGGTACACCTCGAGGATATAGAAGCTGGAGTCATCAAGACTTCGTGGGTTCCGCAGTTTCGTCATCCTTCCATCCCTCAAGACCAGATCGATGCCACCTCCAAACACGCTCTTATCGCGCTGCTTTTGAGCATTTCTAAAGGAGGCTGGATTACGTCAGATGAATGGAATCGACTCTTACCAGACTGTAAGTTTACTGCGATTGAGGAATTCCTGTCAGACGTTTGGTCGGGAACACCATAGAAATCCGGGGATTCCAGTCGCCCTAGATTAGTCCAGGTTGCCTGTGGCACTTGGTCCGTCGACTTCAATGTGGTGGGCGCAGAGACTATGCAGTAGACGACTTCAAATATGGCCATTCTGGACAATTGAGGGTGCATGCATACATATATCCGGACATAAATTTAGGTAACCATTGGGGCCAAGCAGCAGGGTGCGCAATCAACAAACTACGTCCAATCGTTGGAGGCGTGGATCCTCCATCTGCGATCCTACTCAACCGAGATGCGACTCCCGGTGCTTGGCAACCAACCAATTCCACCGTTTGGGGGTCAATGTCAATCCTGCTACCAGACCCTTGCCAGCCTCGAGGAAAGAGGTTGACGGGCCGAACTGGACTTCTACCCTCGGTTCTGCGTCGTCTACCATATCTTCCAAGTCCGCCACCGTCATTTGAATGTCCCCGTCCCCGAAACCAGTGAGCACACTCCGCGCCGCTGCACTGCGATCAGTTCCATGGGCCACAGCCATATTTTGTATGCCCTGGATCATTTTCACCCTCTCTTTGGAGGCACATATCTGCTGTGACTTTATGGCTTTGACCTGATCCTGCGGCGGTACTGCCGCCCCGGAAAATATCCGCCCTGGCATGTTTATCCGTCTTTCCCCCCTTTCAGGTGTTATGGTGGCCTGAAGTTCGGCCGTGGAGCATAGCGCTGATTGCTGGAAGCGGCAGAGCTGCTGCATCATTGCTGTGAGCTCCCGAGATCCCGCCGTGATCTGGTTCGCACCAATCGCGCTTCTGACGACATCGATAAGACGCGTTGCTTTTCCAACGTTACCGGACTGGTACGCCGATGCGGCCTCTTCATCCTCCTGGCCTGCTCCCGCCTCCTCAACATGTGCGCCCGTGGGGTCCCCGTCGCCGGATGAGGATGCCCATTGCTTAGCGTCCCGTTTTGCGTCTTCGGCGGACCGCCGAAGCAGTTGCACGTTATCGACGAGGCATGAGATTCTGGGATGCAGCGCCTCTCGTGCCCGCGCCCATATGTCGTTGATGTCGTCTCATCCTTCACCCAGGAAGGACTCCCACGGCACAAACAGGGCAAGGTGCTGCACGGCTGCTCTTCAGTATGAGAGTTAGTCTCTTCAAACCCTTTCGGTCGAGTCGTCCCCAGACATACCTACGATGGCACGACCCTTCGTCGTCTTGGTCAAAATCTTTGCTCAGGTAGCCGTCAAGGCAGACGACGGCAAGCTTTCCCGGCCGTCTCAGCACCTGCACCCATTGTCTTCCCGGCGTCCAATCGCTCTCGAACGGCACCTCTCCCCAGGCACCTGAGCTTTCGTCCTTGCCAACGCGTTTGAGCCCTGACAAGCGACACGTAGTCATATAGGCGCAGACCTTGCAGGGCATCTCCACGATGGCGATATGCCTCAACGAAGCTAATTCTCTGGCCTGCTTCTTCCACGACGATCGTCTCGTCCACGGAATTGTCCGCGACTGCCATGCCGCTCTCTTGACGGAGATGTCGCCATCGTCGGAAGACGTGCCAGTAGAGTAGAGATACGTTCAGGTACGCCCAAGCACTGCTGTTCGTGAACTCGCTCGGGTATCCTAGAAAATGGGCGACGACCTCTACTTGCGATAGAGGCCGCTCGGTGAATACGCGATTCGCCACTCTCATTAAGAACTGTCGCGTCCTGTTTTTGGTACCGTCGTCGCCGACGCCGTCGCCTCCAACATCCGCCCCATCCAGAGACCCAAACAACTCAACCAACTCAACGGACGACCTATATTGAGTGAATTGGCTTAGTAATCGCCGACCTCTCGTTGAGTTGATCAACTGAACGCTTTCGTTGAATGGATTGACGTTGAGTTGGTGTGAGGGAACGATCATGTGACTTTCATACCTTCTGAATAATCTCACTTTATGAATATTGTGTGAATAGCTTAAGTTAGAGTTTTCCTTAGGTATCTCTTTCTCTCTTCGTAAATAATCATTTTACCTAAGTCACACTTGACCTCGTTCGTGCTCTTGTCCTGTCATAGTTGGCCTAATTGACGAGATATTCGCGATATGCTCCACCAGTTATTCCCACCCATTCTCCTCTTCTGCTAGCTCTCTCGCTCGGCCGAGAAATGACGCCATTGACTCTCTTGTGCCCGCCTCGCTTCTGGCGCTGCTCTCGACCTCGATTTGCGTGGAAACGAACAGAGGATCCAGGTCGTCGATTATCTTGGCTTGTAGCCACGAACGCAGCACTAGACCTGATCGCAAGATTGCTTAAGCTGCACCGACGCTCTAACCGTAAATGTCACATTGGCCTACATACAGTGCAACTACTTATACATCTTCGCAAGGGAAAGAACAAGCGAGTCCTCACTACATTAATTGTTGCGCACACAGCCTAGTTTGGGTCGCATCAGGCTGCAAGTTGCCCTCAATTTCATACAAGTCCAAAGTTTGTGTTACGGCCAGCATGCGGCCTACACGTGACTCCGGCCACCCCCACTTATGTCCTCCAATCACGTTTGGATCACCCAGGATCGCTCACGATCCCAGAGCGTTCCCTATGGGATCACTCTGGGATCACAGTGAGCCTTACACGATCCACGAACAGGATCACCTCTCCAACACAGTGATCCACCTACTATATATATATATATATTTACTAGATAAAATAGTAGCTCTTTAGCTACTAATACTATATAAGCATCATCTTCGCCTATACTGTTCTTAGACTTAGACACTGCGCTTAGTGACTAACGTCCGACCCCACTTTCTCGCGCACCCACCTCTTCGCGCATCACAATTACGATGCGTTTGAATCAACCTTCTACGATAAAACAACCGGAATTTAATCAATTATTGTCCAAATCGTGATTTTTTCCTACTATGACGCGCTACGGAAGCATCCGCGATTGAAAACTTGAACAAGCAGTTGAGCAAGCCAATGAACGCGGTAATATTCGCGAAAGTGCGCGAGATTGGGGATGGAGATAATCGGACGCCACTCTTGTGGGCCGCTGCAAACGGGCACGCGGCCGTGGTTAAGCTGCTTCTCGATACAGGCAAGGCCGATGTCGACGCAAAGGATGGAGACGGTCGGACGCCACTCTTGTCAGCCGCTGCAAACGGGCATGAGGCCGTGGTTAAGCTGCTTCTCGATACGGGCAAGGCAGATGTCAATGCGAAGGATGGAGATGATCGGACGCCGCTCTGGTGGGCTGCTGTAAACGGACACGTTGCTGTGGTTAAGCTGCTTCTCGATACAGGCAAGGCTGATGTCGACGTGAAGGATAAATACAGTCGGACGCCGCTCTTGTGGGCCGCTGCACACGGGCATGGGGCTGTTAAGCTGCTTCTAGATACGGGCAAGGCTGATGTTAATGCGAAGGATAGGGATGATCGGACGCCGCTCTTATGGGCCGCGGCAAATAAGGACGAGGCTGTGGTTAAGCTGCTTCTCGATACGGGCAAGGTTGATATCAATGCGGAGGATGGAGATGGTTGAACGCCGCTCTCGTGGGCCATTACAAAGAAGTACGAGGCTGTAGTTCAGCTTCTGAGGCAATGAGGCTGCAATTTAGTTGCTTCTTTTCAACTTGGAAGCATAGTATGATTGACAATGAGTACATTCTTTCCAATAAGGCTATCGCCCGTGAACGCTAAGCTTGAGTTGCTTGGCACGGTCCTCCCTTCCGCGAATTTCACCGTTCTCGTGATATCCAGCCCCCCTCGGACGTTGCTCTGAGTATGGGCTCAAGACTCGCGAGATCGAGCATTCCGCGTGGCGAGAACGGAGGATGGCACTTAGCGAACGAAAATCGTACAACGGAAGGGGGTGATTCAATTGGCGTAGATGAGTACGAGGAAATGGCACAAGCGGCATTCATGCTTCAAGCCATTGGTCAGGGCTTCGAGGCGCCGTAGGGACATGCGCAGAACTTGAGTAATTTCAGTCTTTACCTTGTATTATATTCGAAGCCTGTTCGTCCCCTCAGTCTTGTGCGACATTTTCATGGGAACTGATGATGAAGATCCCACTATTGGTGCTGAAGATGATGTTACACTCAAGGCCCAAGATGTCAGCGAGCTACCTGAGAAGGGTCTCTGACTGTATAACGCATTGTGGACTAACTACGAGCACCTACACAAGCGTCATAAAGACTTTCAGACGAGAACAAAGAATGTGAGGAATTGGGTCCTCGAAACTATAGATGAACCTCTCTCTCGACACCACTGTAAACCAGAGACAACACTGCCAGAGTGGATTCAGTCAATCTATGACGAGTTTGCTCTTGCAACCGAACAGCGGAAGCAGAGGGCTCGCCGAACGTACCGCGATATCCTAGGAGAACCACTCCAAGGAAAGATCAAGACCAACGCCGCAGCAGCCGAGTGGCTTATACGATGGAGGAACGCTATCAACGAAGCCCAAGATGTTGGCCTCCACGAGGCAAAAGAACCAGATCAGTGGCTCGGAGACCTAACAGCCCTTCAATCGACCCACCTACAGGCCTGGACCGATGCGTATAGTGTCATGCAAATAGGCCAAGTCAGAGCAGGCACACTAACAGTCGGTCCGGTCATGGCGGACATTCGCCGAGAGATCGCTAAACGGCCGGAGGTCCCAAGAAGAGGAAGAATTGCCCCAGGAGCTTTCCACAACGGAGGAGGGACCCAGGAGGGCGCCAATAACTCGCCGAACACTCCGCAAAAGAACAATAAGAAGAGAAATCGACAGAGCATAGGAGGAGACAAAGAAGCTAAGTGCCCGGCGTGCCGTCAACTACATCCATTATTCCGATGCTTCTGTGCCTTTCCAGAGAACAAGCCAGACTGGTTTATTTACAGGCCACATGTGCAGGCACGGTTCAACAGGCTGCTTGAAGAGAATGAAGACGACCTGGTCGGACGGATCAGGAAGATTAAACTAGAAAAATCAGCCTGACTACGCCCGGTCGGCACCTGCAGCGCGAACGCTGCCCTAGTGATCAGCGACTGCAGAACGAACGCAGCCCTAGTGGCCGGCATTTATTACGCATTACAGAACTGTGTTCTCTTAGATTCAGGAGCAACACTAGCGTGCTGTGAACCTTTTCGACCGTGTCGAATTCTGATATGGTATCGAGGGCGAAATGGACACCAACCCCTCCAGTAGCGGCTTTTATTTGCTAGAGCTCTACCGAAGGGTATGAGCACCTGCAAGAGATGCCGGTCGAGCAGTCGCCATGCAGCATCAAAGATGGCTTTGATATAGCCAGATACAGTTAATAGAGGTATCGCTCGTAGGGTAGAGCCTTCTACTGCATAAATTAAGGTAGTTTTTATAAAACCTCTATGAAATTATAGTACATTGGCGCACGGGGTCTGGTCGAGGCCCTCGGATGGACCTTTGCGTCGAGCATCCTAAGTTCAGGTCTATTCGAGGCCCTCGGGACCTTGGTTTCGAATATCCTAGGCTAGGGTCTGGTCGAGATCCTCGAATGGGCCTTTGTGTCGAGTGTTTTAGGCGAGGGTTTGGTCGAGATCCTCGAATAGACCGATGCTTCGGATATCCTAAGGCAGGGCTTGTTCGATACTTTCGGCTAGCCGCTTTTCTATTTTCGTCTTTGTGTGCACAAAGTGCGGTGGGCCTCGAGAGGAAAAAGGGCTTGAATCTGGGGTCAAGCGACCCCAGATTTGGTCCCTGTGTAGACTATACTCTTCTGCTGCTTGGACCACCTGAGAGATACAAGTTGGCACTTACACTGGAGCCTGTTTCAACCTCCACCCTCTCAGGCCGACAAACAGCCCGGCCTCCCGCGCGGCCGACATCGCGTTGCGCTCTGCGACAGCCACAATGTCCTTGCTTCGGACAACCTAGGTCGAGCGGCCCGGCCCTTGCCCACGGAGTTCAGAGGAGCACTCATCAGGGATAACCAGGAATGCACGCGATGATGCCGAACCAGCAAGGGGAGCCGTCTCTTTTGGCCATCCCTAGAATTCTTTTCACGTCGGCGCATTCGAGCCAAGTGCCGACATTGAAGTTGTCATTCATGTGACGCGCGAACTGTCAGCTGGATGTTTACCATGTACATAATGATGCATCTAACTAGACCACTACCATCCCTGCGCCCAAGATTCCGATCGGGGCTCAGGTTACCTCACTTTCCTGGTGGCCCAGGCCTTGCTGTTGTCTTGGCGTATGGATGGCGGTCTAGGGTGCGGTCTAGAGCGCGGTCTAGAGCGCGGTCTAGAGCGCGATCTAGTGTCTTTTCTTCAGATCATCTGACAGGCGGTGGACGAGCTGATTCTAAGTATAAATCTAAGGTAAATTACAATTTCATGTAATGTTAATATAATAACCCTCTTCTCCTGCTGATGAGGTCCTATACGTCGATATTTCTGTTTTGTTGTTTTTAGCAACAAGTATTTAAGTTGGAAGGTGGGTAACATCAGCCCCCGGAAGACATACCTCAGCATGCCGGCTATGTGTAGTATTTACAAGCCCGAAGAATTGTGCGATGGTGCCTAGTCTGAACCGGCGATGCTTGAAGCTAATAGTGCACAATAGTGCTGAGTGCTACCCTCAGCGTATCGTGCAGGAGCTGCGTAACATGGACGGCCGTTTGCGCAACACGATCAAGCAACAGCAAAAGGCTGTGGAAGCGACCTTTATTGAATGGGAACGCGGCAAATCGCCAACACATGAGAGCAATACGAAGCTAGTGGAGGGAAAAGTAGCGAATTAATAGAGATAAATCGCAGAATGTTTTGTTATTTAACTGGGCTAGAGAAACTCGGGGCTGTTATGCTGGTGGGGCCTGCGATGTGTTGCTAACCCTGTAGGCGTTCGTATCACGAGCTGATAGAAACGGAACAATGAGCGCTAGGAATTTTCTTCCGCGTGAATGTCCGTCCACTGTGGCAGTTTCCCGCTCTGGAAATTGTGACCCCTGCTGACTCACGTGGTACGTACCTGCTCAGAGCTGTTGATGCATTATCGCCCCCAATATACGTACCTTTTTTCTGCCATTCCACTCTAGAGACGTATCTTTTTCTGCCGGATAAAAACCCATCATTTTCCCACCAAGGTCCCAGTTTTGGGTCCCTCGAATAATTCTGCCGGGTCCCCAAGTTTTGGGACTTTTATTCTGCCATGTTCCAGTTCTCGTCACTTTATTCTGCCATGTCCCCAATTTTGGGACCCTTCACAATATCTACGTACCGTTACTAGGAGTGTTACTAGAAGTGTTACCAGAAGTGTTACCTTCCGGGCCCAACATACTGACCGTTTGGCTGGAGGCCTCCCAACATGTTCCCTCACCTTCTTACTACCTCCTTTCTTTGCTACATAACCTTCACGACAGTCAAGTCCGGCGCCTTGCATGAACAGAAATACGCGGCCGACTAAAAGGAGTGTGGACACGAAGTCCACACCACCATGGATCCCAGGGGTGGCAGCGACGCGGACGGATTGGCTAAGGATGGATTCAACCGGCCTTGTCTCATACAAAGGGCGACGCTCTGACACATACCATGAGTGGCAGCGATGCGGGATGCGACTCTAAGACGGTCGCATTCCAAGATAATTTCGGCACGCAGCGGTTTCTAGTATCGTCCAGTAATAGAATATCGAAGAACATGATCATGAGATGCTCGCTCGATTCGACGGGCGAATCTCGAGCAGCTCCAAGAAACCGTCCCGATCGTTTCACATGTCTGCGGATTTTGTGGAAAGGCTCGATTCTCCCGTCGTCGTCGTTCCATACCAGCAGCTCACCCTCCAGGATGCACCGCTTCTTGATCTTGCAGCCTGCTGTGTCAAGCAGACAGAGACCCAAAGTACTTCAGCAAAGAAAGACAAATTTATATGATGAGTGGGCTCCGTCGGGATCGTTACTAATCATCAATCTTGTCTCGGAAGGCGTACGATGCACGTCGGGTCGCATGAAAATCCAGGGGGGTGAAATGGTTTCCCCGGGGGGGCCAATATATAAACAAAGACCCCTGGGTAAGACTGAATGGTGACTGGTCATTATTCATTGGATAGCTTTGGGGATCCTCGGTAGTGGCGGGGTTGCCTATCCGCCTTTCCCAATATACCAGGTCCGCGAGGTTGTGCAGCCTCAGTCCTAGAATGGCTAGCATTAGCGGGGAACCGGGCGCGCACTAGCTCAACCCAGAAAAAGCAAATTGGCACCCCTCTGACTAAAGCCCCATTCCCCGATTCTCCCCTTGATTGACCCAATCTGTCGGGATAAGCCATCTCAACCGTGTCAACACAAGTTGCAGCCGAAGCCCTCCAGCGTGAGCTCGATCGGCAGGCCGGCGGGGCTTGGCGAGGCGCACTCATGCCTGGCCTGAGCTTCTTGACATTCCTTGTGTCGTCGAGTTTGAAAATGTGCCGATGACAAGCCTCGCCGCAGTCTCAGCCACTCGCCCAAGCAATTTCCACAGTCTCTTCAAAATGGGGTCTATTCTGTGCCGATGATTTGCGGTACCTATTATCATTCGCACTCTTTCCACGCAACAAGGAGGGACATCTTTGAGTTTATTTGCAGCGCTTGCGAAGCGAGGCGTTTTGCGGGACGATTCTGTTTATGTTTCTGGCTGCAGTACCATTCATCAAGCTGAACAGTCGTGGGCATCCCCAGTTGGCTAGACTCATATCAGGAATCTTTTATTTTTGAGTATTGCTATTGGGGCTGTACGATATTGCTATTGGGGCTGTATCTAAAATCCGCTTACCTAAAGAGGAAATCAGTCACATGACACCTAAACCTCTAACCGCATTCGGAAACGCGCGCGCCCACGTGACCACCCTCGCTTACAACTCCCCGCGATATCGGATCGCAATTTCCAGGCTAACTTAGACCTTCTAACATCACATCATGCCATCACGATGATCGAATGGGCTGAATCGTATGCTGACGAGCCCGTTGGAATCGCCATTCCTCCTTCTGATCTTTACATCTCATTGCCGCCACCGTCACCGTCATTTTCGTGCCTCAATGACCTCGTTGACTTCCTGCAAGATCACTACCGCAGCCACGGCGCCGCGTTAGTGAGAAAGTCACCTGGTAACTATCGCGAGATTCACGGCATCAAGCAGCCGACCTACATTCAGCTGGTCTGTGACCGCGGTCGGGTCCGGAAGTGCAGGAGCGCAGGCATTCGTAACTCAAGTACGCAGAAAGTCAACTACCCGTTCAAGCTTACAGCTTCAGCAACGCAAAAGTCGAACTTTCAATGGACCTACCAAGTCGCCAACGCTGATCACAATCATGCCCCATCCCTCGACCCGTCTGCTCACGTGATACACCGCCGTCGCACACATAAGCAACAGCAGGTCGCAAAATCCCTTTTTAAGCACAAATCCCTCCCCGCCCGCGAGATGAGTGATATCATGCGTGATACCGCCACCGGGCCGTCTTATTTTCATCAGAAAGACATCTATAATGACCGTCAGAAGCTGCGGCACGAATCTCTCGGCGGTCTGACAGCGACACAGGCGTGGATCGGCTCCCTCCGAGATCACGGTCTCAAGCACCTCGTGCGTTATAGCGCTGAGGGCAAAGTTGAGGCTGTTTTTTGGACTTATCCTTGGTGTGAGCAGATGTGGAAGAGGTTTCCTGAAGTTCTTGGTATGGACAACACATATAAGACCAACCGCTTTAAAATGTACCTATTTCAGGTCACTGGCGTCACAGACCAGAAGTCTGTTGCTAACTTCGGCTTTGGCCTCATTAATACTGAAAAAGAAGAGGGATTTCAGTGGCTATGTGACCAAGTGGATGACTTCCGCCGCTCCCTTGGGTATTCAAGCGCCTAACGTTGTCATCACTGACAAGGAAATAGCCCTGAAAAAAGCCCTGAAAAACGCCCTCTTCGAGGTATTTCCAGACACACAGCAGCAGTTGTGCGTTTTTCACATTAACGCCAACATCAAGGCTAAGATAACGGCTCGCTGGAAGGATGGTGAGGCTGATGACGATAATGAAAGTGCTGATGAAGATGACGAGCCAGCGCCAATTATATGTCTTAATCAACGGCATCAAGCCGAGCTATATCAAGAGTCTAATGAAGGAAGTTATCGCCACGAGCCCTCAGTATCACCAGCGCCGCCGCCTCACACACAAGGTAACTTCACTATAGAGACGATGTTTTCTGCCTGGAAGCGTGTTATCTACGCTGATAGAGAGAGTGACTTTACGGCAGCTTGGGCTGAGATGAACGATACATACTATCCACAGCAAAAGTCAATCCTTCAATACATCTCAAAGGAGTACATGCCGTGGCGGGAACAGTGGGCAAAGTGCTACATTTGCCGCTATCGCAACTACGGCCAGCGGGTTAACAGCCCTGTTGAGACCGCCCACAAAGACGTAAAGTCATACCTAGTCACCGGCACCGGTGACCTGCTTCACCTACACGGGGCTATCGAGCTGATGTTGAAAAAGAAGAAACGCTCCTATGACCAACGGGCGGCAGGCATGATGATCAAGCAGCGGCGAGAATACATAGGCAGAACTTGGCTTGGTGACCTCCCCATACAAATTTCTTACGCTGCCGTCGACCTCCTTGCGAAGCAGCATCGATATGCTAAGGCGGCGATGCCCTCACTCTTGCAGCCACACCCAGAGCCGATGAGGCTGTGTTCAAATAACTTCACACAGCAATATGGGCTTCCCTGCGGTCACTATATCTTCAGGCAGCTACAGGCCGACCAGCCGTTGCTAAAAGAAGACATCCCGCCTCGCTGGTGGCTTCAGAAACCTCTAGTAGGAATTCCTAGTTATTGTATGTAAATTCTGCTGACTTTTACCTCTAGGACCTCGAAGAGCCACTCCTACGGATCCGCGACCCCGACGTTGTCTCAAACCTCCGCGGCCGACCTCGAATACCTGTGAATAAGAAGCTCACGATACCCTCAAACCTGCTTGCCGGCAACGGCATGACCGAGCAGCCAACTCAGAGCCAACAGACCCCTCGGCAACCCCCCCAAGATCAACGGACGACCCGGCGGCTCAACCCGAGCGTACGGCGCGCCCTGTCACAAGACGAGCTCGCCGACACACCGAGCAGCCAACGGACCCTACGAGCGTCGACGCTAAGATCACGACGCCATACAAATACAAGGGGAAGAGGAACCAACAGGGGACGAGGCAGAGGTAGGAGTGCCGCGGCAATGTCACCAGCCTCGTCTGCTGAAGATGTCATTGTCATTCCGGCTACGCCGGCGGAATAATAGTCGGACCGATATAAATACTATTTTTCACGGGGAAACCCCGGAGATGCGTTTTTTGAACGATTTAGCCGTAGCCGGCCGGCTTTGCAAGCTGTTGTGATATGTGATTTCAATTGATGTTCATTGCGTTCTCTCACTTACACTGTAAGTTTAGTGTAGCGGGGAGCATTGGCTGAATGCAGTTAGAAAATTCCGTAGTCATGTGACCAATACAGCCCCAATAACAATATCGTACAGCCCCAATAGCAATACTCTTATTTTTTTTCCCGCTTAACCTGGCGGCGCCACCAAGTTCAGCTCCTGCGACCAAAGCATATACCGTCGCTTGTTAACAGAGGGCAGGCGCTCACTAGATGAGCTTTGGGAATATGACATCCTGGTAGCGCCTGTGCTATAAATGAAGGCATCCCCATCGAAAGGCTTCATCGTTTTGTACTGCTTTTAGGACAGAACACCTTGTTTGCCTAGGCCACAGCAATCATTAGAATTTCAGGCCGAGTGCGCAGATTCCCAATCGTTAAATACATCGCTCACAAGCCCATACCGCGAACCTGCTACGAAATGCACATCTTACACATACTGTTAATTCAGGCCTTGGTCCCATTTGCCAAGTTCACAAGCGCGTGTGTTTCACAAGTCGGAAACCTCGACAAGCGTTATACGGTCTCGTGCGAGGTGAGGAAACTGCAGAAACCCGTGTTGCCCTTTGCCCTGGATCAAAAAGCAATGAGTGGCTTGGCCAGAGCTGGCCGATCTAGTGCCTAGCTAACCAGCCCTTCGCTATAAAAGTGTATCCAGGTGTACTTCGATTCCGGGTCCTGTAAGGGCTGCACAATGACCGGTCTCGGAGTGGGCAGCTGCAACGAGCCATATTCGTGTGCGGGCTGCTCAACCGCTTTGGGTTATTGCCGAAGGCCAGGACGGTGTAGTTTTGGGTAACGCGAAGCCAGGTCTCATCACGACATAGTTCGGTTCCGAGGAATACACGAGAGGAGATACGAGCTATTAGGTGGAGAATCATATCCTTCATGGGGATAGAATGCCAGTCTATGGGGCTATTAGCATGAGTCATCTTTGTATAATGAATTACTTGCCGGTACTATCAGTAAATAGTTCTTTTAATGTAAGATCCGTCTCCTCAGCCAGAGGCTCTGTGATAGTGTCTGTTGCGTCCCTGCAGTTAGCCAAACCATGCTATAAAATACCAGATGCGAAGTTATATGTACTTAAATGCTTGGTAAGATCTTTCGTGGCAACAGTCTGAACCAAATCGTGGCCATCTGTGGCCACCTTGAATGGTTCAAAGCCAGACAAGTGACCATGGAACATCTGCAAGCATTAGTCTTGTACGAGTCGCAGGAAGAGACTTGCTTATACCTTGAAGGTCCAATTAGTGAAGCTGAGGCGATTATCATTTCTGATCTCCTGGGCGAAGCTTGGCGGTAGTACAGTAATCTCCGCGACCTCTCCAATAAAGCGGATTGGCTTTTCGGGATAGGCTGTGAACCAATCTCAGTCAAACGTACCCCTAGCCAATCCCAAAGGGAAACTACAATTTTCAAAGCAAAAAGCAAAAACAGATATTTGTATCCCAGGCCAACAAACTGCAAAAGAGATGCCTTTGCGATCTCATCAACCCTTTCTCCAGACTCCCCATTCTTCAGCACGGCCTGGGCATGCGGGAGGTACTTGAGACAAAGCTCTCGGGTCTCAAATCGCCCAAACGGGTACGCGTCCGATACGATCTGGAGAACGTCCTGCACGAACTTGGCCACCCTCTTCTTATTGATAAGCCATTTGCGGGTCACCAATTGTACCAGACGGTGCATGTCCACAGAATGATCATTTCCCTCCGATATAAAGGAGAATGCTTTAAGAGTCCCTAGCACCTTAGTGATGTCTGCAGCTTCACTCGCACCTGATTCGGTAGCGTGCGTTCGGTGCCAGTAGTCTGTAATGAATTCCTTTGGGATTCCCTGCCGATCAAAGAGACTGATAACAGATAAGACATTGCTGGTTGGTGTATGACGCCTCTCGAGCTGTTCGAAGGAAATAATCCATGTTGCCGTAACTGCGTGTGGAGTCTCCGAGTCTCTCCCCACTGTTTTGAATGGTTCGCTTAGGCGATCCACGAGCGCTGCGTCGCTCTCATCCAAGAGCTGGATATATTCACCAATTGAAATGGTATTCTTTTGGATGAAGGCTGTTGCCTGCGCTATGGCAAGCGGTAAATGCTCCAATCGGGCTGCGAGGCGGGACGTATCCTCGGTGGAGATTTCACTTTGCTATAGTATCGCCTGCACTAACCGGTGTGCTTCGTCATCTGTCATTTCGCCGACTTCGATCGGTGGCTTTCCTTGCGCTAGGTCTAATGCCGCCTGTTTGTTCCTGCTTGTGATGAGAATCGATCCATGGCTACACTCGGGAATATAGCGGCCTATACCTTGCACTCCCTGTTACACCTCCCAATCAATAAGGACTTCAAGTGAACCTGGTCTCTTTTTTTGCTCAATTATGTCGCAATCTGGAAGCGCGCTCCACTCGGAGCTGGTCCAGACGGATCGCAATTCACATGAAAGACTTACACGGCAAAGCGATCAGGTACATAGGTACCTCCGGCACATGAGGAAAACCAACAGGAGAAGGAAGCAAAGCCTTGCAATACGACCTCAACGAAACCGGACACCAAGAAATCATGTCGTTGTACATGAAGCCCCTCGTTCTGATACGGCAACTCAAGACTCGGCTACACATAATCAAGAGTCTGGATGGGTTACCCGAACAAAGTGTAGCTTCGAGAAATTCGCCGAATTGGAGAATTCACCCTGGATACAGCAATACAAGGATGATTTTGAAGATGAAGGAGGCTTAGTTGCGTGCTTCATGAAAGATCCCGAATCTGTCTCGCAACGCAAAGAACAGGCCAAGTGGGTGCTCGAATTCTGCTCTGATCAGGCACTGCAAGAGTTGGAACTGGGATCTCAGCTTGGTTTGTTGGAAAAAACTTGCCTTCTCGACGACCGATCAAACGACGGCAAGGACCCAATTTCTCGGGGCTATTATGGACCGCTGACTGTACGTCAGCTACACCTGAAACTTCAGCGTGAGGTACGCAAGCCGAAAGATTCTGTGAAGGCCTAATATGCTGATAGTAATTCTTCTAGAGATTCGTCTCGAAGAGCGGGAACTGTGACCAGACCTCGTCATCAACGGATGACAAAAACGCTACATGTACCGGGCAGTCAAAGCCTGGTGTTAATGCCGACCGTCGTCTAATGTGAATGTCTCCATACCCGATCAACGAATTGAGTTAACATGTCATATAGATATATGGCGGATCTGAATCCCTGGGGTATGATGGCACTGATGACTACGGCATCCAGAACTGACGCCGCTGTGCTGCGAGGGGCATTTTATCGACACCTGTCTTTCAAAAGTAACATAAGTATTCGTCCCATGACCGTAAGTTCACCTCCCATCTCACATGGATTAATCAAGGCTTTAACGACGAATTAGGGAAGTGGTTTTCAATTCTACGAACTTTCTTTCGACTTCCCCTTCTTTGCGTGGAGGACGAGATCTGCTAGGAATAAGCCGCCCAAGCCCTGCTTGAAACTCGATGGAAGCCCAGTAAGGAAAGTCGCCAAATTATCTTTCCTGGAGCGGGAAACTCCAATTTCCGACATTCCAACAGAAGTCGATTATATTTGCCCTGGTCAGCTCTCTTATCATCGTGATGATCGATGACTGCAGATGGAAAGCGTATGGCTTCTTCGACACTTATTTTGATAGTGAAGAGGAGCGAGAGAGCGCCCAGAAGTACCACGAAGATATGGGCCTCGATGATGAAGGACACTACGATGGACTCCAGGTCGACCCATTGACTCATGGGACTTGCGATGCCAACAAGCCACTCCTAAACGCTGTGGAGTACTTCTGGTTTGCTTTAGGAGCTAGGATAAAGCAAGCCAACGCCGAATGGCATCTGTTTGTTGACAATCTGGAGGATAGGATCCAGACATACGTGAGATTGCCCCTTTCCCAAAGTTCAAAGCCTGTGGCTCACTTTTCCTTCCCGACTCTTCGAACTTGGTACCCTAGCTCACTTAGATTAAAAAAATGACAATAGCTAAGAAACATTCTAGATCGATTCCTGTCAGTTGGATTCGAAATCGACTGGCACTTCTACTGTCACAGTGCAAGAGTCCTGTGACTGGGTTCGCGATATTAGAAAATCGCTATTACGTTGGACGGACACCCTCACAGCAAACATCAAAGCCTGGACTTCTTTCAAGCTGAACAAGAAATTCTCCACAGAACATATTGACAGACAGATGACTTGGGTTGAGTACATTTTCAGGGACTTGGAAACATGTGTAGACAAGCTGAGATCATTGCGAGACTTATGCAACTGCCACGCCTCGAATGTGAGTTCTCATGTCTCGACTTGTCGAGTACTCTTTCAGGCGTTGATAGATTGACAACTTTGCCTCATAGCTTAAGCTCTATATGAGCGGGGAGGGAAATCGTGATTCCAAGATCCAAACCGAAACCGCCCGATCAAGCCACACGTTGACCAATTTCGGACTATTTGTAAGTGAAGATTTGAACCAAAATGGTGTCACCCCACGACCTTATGGCTTATGTGACTCATTCTCTGGCTAGTGGGTTTATCCTACCACTCTCGCAGCTGCAATGTTGTCCATGCAGGAGAAAGCAATACCTAGCATTCTCGGACCTGCGAAGCTCTCATTTCCGGCCCTGACCGTTTTCTTGACCGCAGTTGTATTTTTCTTGTTTGCTTTGTTGGATCGGTGGCCAGTCATCAAGCGCTGGGTGCTTGAAACACGGAAAAATCTGAAGGAATTCAGAGCCCATGCTGATGATTTAGAAAGCGGTAATAGAGAAAATTGACATTTTGACAAGCTAATCTCGACTATTCTTCCGTCCCCCTGTCCCTAGATTCGCTAGGACCTTAACTGAATCCAGGCTGGCGATCCATTCCACATCCAATGCAGTTAGGCCTAACAGCTGGATAACCCATTAGATCCCTTCCCGTATCCGAGTTATCCATGATGCCCCGTCTCGAAGTGAGGTTTGTGACTTAGACAATATGGTGTCTTAGACGGCATTCGCGGGGGGTCTTGGGAATGCCATCATGGCATGCAAGTGCATGTGTATTTTAGTACGTTGGCCCAGAATCTACTATAACGAGCATCGATTGGCACCAAGCTCTTCCTTGCAATCCTCTTCTGCTAACACCTCGACTTGAATTCTTGCAGACATCTACTCAACATATCCTGCCTCCAGTCTTTTTAAACCATCTATAAGTAGGCCTCAGTTAAGGCCTTTCTGCGGCCTCAGAAAGCATTTCTTCTCCTTTCAGGTGCGGAATCTGCAATTATGTCAGCCCTCAGGTAATTATTTCGGGATATATGATAACTTACGACTCGCCAGGCGAAAGTGGTGCTGTTGCCAGAGCGAAATAATCCCGATAGTTAACTGAAAGATGCCGAAGATAATAGAAGTAAGGACTTCAGCGGACAGCCTTGTTAGAGCCATAGTGCGACGTCTGGAGATGAGAATCGACGTGTCCCGTGTGCGTTGATGTTTGCTCCAGGTTGTGGGAGGGTTGACGGACCACTGTAAAGAGTCTTGTACCGGTTTTAAGTAGAAGACTCGTGTAAGTGGGAGTACAGAGCCCTTTTAACAGGACTCTGTTTAGGATTTTTGCAAAGACAGTAAGCTAAGTAGCTGGCCTTGCAGGGATTGCGACAGAGTACTGAAAAACTTTGTGGAACGCCCAGGGCTCACCAGTACGACCTACTCGGCATTGAAAACCATCATCTGGGTCATCCATGACCGCTGCTAGACGCGAAATAGTACTTTGGAGTGAAGCTTCCATTGTGGCTGGGAGCGCCATCAGACAGAGAAACAAACGCACACACGAACCGTCCAAGCTCCACATTCGGCCAAGGGAAATAATCGTACGGATAATCCGTCGCATCGGTAATGAAGACAGTAACCTGACAATAGTAGTTTTGCAGGTCCCCTGAGGTATTTGTCGTTAGCAAGATAGTACTTTTGCAAAACGGGCTAAGCCCCTCCTGACCAGTGGTGAGGCTTGCGCACAAACCCTCACATACGTCATGGCCCGTGTCATCACATGCGGCTCAGCCCCGCTCGGGCGACCATAGGACTTTTGTGCTTGGTCAAATCAACCTCTTCCGGTCAACTCTGCTCCTCGGGCGTTGTGCGGTATATCTTCAAAGCCCCCACCGACGCGAAATGCAGCATCACTCACCCTCTCCTACTTTCTTCTTCTTCCCTAGCAGGTATATTCGCTCTCGAATCTTCGACCAGCAAGGTAGTTTTGCTGACTGACACAGCCGAGGCGCGACGAGACATCAACATGAATTCCTCGACCGCCAATCCGCCCGTTTTCGGGGAGCTCAATCTTCCGCATCCCATACAGAGTCCTTACGTCGCACAGCAAGCTTACGAGTCCTATGGCAATCACTTGGCGCTCGACGACTCGGCTTCGCAGATGCAAGCACTAGATAGACAGTTTACGATTGACCAAAGCCACATGTCGCATCCGTTCAATCCGTCTCGAGCACTTCGAATCCACGCGCCCTATAATGCGGAGGCTTTTAGTGATGCCCAAACCATACCCGCAATTCCCATGGGCCCGCCCACCAAGCCTCGAAAGAGAAAGGCCCCGACCCTGCGCGCCGAGGCTTGGGAGCCATACAAAGCTCGAATCCTCGAGCTCCATATTACGCAAAAGCTACCGCTGAGGGAAGTTAAGGAGAAGATTGAGGAGGAGTTTGACTTTACTGCTGAGTATGACACTCTTTTTAAGGTGGAGTAAGATAGCCTTAAGGTGGTGACCCACCCGACCCCGCGACCCCCCCTGCCGCGCACACATCTCGCGACGCGTAATCATAACACCTACATCAACACTCCCTAATAATATCACCAATTATCAAGCAATTCATTTCAAATCTTCATGATGGATTCTCCTATGCTTTCTCGTGAGGAATTGATAAAACAAGCTCTCGAAAAAGTTGCGGAAGGTCAGTCAATTCGAAGCGTCGCAAAGAACTACCACTTCCACGAGTCCTTATTACGAGCTCGGCTCAAAGGCGCGAAAAACAACCACCAGGCGCAGGAAAAATTCCAAAGATTATCGCCACAGCAAGAGAAGCTTCTAGTTGATTGGATTCTCGAAGAAGATCTTGCTGGACGGGCTCCTTCGAAGCGTGACTTACGAGTTGTGGCACAGGAAATATCCGACCCTGAGTTCAAAGACAAACCCGTCGGCCGGCACTGGGTTGACCGCTTCATCCAACGCAACCACAAAAAAAAGATGAAGGCATCTACATCTATCGAAGCCGCTCGATCTAATGCTATCACTCCCGAACGAATCCGACCATGGTACGACATGCTGGGGCAGCAAATGCTCGATAAGTCTGTCAGCCCAGACCGGCTCTACAATTTAGATGAACACGGCATCACAGAGGGGATAACTAAGGCCGGGAAAGTCATTAGAAGCAGCCTGACTCGTCGGTCGTTCGTCTCAGAGAGCGATTGCCGTGAATGGGTCTCTATTTTAGAAGCAGTCCCTGCTACAGGAAGACGCCTGACCCCGTGTGTGGTCTTCACAGGAAACAACCTACAAGGGCAGTGGTTTCCGGAGGATTTCCCAGACTGGGCTTATGACTGCTCTGAAAATGGCTGGGCTACGCAGTCTGTATGTGAAAAGTGGCTCAAGAATGTGTTTCTGCCCGAGACAGAGCCATCTGATCGATCACAATGGCGAATTCTCGTCCTTGATGGCTTCACAGGTCATATCTCGCCACGATTCCGGTTTAGGGCTCTCTTCCATCGAGTACAGGTCCTTTATTTACCTCCCCACAGTTCACAAGTTACGCAGCCGCTTGATGTTGGTGTTTTTGGCCCCCTCAAGCGCGCTTTTCAACACCATGCGGCCAAGTATGCGTCATTCTCAGCGACCGCCCCCATTCAAAAACAACGCTTCCTTACGACATATAAAATAGCTTCAGAGGAAGCTGTGAGCGAGGAGAATATCCGAGGCGGTTTTTTAGGTTCAGGAATATGGCCCATTGATGTGGAAAGGCCGTTGGCGCAACTTGTCATTACCAGCCGTCCTCCACTAGCCAAAGCCACAGAAACACCACCAAGGACCCCCAAGCGCCGCAAGCTACGACATACCCACGATCCGTATACACCAAAGAATAAGCGTGAGCTCTTAGCACAGCTAGAATCGCTGCAAGGGGACCTGGAGACCGTCCGGCGGGGCGTCCGCGAGGTGGGAGATAAAGCAGGGGATATCATTGAACGCGACAACGTCGAAATAGCGCAATTACGGGCAAAATGCAACTATCTCGAGCTTCAGCTAGAATCACAGAAGCCCACAGGCAGGAAGGCAGTCCAATACAACCCAATTGCGGCATTTCCTACCGCTGAAGAGATCCGGAAGGCAAGACCGAAGCCCAAGGCCCCTACGAAGGAAAAGCAGCCACCCAGGGCCACCCGGGCACGAGAGGTAGCAGAAGAAGTGGGCAGTTTAAACATACACAGCATGATGAACACATTCCGGGCTTAGCTAGTTAATTTACGTTACATTCGTGGAGAAATGCGGTCTCGAAGTCACAAGGTCATCTCGTCGAAGTGCGCGGTCGGGGGGGTTGCGCGGTCGGGTGGGTCACCACCTTATATGCTGATACGATTTTGCTTTACAGGATACGTCAATATCGAACACGCATAAGCCAATGGGGGAAGGACAAGAATATCAAGCCAGTGGAGATGACGGCAATTGTCAGGAAACGACAACAAAGGAAACTCGTCGAGGTTGACAAAGGGGAGCTGATCTTCACGATTAGGGGCAGTACGGTGGAATCACAGAAGATCGACCGATGGATGAACAGGCATAGGGTCCCTGAAAATCTCTTGTATGCTCCTAGTCCCGCGGCATGTAAGTCAACATGTGACGGATATTGCCTGCATACGGCGGGCTGACATGCTGAAGCCACCCCATCCGCTTTGTTCTGTCGAACTATTTCCGAACGCGGTTCTGCCGTCCCTAGTCCCGCATACTCAGCACAAACTCCGAACTTCTCACCGGAAGGCATTATGTCGGTCGCCCAGAGTCCTGCGGTTTTCTCTCCTGCCCTCTCCGTATCGAGCATAGTTCAGCCTCAGAGCAGTACTTTTGTTGGACGAAGTCCGGCCCCCATCTATCGACCTCTTCCAAACTTCCTTTCGGGCTCTCCCCCTACTCCAAGCGCCTTTCAAGACCAACTGGATACTGTAGCAGATTCTCTGCAGTATCTGTATAAACAAACGGACGAAGAGCGTCTGCGAGAAGAACTGTCTAGGGCGGAGACCTTGTTCGGGACCAGCCACTCTAAGACCCTAGACATATTATCTAAATTAGGCGAGGTGCTCATGGACCAAGGAAGATACAAATCCGCGGAGGAAATGGTTCGCAGATTGGTAGAAGGTCGCCGAAGTGCGAATGGAAACGATGGTGTTGAGACACTTGATGCCATGGGACTCCTTGGGCGAGTTTTAATCTGGCAAGGATTCTATGCGAAGGCTGAGAAGCTGCACCGGCGGACATTCGAGTCCAGGAGGGTCATATTAGGAGACGAGCATCCAGACACGCTGAGCAGCATGGCCAACCTGGCGTCGACGTTCTGGAGTCAAGGGCGATGGAAGAAGGCCGAGGAGCTGGAGGTGCAAGTGATGGAGACAAGAAAGGGGGTGCTAGGGGAGGAGCATCCAGACACGCTGACTAGCATGGCCAACCTGGCGTCGACGTACAGGAACCAAGGGCGATGGAAGGAGGCCGAGGTGCTGGAGGTGCAAGTGATGGAGACGGGAAAGAGAGAGAGAGAGAGAGAGAGATTTATTTAACGCCAAGGGAGCGCAAGGCGCTCCAGCCTCCCAGGGGGCATGTGGCGTGCAAGAGACTATCTAACGGCTACAGTAAGTCATAGGATATCCTGCACATCTGGCCTAGTGGCTAGGAAAGGGTTCGATCCGCACCCGTGGGCTCCTTCATTCGAGCTCGTGTTCGGTCTAGGAAGGCTGTCATAGGGGACTTGACGTCAGGGTCTGAGGTCAAGGTTTAAGGTCGTTGAGAAAACTCTCAAAGGGGTGCTAGGGCTACTAGCAGAAATAAGAGGGGGCCTGCCGACTTAGGTCTTGAGAGACGGTGGGCAGATTGTCTTGAAGAACCCAGTGGTCTTCAGGAAGGCCGCGTAGTCCCTTGGGCTAGCTATCAAGCGTAGCCAGTAGTCCCTTGGGCTCTTGGGCTTGGGCTTGAAGACCGGCCACTGCTGCTGCAGCTGCTTGGTCTTTCGGCAATGGATGAGATGTTCCGGGGGCCTCAGCCCTCCGCAGGAACAGGGTTTGTTATCTTTGTGTTGGAACCGGCGATGATACCAGTCGAAGTCGCCGTGCCCTGACCTTGCGGCCAGTAGGTTGTGCAGTGTTGGGCGAGGGAGGTCTAGTTCCTTCGGGAGGAGGAAGGTCGTTCTGAGTGGCTTCAGAGAGGATCCTCATAGTCCTGCCTGCGGCCCGGAGGCTTTCCCGAAGGCCTGACCACCTCACTTGCCATCGGGGAAGCCGGAAGTAATACAGCCTTCAAGCTGAGCCTCGGTCCTCGGGATTAGCCATGCTTTGGAGTTAGGGCGTGGCATTACTTTAAAGAATTGCTCCTTTGGGAAAATGCTGGCTTTTTTGCTTAAAAAGTGATGCCTCTCGGTTTATCGTTCCCAAGAAGGAAGTTTCTATAAGCGGAAGGAATAGTATCTGTTTCTCAATCTCTGTAGGCTTGTATATAACCATGAAACTCCCTTGATTAAGATGCTCTCACAAATCACACCTATTCACCAGGAAACTGCGTGCTTTTCCTTTTCTATGCCTTTTATCATCTTTGCTTCATCATGGTTCTTAAACTCCAGGCTTACAACCCTGCTACAGGGAAGTTTGAATCGTCCAGCACGGGAACATCCTACCAGAAGCCTCGACATAAGGGGCCAGGTCATAGGAGGACGAAGCCCATGGCAGGGCCTCTCTATACATCAAGTGAACAGAGCTGCGATGGTTCTGATAGCCGAACCCCACCAGAGCCGTCCTCGGCTGCCGCCAATGAATTGGTTGACCTCACTGGAGACAGTATTAGGCCCCCTTCAAGACAGTGTAACAGCCAGAAACATCATAATGTTAAAGTAGCCGATAATCGTCGAGGTATGAACCAATATTTTTTTATCTATTTGCCTACTAAACTTGCATAGGGAATGAAGAGGATACAGTTGGACTTCAGGTCGAATCCAACGCCTTGATCTACTCTCGCGGTGAGAATCTCTTATCGCGAGAGAGTGAGGGACCAGGCTTGAACAGTAGTACGACTGAACACTCAGACACAAATCGGGGACCAACTGAAATCCCCACACCCGCCAACCCACCAACTACCCTTACAGAGCAACCGAGCCCTTCAATAGTTTCATCCAACCATCCACTATATCCTGCATCTCCATCTCAGCAGGATGCTGTTACGCAGGCAGCTGCGAGCCAGAAAACTGCCGATCAATTCTTCAGCCAGCCTGATATTTTAGGAGGAGATCCAAATGCTTGTCAAAGTCAGAGAGTTGAACTGAGCGATGAAATCTCAATAACTCTCACAAGAACAACCAGCCAAGAAACTGATAGTAGTGCTCATCATGAAATCCTGCCTTCAGCTTCAAAACAAACGACCACTAAACGACTCCGCCGCGGATGGGCAACTGTACAGAAGGACCCTAATAACATCAGTAAGCGAAGGGTTCCGCTGGTATTACGGCCTACTAACTCTTTACAGGCCAACCTATCAATACAAAGAATGTCAATAAGACTCTGGTTCCTAGATCAGCAAGGCCAGCAACAGATACCACCGACGGTGAAGAGATAGCAAGCATGGATCAGGACTTTGACAGTTCTATAAGCGTATCAACTACTGCGACCTATGCCACATCCGAGCATATCGAAGCAGCTGCTGCGGTTAGTAATATCGAGATGGAGTGGGAAATTGACGGCGATCTGATGGGTAAAGAAGTGATTGATGGCGTGGTGCACTACTTGGTTCCCTGGAAACCAACCCTTGTACCGGAGCATGAGATCAGTGCCCCTGAACTGATCCGCAGTTTTGAGAAAAAGTTTCAGGTACGAACATACAAGCAAGTAAAGGGAGCTAGGGTGACGAAGAAGGCTACGGCCAAGCATCCAAAGTCCAAGGGCAGGTGTTAATAATATGAAGTAGCAGCATTAAATTGGCTTTACAAGCAAGAGTCCCATTAGGCCATCAGCTGTGGTGTGAATACATCAGTCAACAAAGAATATCATCGATTACATAATCAGACTCCATTCTGAACAGAGCCACTGAAATGTACAGCAACTAGTAGAAGGCGTCCGTCATAAGAACTGGTGGCTGTTGCGGTTCCAGAGTGTACCGAGAAAACCCGCGGAGCAAAGCATGCTAGGTCTACGTTAGCTTTCGTAGATCGACAAACGCCTCCGCCAAGTCTTTCCTGGCAGAGCAACCGAATTCTTTGGCGGCATAAGCATCATCCTTGTTGGTGACTTCTTCTGGCTGGCTAGTTTCCGGTATGCATTGGTGCTCGTCTCATGCAAACCCGGAACATCTGGCAGTCAACAGGCTAGTTAATGGGGGTGACAGGATACGAACTTCAGGAAGCGTTCATGGCTCCATTTAATGTGTGGGCTAGCTTCACCAACTGTGGCAAGCATGCTATGCTTGGAGGTTAGACCTCCAACCAGAATTCCGTTGGTATCATTCGTGCTGTCCACCCTTGAACAGCTGAGAAAACAATCCTGATCCACGCCGGTTGCCTGCGCCGCCATGCTTGCCTCCTTTATTCCTTCCGTTCATGCGTTGCGGACCTTCGCATCCTGTATTCGCCATACCCAGGTCTCCCTGAATCCGCTTTCCCGAAGTCTGCCTTGCCTGTGGGGAACATGCGTCCCTTTGAATCCAGAAGGCAGCAAGAAAGTATCGCGTCCCGGTCTTGGCCGGGATCGACGGACGTACTATTGGCGTGCTCCTCATCCTGGATTCGTTGGTAGTGGGGGAGGAAGACGTCTGCATACTTCGGCGCCTTGAGCTCGATTTTGCCGATCGCCGACCGGATGACCGTTTCCATCTTTGACAACACGTGCCCGCCATACAATAGCTGGACGGTGTTCTCCCCAACCTCCTTCCCCAGCTCGTAAGCAATAAGCCCAGCGCTATCTCCGTCAGGGAGAGCAACAAGGACGTCGCCGAGACGGATATCCCGCGGCGGAGACCGCGAGAGGTTGGGCAAGCCTGCCGCAACACCAACCAGCAGTCCAAACCGGAGGTTTGGGAAGAACATCTTAACCTGGCCGGCAAGTGCGCCCGCAGAGCCGGTTCCGTATGGCTGGCCTGGCGGCAGGGTCGCAAGCACAACATAATGCCCACAAACCGCGCCAGCGTTGAATACATAGTCGCTACTTCGGGCTAGAGGGAAGTAAATAAGGAGAAGTAGTCACTTTTTAGAAATCTCCCCCGATCAGCCAGGTCACCTACTCGTCCACTGAGGCAAAGCAAGCCAAAATTCATGCACTACGGTATTACATTCAACTCTTGGTTCCCTAAGCATCTTCCTGTACAGAGAGGTGGGTGCCTCCTTGTTACGGATATCGGCATCCCCGGGCTTGCTTAGACAGAAGCCTTGGAATGACGGACTCAGAGTCTAATTCAGCCTGCAGCTCGACGGTGGTGGGTTACAATATTCGTCGCCTACCACCCTCTTTCAACACGACCTCCTCAAAAATTGAGAACTTGATGCCACTAGTCAGGCAGGAGATGTTGGCTAAGGCTGTCTTAGGCTAAGGTGATGCCCCTGCATCGGCTTCCCCGAAGTCTGCCTTGCCTCTGCGTTCTCCCTCGTTCCACGGCGTCATGAGTCTTCGTGGTGCCTACTGTTAGTGGCTAGGATAATTAGCAAAAACAACCTGGGTTGCCTGGCGAGGGCCCTGCGAATCATCAACGAGTAGTCTGCCTGTACCAGCTATACGCAATACATCCGAGCTCTAGAACAAGAGGGAGAGCTGTTACGATAGGAGAACGATAGAATCTCGAGGGAATATTGGGAATTAATTGTGAACGCTAGTAAGTGTATCTGCATGGTCTCTGCCAAGGCTCCTCTCACTTGACTGCTACTCCCACATCCCCTTCAATGCGCACATACAGTCCTATTGCTGCCGGCCCCGAGGAAATGGCTCACACCCTGCTGCACGACAGCGAAGTGTGTGCGAGCACATCGCACGATGATGCCATCATTGGAGCCCACACTTCATCCCCCGCAGTAAGGCTGTCACCCGAATCACAGCAAGAGCAAAACTTCGACCACACCAGCTGCGGATCCAGCAATTCTGACTCCAAGTCCTTGGAGGCTGAATCCGGATCGCCATTTGGAGCCCGAGGGTCTCCCCCGTCTCAGGAGTTGCCGTCCCAGCGCCATTCTCGTCGCAGATGTGTTATTCTCTTGGGGGGCGTGAGACACCAGCATTACCTGCTCTGTTTTGACGGGACTCAAGGATGATCTGGGCAGGGGTTGAAGAGGCGCCTGCCCGAGACACGATGGGCCCTTGCTTCGGGTCGGGCGACCTGCTATGATTCAAGACCAGATGATCCGTAAAACTGACGGCGCGATAATATTGTCTCTGACACCAAGGGCAAAGGTAAATGCCTTTTGTAAGAAATGCAGATATTAGGGGGTTTTCATCTTGGCTTCCCGTCAATTCTCGCAGGCGATTGAGAAAGTATGGTGGGACCTCGTGCGGCGGCTGGCCAAATCGTGGCCTACCCGTTTGCAGTTGAATGTTGTGTGGAAACGGAACTCTGACTAGTGGTTTGACCGGCGGTTTGTCTGGGGATCTGAGTGAGGATTGATCGCGTATCAAGTGGAGTGTTCCTAAGTGTGATGTCTTGACAACATTCGTATTTACAGATGGAATGTGGGCAGTTGGAACTTGGAGAGTCTGAGGCTTCGGCGCTTGTGTCTGGCAGATAGGGGGTGACGAGGAGTTGGCCCCAGTATTGACGGGAACAAAAACCCCAGCACCGAGTTATGTACTCAGAACTTTACCTGGCAGTATCCCAGCCGCTCGAGATTGTAATCCACTTGTCGGAGCTGTGACCGGGGGTTTCGAAGTCAAAGCGCAGAATGTTTATAAAACCTTGGAAAGAGTGACAAATGTAGTTCTATCGTCGGCGTCCCGAGGTATCGCTACCTGTGGCCTGCCCGTTGGATCTGAAGCTGTGATAGGAGGTTTCGGTTGTAGTGTGTGGAATGTTCCTGATTGTGAAGTTTTAGAAAGATTGGTGTCTGTAATGGAATCGTTGGGTTCCTAGGACACCGAAATTTATATGGGATGGCAATTGGATGTTGAGGAGTTAGGTTCATTATCAGGTGGAATGAGAGCTCTAGCATGCTATTGAATAGTTGGAGGTCGAGCTGGGGGTAGCTGAGGTTACGTTGTTTCGAGCCCTTGTATTGCTTTCGGAAATTTGAGATCGATTGACTTTATTTTCAGGTTAAGTAGGTCGGCTGCCATGTGATTGGACAAGGCGCGTTAAATCCGGTGTTGATGGATGTGTACAGGTGATGGGGAAGGGTCGTTAGTTTATGTAGTGCCTTTATCGTTATTCCTAGTTGAATCACCACTGTCAATCTGCATCGCATCGTTGGCAGGTTAGACACTTCACAGTTCATTTACTCTATTCAGTTGGCCTTTATCAGACATTTCATCTTCTGAACTTGAGATGGAGATTACCTCAGGGTCAGCCATATGTAAGCAAGCATCAGTGCTAATAGCTCGCTCTACGTTTAAAGCGCTCCCCAGCTTAGGCTCAGATGCACTCTCATAGCAACTCCGGTCGCGTTGCTTCAGCCGGGGGTCTTGCGAAAGAACTTCTAATTGCACACTTAGAGTTAAAGAGGTTTCCCTTTCCTGGGAGAATGATTCCGCTGCCGGCTCCTCCTCTAATTGGTTCAAGTCGATAGAAATAGACATGACAGGACTTCTGATTCGTGCGACGCCGGATGAAGACTCTATCTCATAATTTACTTCATCCTCTATCGTCGTTCGGTAATTTACTTCCGGAACAGCCATTTGCGAGCGAGTATCAAAACTAGTGGTTTACTCTACATCTGAAACGCTCCCCAACTCGGGCTCAAGGGCATTCCCCCAACAATTTTGATTGGCGTGCTCCAGCTGAGAATCTGGTAGGGATATTTCTGATTCCATACTTGGAAGCGAAGAGACTTCCCTTTCTCAAGAGATCGGTTCAGTAGCAAGCTCCCCCATCAATGGGACCATGCCATCTAAGGCGGATGTGATAGGACTGCCACTTCCCGCGACACAAGATGAAGACGTTGTCCCGGAATCTGATTCGACTTAATGGTAGTTTGATTAATATGAGCCGCAGTCAGGATTCGACGGGTAAACTCACTTTCTGACAACGCAGTAGCACTTTCGCTTGCGGTGTCGGCCTCTTTTTCTATACGCCTCCGGAGGTAATTCTTTGCAAACTTCAAATTCGGCACAAGACGTGGCGAGGCATCAAACACATCCAAATCCTGCAAATCTCCTGCCCTCACCCAATCAGCAGGGCTTCCATCTGGGAACTTGTTCCCATCAAAGTATAAGACGGGAAATTCCCACTCCATAACACAAGGCCCCCCATGTTCATATCCCTTCTTCCACTTGAGATCTTTAGTTTCTAGGTCGTAGTCGTAGCACTCCGGGATGTAGTCTGTCAAGCCAATGCTCTCAAGTGTACTGAGGACCCCGAATTCCTCTAGGCCGATGTAAGGTAGAAGAAGCGCAGGCAACCAATCTTTCGTCATTTCCCAGTATGCCAGATAAATTCGGCCTGGAATTGGGCTAGAGATTCCCTCGTGTCTTCTTTGCTTTAATTGCCGCTTGAGACCGCCATATCGGTCAACTCCAGTCTAGCTATATCCCTTAGTGGTAAACTTTAGTCTCTTCTCTGATCCTGAAGTCCGCCGTCCGGGCATTCCATCCGCAATGCGGGAAATTGAACGCTTCATGCTACCCTGACCGACTTTAAAAGAAATAGAATTGTTCTTCTCTGCCAGTTCAGCGTTGCAGTTCAAAACCTCAATCCCGAAGTGCTCGACGATGACTGCATTAGACGGATTTCGTAGCCAACCATGCTTCTTACTCCTCAGGTGGGCCGCAGCACCTCTAAGAGGAGGATACATGAAATCATGGTCATGTTCATCGCAACGTAGAATAAACTATGATCCGTCGCTATTTAGGAACTGGATGATGATTTAATTGACAGGGGCTTTGCCACCTTGGAAGACTTCGTCGAAAGATATGGATCTCGTTGCAGGCATGGCGTTTCGATGCCAGTCTTGTTCTGTGGTGTCATTCTGTGTAAAATTGACCGGTAGCAGCTAATCTTGCGTATCAATACGCTGTTGGCAAGACATCTGGCACGGTTCACTGACCGGAAAGGGCGCGCAGACAATGGTCTCCCCGATGACTGAGTCGGAATCACCGGACTCTGTTGAAGGACTCGGCGGAACTCGCGTTGTCTCGAAATTCAGTTTTGAAAATGGGGCGTTCAAAAGATTATGGGAAATCGGATGAAGCGATTGGAAGCTGGGGTACTCCATTAATGTTTTTATCGGCGTAGCATCACCGGAACGCAGATCAAGACTTGTCTGCGCCATGCCGAGATGAGATAGTCAAAGCCTGATAAAATGCGACTGGCGAAAACCGAGTTAGAAATCGAGCTGGCAGCTTAAGTATGCGCCCTATTGAAGAAAAAAAAAAAGTGAAATAAGGGGTGTTGGTCGGACTAGGCAAAGCACTCTCTTTATGACGCCTGGCTCAGGATCCGACAGTCTGGTTTAGAATATTATTGGCGGCCGGCCGACTAATTACTCTGTAAGGGGCCCATGGCCACACTGTAATCCACACACCGTAATGAACCGCCCCACAATGCCCAAACGAGAGACTGTCTGTAAACATATAGCACCATTTAACTCCACCGTAACAAGCCGGCGAGGGACTGTACTCTAGAGTGAAACAAGGACTGGATAGTAAGAATTCTTAATCGAATACTGCGCTGTAACTATCGTCAAACAAAATGTGAACTGTGATCATTGTCGGCCAAGAACTAAACCAATCATTGGCCGACCGAGGGCGGCATTATAACCATTGGCCACTAAGAATCATAATCAAGAGTAATCATACATGAACTGAAACTCTACTATGACCACATCTAGACAACAATAGCACCAGCTCTCCGAAATGACCTACACTCTAACCAGAACTTCACTGCAATGATGCTCGACCAACAACCACACTGTGATCACACCACAGGACAATGTGCCTCGGGCCGAAACATTACTGGGCCGTTGGTGCGGGGCAGATTCTGTTTTCGTCCTCAGCTGCAGGTAATCCATGTCATGTGCAGCTAGTTCCAACAGTTTGCAGGGTTATCGTAGAGTCTAACAAGGGGGGCCTGGACTTGACATTACGGTGTCGAACCTTGATCGCAAACTCAGCTCCAGATAAGGCTTTTCACCAGTTCAAGCGAGGCTGCCATGCGTTTAACTTGAGGATCATTATCTAAATTTTCGATTTGGTCCGCAAAAATGCACATTGAGGAGCCTAAGGCCATCTCCCTGCCGCAAAGTGTGCTTTTGGATGGCAGACATCTATGTGACCTCCGTTTTCTTGGCTGTCTGTTGGTAGGTTGGTGTTGGCTGGCGCTATTGGTGGGCGGCAACACCAGCCCGACAGGGGGCGAAACGGCGGGCGCGGGACTTCAATTCGAAACTCTTATCGCGCAACGTGTGGAGATAGTGATGGAGTAAGCGGTTGTGTGTGTTCGAACTCGATGGTCTTCTCAGCGGATGGCCAGCGGCTCGCCTCGGCCTCGTGGGTTGGGACGGTTAAGGTATGGGATGCGGCAACGGGCGTGTGCGTTCTGGTAATCGAGATATGCGATAACATAAAAAATTCTATACGCCATGTCGCTTTCCACTCGGATACGGTCGATAGAGATGCTCCACGTCTCGAGGATGCTATTCGGCACATTCCGCCTTCGGTGTCGGTCCGCTTCGGTCACTTTCAGAAGATCCCATCGCTGCTTGCTCTGTGCTAGTAAAGACAAATACTCCTTAATCGGTGTCAATGTTCGCCGCATATACGCTCCGGCCTGTGAAATGGCGAGTGGGAGCCACTGAAGCTCCTGGAGCAGGGTGGCTATCTCCATATCCTCCTTCCTCGTTTCTTTGTTTCTTGTTATTTGGAGGAGATTTTGCGCTTCATCCGATGTCATGCGGGCTACCTCAATACCCCGCCGTGAAAAAAGCGCAGTGGACTTGCATAAGCAGGATCAGGGTCGAATGACTAATAATGCCTGTTGAGCCACCCCCTTGCCGAATCACCCCCCTACCAAGTCAACTCCCTGCCGAGTCACCCCCCTGCCGAACCACCCCCCCTCCCAAAAGAAACTGGCATGGTCGTGCAAGCCTTTAACCCCACATGCCTCAAGGATCCATGGCCAACATTGATCCGACATCACTTCCTTACTTCTAGACTCACCACTTCCAAGTTTGATCTTGGATGCTATAGTTACATAACCTGATTTCTTATCTCGCGGCTCGTATAGCGTCTTCGCAGGGCCAATAATAGACCGTTAAGTATTGCGCCTCATTAGGTGTTATAGGGTCTAGACTGCTGCCTGCAGCTACTCCTCGACACCATATGACATATATATATATAGGCTCGCGCGATGAAATCTCATGCGTGCATCTAGAACTATTACCTACAGAACTAGAGTCGAAGATTATCCATCCTGCCTCCTTCACACGCATCTTAACGACCTTAAAATTTATTAAACAAAGATTCCTTAGTGTCCCCTTCAATATGCCGAATGTCAGACGACCAGAGGGGCCCGCAAGCGGTAGTAAACAAGCGGCAGAGGTCAACGAAAGCCACCTCCGTGTCCCAGGCTATACAGACGACCCCATCTTCTCCTACATCCGCTACAGCGACAAAGCTGAGGTTTGCTTCCCCTAGCTATCCTCTAGCAGCTCTTGAACTTCTCGCTAACCTCTGCCTCAAGCGCTCCCTCCGCAAGTGCGACTTTGAAGAGTTCAAGGCCGAGCTGATCGCCTTTATTAATTTGTACAATGAGGCTGCGGGCGGTGCAGCGGAGGGGGTAGAGAAGATGAACGAGCATAAACAAGCCGCGTTCAGCAAGATCGAGGGTTTCCCTGAGCTGGTCGCTGATTTTGATCAGTTTTTGACCGCCTCAAAAGTGGTAATGAGACGTCCTACGGCCATGCAGTACCAGGACGCTGTAGCACCAGAACTTGCAAATTTGTGAGACCTTTCGTCTTGTTTTCTTTCATTTCGATCATTGGTGATTAATAAGTTGTGCAAAAGGAGAGATCGATGGCCAGCCACGACCTAGTGCAGGCGTTGGCCGTGATATCTCCGTGACTATATTTCCGGGGCGCCTAGAACGCAACCACGAGCTAAATTACCCCGCGTATTGTTTGAGCGGCTAATGGTTGGCTGATAAACTGCCTGGCACAGATGAGTCATCCGACGGGCGTGGATGCTCGACGCGGCTCAGGAGGTTGAGGGAGGTGATGAGGAACTCCGGGAAGAGTGAAAGCCTGACTGCTAAGCAATATCACAACTCCGATACCCGACGCAACCTATTCGGCGCTTATCCCTCTCTTGCCGAACCAGCTACCATGGGCTGCTGCCTAGAGCGTTGCATTGAGGCAGCCTTTTCCGTCGTGCATGCTGTGAAGGACGAGCCATCAAACGGTATTGAAATGCGGAGTGGGATATGTGGTGCACGATCCCTGTGACTGATGGCCAATTGGCTACAATGTATCTTGAGTATGATATGAGTCATCTACCAATATGGTCACAAGGCGGTTGAAGCTCCGAGCCAGAACTGGCGCTTGGATACGTTTGGAAGGTTGCGGCTTGCTGTCACCCTACTTGGGGTGACATGTGGCAGCTAACTGGCGTTCCTGTGCTTTAATCTGAACTAGGTAAGGCGTGCTTCCGTTCGATTGGTTGACAAGTTAAGGTAAGTGTGCAGCAAGTGGAGCTTTCCCGCAAGGGGGGCGGGGGAGATAACGCTAGGCTGCGGGGGAATGTTAACATCAGCTGGCCGTGAATGGTTGTGTGGCTTGATGCTGGAAATGCTGGAACAGATCAAGGGTCGGCTTTTATCGGCTCATTGTTGTTAAGCGGATAAATGCCGGGTTTGCTTTCATCGTTGGACAACTCGAAAACAAGGCGACCTCTGGAGATATCTTCCGCTTTGATGCCTCGAGGGAAGTATTAACAAGGCACTGGGACTCAACAGCTGTCCCCAACTTCTCCTGTTGTCGGTTGCTTTGACTACTTGCACAAATATCTGCGACAGAAACTGCGTCGTCGCTGGGAGAGCTAGTTCTCGATCTGTCAACCAGGTGCTCGTAGCCTCGCAGTCTCCGAAGCCAACTTTTCTCTTCCTGTTCTCCATCATCCGGTATCTCTAGGCATCTCTGGGCCATCTCCTGCGGAAGGCTGGGTGGGCGGACTGCAGTTACGACACTTTCTATATGGCCCGAGAGGACGGACGCGCGTGTCGGTCTACCGAGAGGACAGGATCCTGAAGATGGCCATCGAGGATGGGGCTTTGGGTTGGCTGTGGAGGTGGGCTTAAGGAGCAAACTGGTATTGACTTGCGAACCGGCAGTGCCCCGCGCGAGGAGTGGAATAGGATCCGAGGGGATGTAAGGTAGAGGGTTCTATGTAGGTAGACGCGCTGCGCCTCTACTAGTTATTTTCTCTGAAAATATAAATCAATACTTGAAAGCAGCATATCAAGCTCATTCCACGAGGATGAGACTAGCGATCACACAGCAGCAACGGCAGAAGACTCTACCCGACAGGGTCGGAAACTATTCGAAGCGAATTGATAAAGCGTTACCAGGCACCCACACCCGCCCCCTGTACGATGGACTGAAGAGACGCGAATCAGACATGCTCTCACAGCTGCGCACAGGAATGGCTAGGATTAACAGCTACCTGCACAGGATTGGAGCAGTGGAATCGGACATGTGCGAATGTGGACAAGCAGCAGAGACGATGGAACATTTTCTGTTCCGGTGTACGAAGTGGGATGCACAGCGGGAAGGCATGCGAAGGATCGGACAGGCAAAGATGGGAAACCTCTCGTTCTTTTTGGGAGGAAAGGCAGCATCGGATGGCCCAAAATGGGTACCCAACCTACGGGTGGTGCGGGCGGCGATTAAGTTCGCCATGGACACGAGGAGACTTGATGCAAACCAGATTGGATAACATACTAACCAACCCAAATTAGCGGCCAAACCTGGCGATACTAACACCAAACAGCCTCAAGTTGGCAGACCAAGCTTCAGCTGCTGAGAATAGGATGCTGAACACTTGGAGAAATCGGCCTTCAAGCAGGCCTGTCACACAGGGTCAAGCGAGGCGAGATCGATCAGCGGACGGAAGAAAGTGGGGCTTCTGCGAGATGCGAACGATGAACTTAGAACTGTAAATAGCCTAGCGCACCTGGCCCTATGAGGTTAGTCCTCCCGGGCGGAATAAATTTCATTCATTCATTCATTGGCTCCGATCCCAACCAACCAAGTCAAGTAACTTGGTTGTTGGGCACACTGCTTCATATCTGAGTACAAGTGGAAAGATGGCCAGCCAACAGAGGAAAGGGCATCATGATCCTGAACCATGGGGATGGCATTGCCATACTAGTACTAGCCATCTTTATGTTCGTTCCCGGTATGCCCGTCATGGCGAACCACAATACGCACCAAGACCTGAAGCTCGTCAATGGTGCCACATTGGACGTCGTCCTCGATAAGGCATACCCGGGTCCCCGGCGGGGATCCTGCTAGCGGCGGAGACGACCAAGGAGCTCCACTTTGTCGGCATGCCGTCTGGCACCATCCTCCTGACGCTGATGAGGGTCAAGATAGAATGCCAGAAGAAGCGGCTGTGGCAACAAAACAACGTCACCCAGAAGGGTGTGCCCTGCACCCCAGCCTTCGCATGCACGGATTACAAGTTACAAGGGAGGACGCTGGACCTGGTTCACTCTAGTGGAGCTCCCTTGTAGCTTTAACTGGCTCTCTTACTACTAGGGGGGTCTCGTCATTTCACTTCAGCTCAACCCCCCCCGTTCGTCCCTCACGGGGGGGTCGTTGACTAGCCAAAAGTCCGGCGACTCAACAAGCTAAAATCGTACCCAAAACATAGGTGTTTTGCATGTAACGAGTTATCTGATTAAACGTAGGTACATAATTTTACTAGTGCACACACCTATTTTCTAGGTATTTGTTGAGTCATCGGACTTTTGTTTAGTCAACGACCCCCCCGTGAGGGACGAACGGGGGGTTGAGCTGAAGTGAAATGACGAGACCCCCCTAGTAGAGGTCCATCGCACTCGACGCCCCACAAAATGAGAGGGTAGAATGTATTGGATATGATTGGGCTAGAAGCTAGAACGCGGCGCGTTCCAGTCAAGACTTATTGAGTAAGGTAGGACCATACGATCGCGCGTTTCAACAACACCTCATCGACAACCAAATTTATCCCGACGGGTACGAGCATCCGGACGACCGGATTCCGCCGCGGCCAGAAAACCTAGACGAGATCAGACAAGCCTTGAGGCAGCCTCGGGCGTCGCTCTCTCCATCCCAGTTCTCAGATGACAAATTCGAAAGCTTCCAGAGGGCCGACGCACATGCATCCAAGGAGAGTCAGGTCACTGCGGATGTCATTCCTATTATCGAAGGCAACATCGGAGAGTAAATTATCCTCCATCTTCGCCTTTTCTTTTCAGCACAACCCTCTACCTATACCTGTGGTTGCCCGCAGCTGGTAGGTTAGCTAATTATGGCTTCCGTTATTGAGTGTGCTCTGGTTTCGGTTAGCGGCCCTTAGTCCTCAGTTAATGAGTTCCTCATGCAATGTCTCCCTTGCGGCTTTTCCCTTTGAAAGCCTCCATCCAAACGCACATCATAGATACATTACCACATTCCATAGGCCTCCCTCCATTGCACAGTTTGGCTTGCGCCCCTGCTCATATCGTTACACGTCTCGTATGAGGAGGGAGATCGTGGCGATAGCTCAATGGATTCGATCATGGAGTAAAGCTGGGATCTACAAGCCTTCACTGCCGCTGCTTAGCCTCAGTGATAACCAATAAGTTGACGCATTTGCGTCATTGAAGGAGATGAATGACATTTAACCTGCCTAGTACCTACTTTTCACAATTGACCGTGTTCTGCAACGCCTCTTCGAAGTCACGATGTCCTCTTGACGCTTTCTACCTTCACTGAGATTAGTCACAAGTTCGATCGAATTTGAATCGAATTCGATCAAGTTTGGCATTCGACGATTGATTTGCAATCCTGGCGGCATCGCGCGTACCAATTCCGTGTCACAGATATTCTCACCGACTTCCGCATTTCCATATGCTTCTCCACCTGCACCTGTCCGAAGCCCGGCCCAATGACCATAACTTGTGACGTGAGGCGCCATTCCTTATCCATACGGCATGCGTTGGTCTGCGGGGACAAATTTTACTGCATTCTATTGCACTATGCTTCAGGCACAGTAACTTTAAAATCTCAATAACATATGTCGCCCGGCTATGCGCGTTTTATGCCGAGACTTACTACATATGATACAGTACGATCGTCTGTTGGAGATTGATTGCGGGTTGCGAGGTATTCTGAGACAGTGAGGGATATAATAGCCAGTCGCGCATATGGGGAGCATGCCAATGCTTCCCCCTTTACAGGTAGTTCATGGGGAATACAGCATAGGTGGGGCAGGCGGGTGTTGGAGCAATTGGTAATATCGTAGATCTTCTAATTACAAAACAGTCTCAACCATTACGAGATGAAAGGAATGTGGGCTAAAAAGACGCGTTTATAGGGTGGGACGTAAGGGATAGTAGTTAGTCGAAGCGAAGCCTGTAGTCGGCAGAAGAGAGAGACGACAAGCACATAAGATATAGTTAGCGTAGAGGCAATATGTTCATTCTGTAAATATATAAAGATCTGTCATATCTTCCAGTACTGGACCTTCGTATTCCCACATCACCCTCTCTCCACACCTCGACAAACTATCAAAGCTGTACATCTCCTTTCAGCCCTTCACCATGCGCCTTATCAATATCGTCGCTTTCGCGGTAGCCTTCTCTCCAGGGGCCTTGGCTAAGTGCAAAGGTCCCTGGGGTCAGGTGTGCGAATGGCATGGAAGTGCGCCCTTCTGCGGATCGTCCTCTGCGTCCTTTGGGGACGTGGATAGCGATGGTTTGACTTTAGTTGCATCGTCTGAAAAAGACGACCTCCTGAATGACCTCGGCGGGTACGATTGTACCAGAGATTATGGCTATGGCTGCTGGACTGGATACAAGAGATTATGGTGCGAGGAAACCTCCATTTAGGAAAACGGTTAGAGCTACGTTTCGCTTCCGTCGGCAGTGGACTGACATTTCCAGTACCACAGCAGGCCTAGTCGTATCGTCGATAGGCCAATGTCAACCCTGGAGCTGACATGCCCATGACGCCAAGCAGAGGTCTCCATCGCCGACACGTTCTGTCAGTGTGACCTCGCCACTCTTCCCCCGCTCCACAAGGCATTGAAAGCTGTTGGATCGCATACGGCACATTCGATCAAGCAGATAGGGATTAATACGTTGTGGAGCCAAAAGATGGTGATTGTATTGATCAGGGTTGCCTCCGGCCCCCTCTTTTCTCGAGAGGGGTTTTCTGGGTAGCCATACCTGCACCGGGGCCGGTGCAAATAAGATCCGCTATGTAAGAGGGAAATGTGGCCTCATTGAAAAGGGGTAATACACTGCAAATTGGCCCAATTCAACGGTCAACGGCTTCTACGGTACCAATTCCACTTGCCGCGCCTTTCTTCTATTACAATGGACCCAATTGACGTTCCTCTTCGCTTTCCTGATGATGCCCTTCCTCCTGAAGGCGAATTCAACTCACGGGAGGAACTACGTACAGCAATCAACGATTGGGCAGCGCTACGAGGTTATGCCTTTGTAATCGGAAGATCTAGGACGACGAAGAATGGAAGAAGTGAAGTTATCTTCAACTGTGACCGTGGAGCAGGGCGCACCCCTGCGGTTTCAGCCTTGAAGAAACAGCATCGTCAAACTGCAACACGTCGTACAGGATGCCTCTTCTCTGTCACAGCAAAGGAAAGCCTGTGTAAGACTAAATGGAGTCTCAGGCATCGTCCTGGGACTGGTTTCAATGAACATAATCATGAACCAAGCATCAGCCATCTGGCACATCCAACGCTTCGTCAGCTATCAGGCCCAGAGGAATCAACAGTCCAACAACTCGCCAATGCCGGCATTGCGCCAAAGGAGATCAGATCCTATTTACATATGAACTCAAATACACTTGCCACACAGCAAGATATCTACAATTGCATTGCACGGGGCAAACGGGAGCTTGCTCAAGGTCAAAGCAACATGCATGCCCTTGCTGACCAGCTCAAGAGCGAGGGCTTCTGGAGTCGAATTCACCTTGACGCGAGTGGCAGAGTGGTAGCAGTATTATTTGCACATCCGAAGTCACTGGGATACCTCAAATCATACCCTGAAGTGCTTGTATTGGACTGTACATACAAGACCAATAAGTACAAAATGCCTCTTCTCGATATAGTTGGTGTTGATGCTTGTCAACGATCCTTCTGTGTTGCATTTGCGTTCCTTAGTGGCGAGGAAGAGGATGACTTCATCTGGGCTCTTGAACAGTTACGGGGCATGTATGAGTTTCATGGAGTGGCCCTTCCATCGGTGATACTAGCAGATCGCTGCCTTGCTTGTATGAATGCTGTTTCCTCTTCCTCTTGTTTCCCTGGGTCAACCTCGATGTTATGCATATGGCATACCAACAAAGCAGTTCTGAGCTATTGCTTACCCGCATTTACTCGAGATAAGAACAATCCTCGAGGGTATGAAGAGTGGAAGGAGTTCTATGGCTCTTGGCATGAGATTGTGGCCTCACCTACTGAGGATATCTACAATGAGAGGCTTGAGAAGTTCAAGGAGCGTTATATCCCTGCCCATATCAATGAGGTGGGTTATATCATGGACACCTGGCTAGATCTCTACAAAGAGAGGTTTATCAAGGCGTGGGTTAACCACTACCTTCACTTTGAGCAATATGTCACATCACGAGGTGAAGGCATTCATAAGCTTGTCAAATCTTACTTGAAAACCTCGCAAGTTGACCTCTTTGAGGCCTGGAGGATCATCAAGCTTGTTCTGTCAAATCAACTTGCTGAACTCGAGGCAAATCAAGCCAGGCAGCATATCAGCACACCTCTTCGGTTATCTGGGGTATTATATGGTAATATCCGTGGTTGGATCTCACATAAAGCCCTGCAGAAGGTTGAGGATCAACGGCTACGACTATTGAATGAATATCCTGCATGTACAGGGGTCTTCACTAAGACTCTTGGTCTGCCTTGTGCTCATTCACTTCAGCCTTTGTTGGAGCAAAACCAGCCCCTTCAACTACATCATTTCCATTCACATTGGCATCTCCAACGCTCAGGAAACCCCCAGCTTATTATCGAACCTCACACGCAGTTTGATCGCCTAGAAGCTAGTTCAACGCTGCCACCAACAAGCACACAGCGTGAGCCCTGTGTATTTGAACGGGTTGAGAAGGCAGGACAACTAAAGGCTCCGCCAACGTGTTCGAGATGTCATGAGCAAGGCCATACAATGAGATCTAAAGTATGCCCCTTACGTTATGAACATCTATTGCAAGCTCCCGCCCAAACCACTACAACAACGCATACAACAACACATACATCTACTCGCTCTATAACCCGCTCACTATCCCCGTCATCCCCAACAGGATCCTCTACAGTATCTGAGACTGTGGCCTACACAACAACACATACAACAACGCATACAACAACTCATATACTATCTCCTTTAGTAGCCGGACCAGCAACTGTCATGACAGCAAATGCAGTGGCAGTGCCTGCATTACGAGCTGATGACCCCTGTGCTATCTTCCAACGATACAAAGAAGCACGAGAGGCCTGGTTTACTACATTACCTCGGGGAGCCTACAAAACTAATCAACAATACCGGAAGGCCATGGGGCTACCTCCACGTTATAGTAAAGCAGACTATGACTGGTGCCTTAACTTCAAGCATATGGGGAGTCATTGCAAAGTAGGAAATAGCATCAAAGACTGGACTAAGGAGGAGATGATGAGTTATCTTGATTGGGATAAAGCTGAGAACGAGCGGGTTGAACATAATGTAGGGATAGAGATGGCAGAGCAGCCTTTCTCAGGGCGGCGAGGCATGCGAGATGTATGGGATGCGGCTGAGAGAGATCTTCAATTACAGGAGAGACGGTATGGCGATGAGAACCCCCCCTGCTAATACCTGGAAGAGTAACGGGAAATACAATCATGATACGTCATTAGAAAGAGAAAGAAAAAGAGAATCTCCGAGTATAGTTGTGGTGATCCAATGGCTTAATTTGATAGAGTTGTGGCCGAGTTCCTATGCAGGGTTAAGTAGGCTCGGTAGTCACCCACAAGATAACCAGAGAAGCAGCAACAATAACATGATAGTGCATTCATTGAACTATTTAATGACATCACTGTGTTCCCTGCCATATCCACTGAACATACCCATTCGGATCAATGTTCCAAATATAAATTCCTGATCCCTCTATTGCCCGGAGATTTGGTAGATTAGAGGTTATCCCTACAGCAGCTGTTGGCCATACCGTGCCTGGAACTGTGATGTTCATATTACGATATGAACGATCAAGAGTTTGAAGTCGATTATGAGTCCACATAGGAGCTGCATCTGGAAGAAGGCGCTGTTGCCGTTGATAAAGAACGTCATTGAGATACCCAATATGCCACTCTCCCCTGAGCTGATATCCAAATGGCAGCACCTCTGTGGTAACAGGCTGCCCTTGAGGAGGATATTGAATGGCTTGAGCTCTTGCAATGTTGCTGTATTGTCCACACAGATGGGGATGTCTTGAGCCTCCAGTCGGGAAGTGCTGGGCCTCAAACTTTGTCAAACGACAATCAGAGCTCAAGACGCGTTTTACACGTAAATATGGGTAAGAGTGGGGTGTACTATATCACTGTGACTAACGATGGCTCAAAGTTTGGTTGTACGACCGCGCGAAGGGCAGCCAGACAGAGGATAACCAAGCCAAGTTCCTATCCTTGAGACGCCTTCTCCTCTTTCTCGTCATGAGCCATCCCTTCTAGAAACTCTTCATATTGCTCACTCTTCTGCATGGTGTCGCACTCGCCCTTTGTGGACTCAGGCTGCTGCGGTGCGGTCGTCCACAACCCATCGTCATTTCGCACGCCCACGATAAAGACGAGGACCAGCGTGAATAAGCGCACCCAATAGTCAAGGATCGTGTCGGC
The DNA here is from genome assembly GCA_020744375.1 of Dactylonectria estremocensis. Lineage (NCBI taxonomy): Eukaryota > Fungi > Ascomycota > Sordariomycetes > Hypocreales > Nectriaceae > Dactylonectria > Dactylonectria estremocensis. The sequence continues at coordinate 80,478 of JAGMUU010000053.1, forward strand.
GATGTAATAATCGCCGGTAAGAAGGTAAACGTCTTTATCCAGACCAAGGATGACCACTGCAAGATGTCGGACCGGGTTGGTTAGGTTTAGAATCGTCGCAACGAGGAAGATCATTGCAGACTATGGTGGTGTTAGTCAGTATTGCTTCATTATCTTAAGGGACGAAATCTGGCGAGAAATCAATGTGTGGGCAAAGAGGCAGCACTTACACTAAGAAGTAGGGGCTTGTCCCTGGCTTTGCGAACCACGAAGGACGCATAGGCAAACAAGAGTACCGACGCGATCGACCACACCACCAGCAATGGCGTATCCCATGCTTCCAATTCCTCAAAGTCGTTTAAAACGCGTTGTTCGTTATCCTCGTTTAGGCAAAGGATCTTTGACCATGTAGAAAAGCCCTTTAAATAGGTGGCAATGGTGAGGTAGAGAATCACGGCGGATGGTACGAGGGTAATGTACCGTATGACAAGGTGAGCGCTTGATCGCTTGCCCATGAAGCATATCAGGAAGCCATTTCCAAGTTCAAACAGTGTAAGGATTAGGAAGATATCGGTGACGTCCAGCAACGCCGTTGACAGGATCTCGAGGCGCGTGCTGAGGTCGTTCAGGTGGTCAGGGAAATCGTCCCAGGCGCGAGACGCAGGCTTCTTAAGTACAGCAATTTTGAGGGCGAGATGAGCGGACTGAGATATCGACGTACTGTGAAGCTTGTTAAGCTGAGTTCTACTTGCTCGGAGAAGGAGTCGACCCACAGAATGGCCAACGCAAAAGCAACTTTCATATAGGTGAATGCAACTCGTGCTGGATCATTTTCGCGACGGACCTGGTACAGGCTGGTAATCCACAGAATGAGAAGGGGTAGGATGACGATGCCAACGAGAACTGCGGAACTTTTGATGTAGAATAAATGCCTTTCGACCTCTTGTTCAAAATCCATCTCGAGAGGAGTGCTTCGATATGAGTGATCTTGAGACAATTCGTTACCACAGGTTTGTGTCTGGGCAAAGGATGGAGGAAAGTAAGTTAGGTCGATCTTGTTCCAGCGAAGCTCCGGTCGCTCCGCTTTTCATCTGAGTCCGGTAGCAACTAGCATCAGGCTTGGATTGTTGGCGGTGAGGCCGTGCCAAATACGAAGTGTTTTAGGTCAGCTGTGGCGTCCAAGCAACGAGCACATAGCAAGCCGGTTAAATGCAGCAGAGCGAAAGCGGCTAAGCGAATATGGTCACAGGTATCTTGCTTCGAACGCCTTTCCGTACAAAACCGGAGGTATTAACGTCACCTCCGCTTTTTGCGCTAACTTCTCTAAGTTACTAACCAAGGTAAGATAAGAATTGCTAAAAATAAATTTCTTTGGTAGAGAAGTAGTAACTAACTAGGGGTAAATACCCGTTGGCATTGTGGGGCCAGCCGCCTACCAACCTCGTCCCGAGCTTGGTCACAAAAACCCTTGTCAGCACCTTTAATCGTTGTCACCCACTTTTCGTCCCTTAATGCGGTGAAATGGACCGTTTCAAGATCATGATCTTTCGGACATTGCGACACGGTCATTTTAAGAGGAATGCGACTGTAAGCTTGCTTGCTAGAAAGCCCTGAAATAGCTGAAAATGATGCTTTGCAGAGAAAATAGTAGAAATCGCATTTCCGGGCTCAATTGAGCCGCCTGTTCCGAGGTGCCTTTCTGAGCTGCCTATTATGACCCTGTGTTGGCGATGTTGCCCTCGCAGCCGTGGCGGCCTGTTCCTCCCGTAACTCTCTCATGACGTTCTTCACACGCTGATAACCTGATATCCTTGGTGTTGTGACCGGAAGTTGTGGTGACATGAGGTTATCGTCATCCGAGTCATCAGCCGGATCCGAGAGCTCCAGCGGCGGCGAGGAAGTTATCCCCAACGGCGTTTCTGCGCCTGGAAGTCATCGCCGCCTAGGTCACTGAGCCCTATGAGTTCAACATCATCATCATCATCGTATTCAAACGGCCCAATGCCTCGAAATTCGACCTCATCGTCGCTGTCAGGCCATGGAAACCTTGGGTCAGGAGAATGAAGTCCAGATTGCCAAGATGGACTGGCTGAGTCGAAAAGACAGCGTAAAGGCGTACGGATCTATAGTGGTATACCTTACCAAAAACAGCGATGCCAAGAGACTCCTACAGGAGCGCTACTTCCAAGCAGCGGGCGAATCCGCATATACCAGCGTGTTCGAGCGGAGAACCGGACCGGTTCAATGATACAACTGCCAGGAGCTCAGCCATAAGGCCTTCTCGTGCAGCAGGAATCGGGTATGTGCAAGGTGTGCCGCCGAAGGCCATCATCATAGCGAATGCCTGACGCAGGTACCCATGTGCGTACTCTGTGGTGGACCGCATGAGTCGTTCAGCAAAAGCTGCCCGAAACTCTACCCTACCCGGCATGAGTAGGATGTTTCAGGTAATCCAACTGAATGTGAGAAAACAGGACATGGTACACGAGAGCCTAATGAACGACACGCGACTCCAAGAGTTTGCAGTTGTGGCGATCCAAGAACCACAGGCACGGAAAAGCGACGGTAAACTACTAACAGTTCCTATGGGGCACCCCAGGTGGATTAAAATGGTCCCTGCCATTTGGAGGGATGGGAGATGGCCGATCCGGAGCATGTTATGGGTGAACAAGGATGTGGAGGCAGAGCAGTTACCGATAGAGACGCCGGACATGACGGCAGCCATCATACATCCCTCTGAGCGGCTGGTCCTGGTAGTATCAAGTTATGTACCAGGAGGAGATGCTCAGGCTCTACAAGACACCTGCAACACTTTACGCCAAGTTATCACAAAGACAAGAAGTGAAGCTGGCAGGCTTGTAGATGTGATGATTGTCGGAGACTTCAATCGGCACGACCAGCTATGGGGAGGAGACGACGTTTCTCCCCAGAGGAACAAAGGCCTGGAGTGGCGGAAACTTTGCAACTACGGTAGATTTGGTCTTAGCTTCGGAGGAGTTGACGGCCTCAACTGTCAAATGCGCGGTACACGGGACAGAACACGGCTCGGATCACCGGGCGATTGACACGGTCTTTGATATCTCGGCTCCTGTACCAAAGCAGCGGGACCGACTCCTCTTTAAAAATGCGCCCTGGAAAGAAATCAACGCAAGAATTGCAAGCGCACTAGAGTCAACGCCGTTGGAAGGAACAGTACAGCAGAAGACTGACAGGTTGATTTCGGTGGTTCTGGAGGCGGTTCATTCCCTGACACCAAAAGCAAAGTCGTCGCCGTACGCCAAACGGTGGTGGACGGCGGATTTGACGCAGCTCCGCCAAATATACACGTACTGGAGGAACCGTGCCCGGGCCGAGAGGTGGGTAGGGCGAACCAGGACGGAACTGGAGCAGATGGCGAAAGGGGCTGCGAAGCAGTATCATGACGCTATCCGACAACAAAAGAAGAAGCACTGGAACGAGTTTCTGGCGGACAATGACAACATCTGGAAGGCGGCCAAGTACATGAAGTCTGGGGACGACACAGCATTCGGCAAAGTTCCGCAGCTGGTCAGGACGGATGGGTCAGCCACGACTAATCACCGGGAACAAGCTGAAGAGCTTCTGTCCAAGTTCTTTCCTCCCCTGCCGAACGACATCGAAGACGAAGGCCCTCGGCCTCAGAAAGCTCCTATAAGATCAAGGGAAAAGTACTCCGCCTGCTACTCTCTGTATCCGTAGAGTCCTCCTTGGTCTCATCGTCGCGCTCGATCTTGTGTACTTGCTTTGGGTGCTTTTGGGCGGAGGTTGTTGCGTTCATTGCGAAGAAATCGGGCGCCCCTTGCTCATCACACCGCCCACAACACCAAACCGTACCGATACAGTTGTTGTTGCGGTCAAGCTCAATTAAAAAGACCCCAAAGTCCTTAATCCAGCTTGACCGGCCACGGGACCCCTTCCGGGCAGCCTGGGCTTCCAAACGAATCTCCGGTTGCGCCACGTGATAACAGGAAGGTCTTCGGCCGTCGGGTTCGATGCGAGTACAGCAACAGACGCGCTGGTAACTTGCCTGGCTACGTTCCGGCTGGAGTCGTTAAGAAGGGCGAGGGCGTTGGTAGTAACGGGAGTGAAATCCATCTTACTGCCTGCTGTGGGAATAGCCTCATTAGTAGGGCAGCAGTGAGATAGGAAGGGGGCGGTGAACGTACCGGGCGGCAGAATCGTATATTGGGCAGCGTGGCAGAAGGTGGGGGAAAAAGGTAGAAATAAGGCTGTAAAACAGGTGGCAGAAAGGGGGCAGAAGGGGGCAGAAGGTGGACCAAAACACCAAAAATAGCATCAGCAAGGGGGGGACGGTGTCTCAGGGGTTTTCCGGGGCCGGAAAATCCATATAATCCCAAGTAAGTCAAACCTGGGCCCTAATTTGGTTACTTGGCTGGGCTGGATCGCGAGACTTACTTCGTTGTTTACTTGACTTGCTTATATTGACTTGTTATTAGAGGCGCTGTCTTCAATTTGTACTCGCTGGAAAGGCATGCCGAGAAACAGATATCGTAGTATTACCAAATTGTATTTAAAAATGACTCTAGACAGTGGATGGAATTAGAGTGCATTCCCAAGAACCCGCACTATATGCCATTAAAAACCTCGAGTTGCCAGATTGACCTCAGAGGATGTCTTTGACATGTTCTCCCCGTCAAATGCCTGCGGTCCTCTACCCGTTGAGTCGGCTGACGAATTTCTACAGATGCTCCCCGTCCCTTCACTCTGTCTTTCCTCATGTTGGAGGATAATCTCAGTCGTCATCATGACCCCATTGTCGTTCCGAGGCGGTGATGGCTGTGCTCTGTCATTGGAGCCTTCGATACCTCCCATAGCATATGCTTGATATGAGATACCAGTATGCTTCCCATCTACTTCGCCGGAGAAAGTTTCCAAGGGGACATTGGTGTTGGTGACCGTATTATTATATCGACTTCGTGGACCAGAGCTGGCGTTCTTGCTCCCGGTGGTCATTTCGACGAGACGGTTCAGGATGGAGAACTCCAATTTCAACTTTGTGCTGTAGACAAAGGACTTGTAGGACGTCTGATACTCGTATTGGTTTGCATACTCAAGACCAAGGATGGTGATATCGAGGACGATGATGAGGATGTTGACAAGAACAAGGTGCTTCATTAAACGGCGACTCCACCTGGTGTTCCCCATAGAGCGTTCGAGCCTCATCCTCTTAATCGTTTCAATGATGTAGAAACTGGATAAGATGAGTTCTTGGAGAAAGAAGATGGTGACCTGGATCTTTTCCATAATAGAATATGGCTTCTGCCACATCTCAGGGCTACTAGAAAAAGAGCCATAGACCATGGGGATGATAGCGCCATGGCAGATAATTGCGTCCGTGATGATCATGCATAATATCAGCTTGAGGCGTTTTCGGTTCCGCAGCACCAAGTGCAGCCGGGACCAAAGCACCAATGACTGACCGGTGACCATGCACACCCAGCCGGTCACAATTAAAGTGCAAGAAAGGTAACCCAGCGACGGAGACCCGAAGTACTTAATGAGGAATCCCACGCAGTACAAGGGAATGCCCCAAGTGGCGATCAGGAAGGTCCAAAAGTACAGTCCGGCATAACGGTGAAACGTTCCCCAGATGATGCAGTTGAGCTCGATTACATTGTAAAAGGAGATTGCGAGGAAGACGATAATGATTTTCATGGGCGTTTGGGAGTAGCCGTCAACCCCAGAACCGAAACCGCGCGTCTGCATCCAAATCGCCATCGGATGCTGCAAGGAGATACTTCTTGTTTGGAAGGGATTGAGTCAATGATAATGAAGGGCTGCCCCCCCAAAAAGTCCAAGGGGCGGCGAAAGGATGGCAGCTGTTTGAGGACAGGAAAATAATTAAAGAGCAAGAAAAGCGGCTTTTCGTGCCTAGATAAAGGTTGAAGGTCGATGCCATATTACGAGCACGCTCTCGGCTCTGCTCCTGTAGCCGTTGTAGTTGAACGCCTCAAGCCTCGGGGGTTCCACCGCACGCAGGGTCCTGACTAGTTGGCGTTCAGCCCCTTCTCAAGCCTTAGTTGGCGGAAGCCGGGAAATGCCGTTACATCTGGGTCTAGGGCTAAGTGTCAGAGAGGTTGCTGTTGTGTATCCGGTGCCGAAAGTGATGAGAGATGGGTGCGCTGGGGACTTAAAACCACTGGCGAGCGAGTCTGTCACGCTGACTCGTTCCCCGGACAGGTAGGGTACGCCAAGGTGCAGAGGGGGAGAAGCCACTTGGGAAGAGCCGGATCTCGATTTTGAATTTAGACCTTGAGAGAAACAAAGGAAACAGCAAGCGTATGCATTTAGCACGTCCTCGGGCTGCAGGCGGGTATCTCGCCATCTCTATCCGGAGGCAAGGGTGAGCCTGGACACTGGGAGCGACCCTAGTAGCGACCCATAGGTTTTGAATATTTGCTAGTGCGTGTCTAGAAGTACCAGTGAGTTCGAGGTAATATACGAAACTTAAGCACGCCAACATCAAGTGATGATTTAGAAAAGAGAGGAACCTCGAGCGTCAAGCCTCGGGGTGAGCCGAGCCGCGGGTTTTCTTTGGGCACTCCATGCATGTCTCGGCAGCGCTGACTTGCTTATTCTATATCAAGTCCCTGGAAATCTGCAACGGGGATGGGAGGTTTTCTGGAAGGGATGCATGTCATGCTCTCCTCCACATTATCCAGTACCGACGCTCCTCCACCAGCAAGCCTCACTATCAAATTTTCAACGCCCCCAAGCCATTCAGCCTCGCTATCTCGGAATGTTCCAGTTTCCTCCCGCTCCCCTTACGTCCGCTCGGGCTGCTCGTGTATCTGGCCCATGACACTGCCCGGTAGCTGAGCAACTAAGAGACGCCACCCACAACGCCTATTTGTGGGGGAACCCGGCAGTGAAGTAACTAATTGCCGCGAGAACAAGGGTATGAAATGCATCATTACCAACATCTTCGTTACCCCGCTATTGCAGTGGACATTTGATCCCCTTAGCGTTGGCCTTGCATGAATCCGCGTTCCGATGGCTAATTCGAGCTTTAGCCACACATAATATTAACAACCTAGCCACCTACTTAGCATTTAGCCTTTCTACACTTTCGTGACATTCAATGGCATATAACGGCTTGTCACTGGGCTCGGCTCTTTCTCCATGAATCATGCCATTTCATGGTGGGGATCTCCGCGGAGCTAGAGGGTCTGTATGCCGGCGATGCAATGCAATGCTGACCGCCTCGTATGGCTGCTCTATTAATGGACGCATATACTGTCAATGCGTCGCGACATACTCCGTACTTAGCTGGGGATGGGCTGCATAACGGTGTAGTAGGGTCTGAGAATAACGTCACAAGAATAGCAATCAGGTAAGGGCACACAGGTGGTATTGTATGTGCAAGACTGGAACCTGGGGCGTGATGCACATTAGCTTGGACACCTAATCGCCCACGCTCACATAGCCAATGTCCTGCTCGCAATCAAAGTACCTTCCTTTGAGGACAGTGCCTCGGCTAGCGGGAAGCCATGTTCTAATATGTCATGTTTTGTATACTTCTCGTCCAGTGGCCCGTGAGAAATCTCCCTTGTTGGGGCACAGGGCCCAAATAGTGGCGCCGCTTACCATAGTAGCCTCGGGTGTAGTACACTCTGTCCGCGGACCAATAGAGGCAGGACTGGCTAGAGGCTAGAACCTATTAGTGGGCGCCCGGTATAGCCCGGGCCCACTATGGCCAGGCTTGGCCTATGAGAGATAAATAATTAAGGAGGTAATTTCAGGTGATTGCTTATCGTCAAGTGGCTACTGTAGGTAGGTATGACCGGCAGGTGGGTACTGCATGGTAGTAGGGACATGGGGAAGCGAGAGTAGCCACTCAGTAGCCCCGTCCAGGGTCAAGATTAACCTTGTTTCTTCAAGATCTACTAAGTCGCGGGCCTCGGGGTAGCGTCGCACAGAGTGACAGAGAGACACGCAAGCCCAAGTGGCCAAGTGATGAGGCGTTCCATAGCTTGCCCCGGCAGAGAGGAGAGCGGTAAGCCCTACCATAGTGTTGATACGTGTTGAACGTAGCCCACAGCCGCGGGTCCCGCGGTTGTGGCCTGGGGCAGCCGGGGCCCTTACGGCTCGGAACAGCCTTCCCTAGCTAGCCTAGTCAACTCAACCCAATACACATCGTTTACCTCACAACAATATGTGACCGGTCCGCGGTCCGTGGTCCGTCGTGAGTCCGTCCAGCGGCGCGCCCACCAGCGGAAGACTCAGCGCCGGGCTAGGGTAATGGAGCGCAACGCTTCCGAATAGGCCCGCTGGAACTCCTGAGTGACGTAAATGTCTGAGTGTTAGGACTGCTGGTTTCGCCATGGAGCATGGTCAACGCATTGGGATTGAATGTAGCGTTCATGAGTTGCCGCATTGTCGCCGTGTAAGTTTCGCACCAGAGCTCGCGTATCAAAGTCTGCTGTGTGTTGGCGAGCGCAGTACAGTCAAACCTGTGTGTGTGCCTTCGGGACCAGAATATGACGGACAACGTCGACGATCGCTTGTTCTCATGGTTGCCCTGAAAAGCGTCTGGACATAGGTCTGGGGAGGGCCTGACATCTAGTTGATCGACTCTGCGAGTGAGCCGGCGGCGGTTCTAGATGTAGTCGACGAGCTCCTGGATGGGGACTTCAGTGGACCGAGGATTGCGCCTGAGTGTAGTAGACTGCCGGGTACATGTTCCACGCTGGTTGCTGTTGCTGTTGCTGTTGCTGCTGATGCTGTTGTTGCTGCTGCTGTTGCTGGGCCATGTAGGGATGGTGGGCGGTCTGCAAGGAAGGATTGCCAAGGCGGAATCCAGCGTCTGTAACACAAGCATTAGCCTCCGCGGGCTCCCGTCTTCTCTCTCCCACGGCGTGGGGAAGCATACCATGATGATCAACGTCCTCGTACTCCATATTGTTGTCCTTGTGGCCCGCGGCGCTAATGTTGCTGCTGCTGGTGTTGTTGGACGGTAGCATCGAGGTCGGCACGCTCGTGGGGATATAGCCGGCGCCGTAGTCGTCCGTGTTGGCCGACGAAGAAGGGCTGGAGACATTGGAGAGGACTGCGCATGGGACGGTGCTGGCCCATAATTCACAGTTGTTGGGGAGGGGGACATAGTGCTGGCCATGGTCGGGGAGGGAGCCGTAGTCGCCCGAGGGGAATGGCGATGCTCTGGGGCTGGGAATGGCGCCGCTGCCAGTGCTGAGGGCATCATCATAGACTACAGCGGGCCAAGGTGAACGTCGGCTTTTAAAATGTGAAGAAGTAAGGGTAAATACCTGATGTAGAGTAAGGCGACGAGGTCATTGACACCCCCATGTTCTCGTTCAGCCGCGTCAATTCATCCTCGAGAGCCTTGTTGCGCCGCAGAAGCTCTTGGACAGTCTGGTCCCGGTTCTGCTTGCCCTTCAGGTCATCCAGCTCTCGGTCTAGTCGATCAATGTGCTCCTTGGTGCGCGCACGGATTGCCCTCTGCGCCTCGCGGTCGTTGGCGCGCTTGCGGGCGAGGTGTGAAGGGGTCAAGGTAGAGACGCTGCGGGTGCCTGTTGATAAAGTCCCGAGTTAGAAAAAGTTGATTCTCATATAGGTTTTGCTTTGCGGGCATAAGGGGCCTGCAGGTGCAAAAGCAAAAAGAACAAGCAACAGCATAACATGGACATACCCTTCCGTTTGATGGCCTTAGCAGGCTCCGCTGAAGATGAGCGTACCATCTTATCTAGATGTGTGAATTCGAAAAGAAAAAGACTTGATATTGGACGCCAAGTCTTGGGGTTGGTCGACAATGCAAAGCAGAGTGGTGGAGGGGACGTTGGACGTTGGCGGTCCTGGGGTCGTCGACAAGCAGCAGTATGTATTGTATATAGACAATAGACGCAAGGCACTGAGCAGCTGGCAGGGTATGCGACGGAGTGTGGAGCACGTCTTTCAGTCGTCGAGGCCAGCGTTGCATGGCGATCGGCTTGCTAGCTGATCGACGGGGCCTCGCTGGGCGGACCGGGGTGCATCCAAGATATAGCATTTCGAGAGACCGTCGAGCCCTCGTGGACCCTTTCTCTCACTCTCTGGACCTGGTACGACGTAGACCTGGTAGGGTAGAGACCAAGGCCCATCGACCATCCAGAGCATCGACAATCAGAGTCCACAAAGTCCACAGTCCAAAGACCAGACAGAGGCGCGCAGAGAGGGACCCTAGATGCACTAAACCGGGGGGAGCTAGAACGTGGGTACTTGTTGGTACGGAGGGGAAGGAACCGCCTCTGTTCGCCTCTCCGCCACCTACTGCCCGTGCTCAACCCGTACCTCCCTATTTCCGTCTCTTGCCCGTCGCCTCTCTTCTTCTTCGCCTTCTTCCTTCTCGTCATCCTTACTCTTCTCTTTCACTAGAACCCACTCCAGATGGCACATCATGTGTGGCTAACAGACCGACCATCTGACAGACCGTCTGACAGACCATCTTCAGACCGCAGACCGACCCACCGGCAATTGTCATCAGACCGACCGATCGGAGCTGCCGGTCGGATTGGGTGGTCTGAGTTGGTCTGGGTTAGGGGTTTCCAGGGCTCCCATTGGCCGACTCAGCCTTAACGCACCCGCACCACCCCCACTCTTTTTGCGGGAGCGAGCTCGCAGTGCCAAATTAAGTGGGGCGTGACAAGGGTAGCTAATGAGGGCATCAGCTACTCAAACCTAGACCCACCAGGTTGCTAACCCAGACAGACGTAGACCAACAGACAGAAGGGGCCGGTCCGGGTCGGTCGGTCTGTTAGCCACACTGGGAATAGGAGCTAATAAGCGGTCTGACCGGGCGTGGCATCGGCTGATCAGCTGTATCCGGGCTGACTTGGTGCCAGATTCGAGCTGAATCTGTCGTCAAAGGTAGCTGCAAAGCACCCCGGTCAAATATGATAGCCTGATAAGTGTGTATATTCTGTGTCGTCATCTAGGCTGTCCCCGCAGCAGGCAGGGGTAATATATGCGACCCTGACCGCCTTCCTATTCGGGCTGCTCTCAGCAAGCCCTTGGTGACCGATCGGGAGATCAGAGGCTAGGTCACCTGATCGTGTGCAAGGCTGTGTACATGATCCAATCTAACACCTTCTGCCACTCAAAGGGATAACAGCACAATATTCTACGACAGGATGATGTCACTTGTGACCTGCGTGCAAGTGAAATTTTCCTTACGTGAGGATAAGCGAGCTGGCCACTTACATAGGTATTTTTTAGCTTGCTGGGTGGGGAGAAGGTACTTTAAATTGTTACGGCACACTAGCAATTTTCAGGTACCTTTTCGCTGGGCGAATGCGGGAAAAAATACCTAAGTGGACAGCTTGCTTGTCTGGCCAGTTCGCTTACTGGTGGGCGCCTCAAGTCCGGCCCCCCGCGGTCGGTTCCCTCTCTAGGGGGGGTCACTGACTCACAAAAAGTATCCTTGATTCGCAAAATTCGGTACCTCTAAATCCTCTCAACAGCGCTAAATTTCTTAGGGCCTTAAGTCGCTTTTTTATTCCCGTTACCCTAACCCTGACCAAATCTTATTTCCGGACGCAAGGTACATAGTAACTGGTGGATGTACTACCTATTTTAAAGTATTTTGCGAATCAACGATACCTTTTGCGAGTTAGTGGCCCCCCCTAGAGAGGGAACCGACCGCGGGGGGGCCGGACTTGAGGCGCCCACCAGTATCATGTACGTTATCGGAAAACGAGCATCCTTCTATGGAACGGAGCCGGACTAATGTAATTCCAGCCAAGCACCGATAATTTCCCATGATGGCACCCTGTGCACAAGCACGAGGGCGCTACCTACTTGAATGTTACACCACCAACGTATCAATTCGTTCTCATCAAGAGAGAGGCTGCAATGAGCCGCGACCGTGGAGAATCTATTAAAAGCCTCGTCCGTGCCTACCCGACCGAGAGGTTACTTGTAAAACCGCCACTGTGGACTCGTCGCCATCTCGACCTTTTGAAATGCCGTTTCGAAACGGAGCTAAACAAAATACATACGGCATCGGCATCGGCATCGACCTATGCAAGGGACGGAAATTACCCGAATGGAGGCGATGATTCTAGTTCTCAGGTATGGTTTGCTGTACTCAGTGATGCCGAACAAGTTGTTGAATTGGAGACCTATGGTCTAGAATAGCTGCTGTACTACTACATGAGTGAGGCGACCTTACACTTTTGCCGCAGCTAGCTATTTGACACAAGTGAACCCTAAGAGTCGGAACCTGGAAATGAAACGCTCTGCAATGCGCAGGTTACTCGCCTATCCCGAGAGTTTGTTTACAGAGAGCAGGCGAGTCGCCTCTAATTCTGTTTCCTGTGTTTTTCTTATGGTAACTAACTCCGACAACTAGTGACATCCTCCGCTTCTTCTATGCTAAACGGCCTGTCTATCAACAACAATTGCTTATATTTTCAGATAAACGGGAACATCACCTCAATTCTTTTCCAGTGGTACCTATACGCCGACTAAGCTGATATTACTGCGAATCGTAGAAGACTCTTACGTTTCAAAGCTGCTGGAAGTGTCATTTCGAAAGGGGTGCAGGATTGGACCGAGGACCCAATTTTGGCTTCAATATTGATATCAGTCGCACAGAAGCAGGTGCACCCTTCAATATCGAACTCATCCAATAATGCCACCGACTTCTTGTCCCGTTCAAGCGATACGGTCAGCTTTCTAGTTCGTATTTTCTTATTAATTACAATGTTTGAGACGCCTAGCTAACTGGCGTAGCCGCGACTTCTAGTGACAAATCAAGATGATATTGAAAATATTCACCTCTACGAAGCATTAGTCCCTGGTGAATTTCTCAGGAAGTTTGACCAGCCAAGATACAGAAGTCCAGATGGCATTGTCATAAAACATGTGGAAATCCCGTTCAAGCCATACGACAGTCTGGGAGATCGGGTAATTTCATTATTACTCAAGTCCCCGTTTCTGGAGCATCGCAAAACTATGGATAGACATGGCAAGGCCCCGGCATACCTGAAAATGTTGACAGAAAACGCAAACGTGGAATGACTGAGGATCATGATAATACAGGATGGGAGAAGCGATCGCATCAATAGTTGCACGATAGTACACGCACAAAATCTATTACACCTGGCGGGCCTTACCCAAAGGGCTCTCAAGCTAAATTGCATACCATGCACCACCTACCAATGACTAACACACACCCTCCAATGACTAGCGTAAAACCACCTACTGCCTACACAAACTCTACAACTTCACTTACACCGCACTCGGCCACATATGAAGCTATTCACAAGCTGGAACTCGTGCTACATAATTTTATGCATCATATTTTGTAGCAGATATTTTCTCTTCCGAACGCCACTAATTTTATGGACCTCCTGAAGCATGAAATTTGGCATTTTCTCTCTATTCCTCCCCATTGACTTGAGATCATTTGTATGTGTTTTTACCTGCCCGAAATCTTTCTAAAATGCCTTATCGTGCTTATACTGAAGAAACCCTAGCTACCGCTCTTTTTGACATCACATATAACGGCATGTCGCAATACGAGGCTGCACAAAAACATGGAGTCCCTCAATCTACTCCTCCTAAGAGACTTCGAGGTCAACAGAGTAGAAAAGAGGTTATTCAGCCTGCACAACGTCTTTCGGCCTCTCAAGAAACCCGATTAAATGGTTACTATGACAGTAATCTCTGGGTTATGCACTATCTCATAGTCCCAGGACATTTTCTTGGGCCAGGGCAGGCTCTGAACATCGTTTACCCTACACTCGTCTCCCTGCCCGTCGAGGCTCTCTGCTCAGTCCTCATTCTTATCAGGTTCAATGCCGCAGACCCCGCCGCGGAAGATATTTAACCTGGATGAGAATCATACGCCTAGCGAGATAGCCACGTTCCCGTTCGAGCTCTTCAACGACGAGCTTCGGGCGGGCACGCCTCCGAGGGCTCATGGCACAAAGGTTCCCGGTGGTGGGTGAAAGGATTCCGTATGAGGCTCAAGAGTAACAGCAAGAAGCTTCGGTGGGTATGCCGTCTGTGCGTGAGGAAGAAGTGCCGGACGGTCTCGCACTTCTCGTACGAATATAACTGCAGTGCCAATACTATCAAGCACCTGCGAGATATCCATGGGATCAAGGTAAACAATAAGCCGCTCCTCATTCTTTTACTCCGACTTAATCTTGCAGGACCCAGGAAGGAAAGACGTGACGCCGCCCAGCCGCACTAAGACTCTGACAGAACACTTTGGAGTGACTGCAGCCCCAACTGACCAGCGTATCTTTTCTACCATTCTTGGGGGGCTCAAACTCGGCGCATTCGAAGAGCCTCTCGTTGACTGGATAACACACAATAATCTCCCTTTCCGACTAATCGAGAGTGAGCGTCTCCGCCGCTTCATTGAGTTTGTCAACCCGATGTACAAAGACAAAATACCATCCTCCCCCAGCGCTGCACACAATTCAATTCAATCCAAGTCGACCCTTCAACTTGGATTGCCTTGAGCAGTAAAGCCCGGGATTGGCTTGAATTGAATTGGCTTGAATTGAATTGGCTTGAATTGAATTGGCTTGAATTGAATTGGCTTGAATTGAATTGGCTTGAATTGAATTGGCTTGAATTGAATTGGCTTGAATTGAATTGGCTTGAATTGAATTGGCTTGAATGAATTGCAAGCTGAACAGGGGTCCAGGGGTCCAGGTGTTGGCAAGCAAAATTGCTAGCAGCGATCTCCTTCCTGCCTCATGTCGCCACGGACCCCCATATCAAGGGGTAAAAAGGAGAAAAAAAGATGACCCGCCCGGGGTTCAAACCCGGGTCTTCTAGCAGCGCTGCCTGCTGTCTTAACCCTGAAGCGGCTTCAAATGGAGAACGGCTTGCTCAATACAAGCTAGATATCATGCCGCTAGATCAGGGGCAGTTGCTGGTGAAACGACCACAGCGGACGAGAATAACCACACCCCAATTGGATAGCTAGCCCCCACAGGATTCGGGGGCGAGTCGCAGAGGAAGGTGTCCAGCCTACTCCAACTGAGTAGGTAGCGGCTGCTAGCAGCACGACCGCTGTTGAGGTAGACAGTCCAAGGACTTCAAGATGGCTAGAAAAGTGCCTAATTAGACACTTTATCCAATGGGTCTTTAGCTGCGGAAGGTGGCAAGGCTTGAATGTCGGTTTGTAGCTTAAGAGTGCAGTGAGGGTTTGAGATGGACGGACACGCGACACCAGCAATGAGGGAAAGAGGATTCTTGCGGCAATGGGCAAGGCATTGATGCATTTGAAGAGGATGTCATTAAAAAGAATAATAATACAATGTCGAAAGTAGAAGTCATCACCACTGTCCCACTGGAAGGTCTCGTTCCATCACCATGTTGGTGATGATGTCTCTGTCCCGTCGCCTGCTGCGACTAACTTCCATTTTAAAACTCCCGGCCCGTAGCCCCCCTGGCCTGATGCTAAGGGTGGCCCCCCGGCCCCCTTATCAATCCACCGTCCAACCCGTCCCGCTTCACTGTAGTCACGTTCCTTCGAAAGGAAGGCATCATGCACTTTAAGTCAGTTATGAGACCGTTCATTAGCGAGGAAACAGCCAGAAAACGCCTACGCTTTGCAAGACGCTATATTCATATGTCGACTGAGTTTTGGGAGAAATGGACCTTTTCTGATGAAGTTGCTATAGCCCGAGGTGAGGGCCACAGACGCACTTGGTGCTTCTGCAAGCCGGTACATTTTCTCAGTGCAATTGTGACTTTTCTAACAGTTCCTAGCACGAGAGGCTATTCAAAAAGAACGTTCAAACCCGTGTCATATCAACAAAGCATTCACAGATGTTTTTCAGCACCTTCAACTCAGTCAGGCGGCTTCCAATGTGCCCTCATTACGGCGACCCAGAATCCGAACGCGGCGGCGTTACAGCGCAAGTTCTACTTAAATGCCTGAAGCAATACCTTCCTCGAATAGTGGCCAGAAATAGCTACTTTCAGCATGATAATTCAAGCCTGTTTACGTCACATTTAATGAGGAACTGGATCCTAAATGGTGCGAGAACCGGAGGGCGGAGGTAGTGGCCTGGCCGCCATACAGTCCTGATCTCAACCCCGTAGAAAACCTATGGGCAATACTCAAATAAAGATCTGTGAGCAATATCCTAAACTTGCTTACATGCCAAAAAATGAGGAATCAAAATTGCGCCTTACAGAAGCTGCGATCGAACTGTGGGAAGAAATTGAGCCCGAGGTGCTATCAAACCTGATCTTTTCAATGAAGCGCAGGATGCAGGCTGTGGTGCGGTCAAACGGATGGTATACGAAATATTAAAGATATCATTAGAATCTCTATTCAAAATTCTACAGATTGGTATATGTTGATATTTAATTGACATTTACTTAGCTATGCAATAAGCATCCCAAAGTGAAGCCTTCATTTAGTAGAGGCACTGTGACACCGGGTGGACCCGGAATGTGTCGTCACTTTAGCTGGAACGATTTTCCTTTACACTTGGTATGAGAACGGAACAGAACCCGTTTTCTGCGGAGCTGGCGGCGATGGCATACGCATTGAGGCACTTACCTGACCTAAGATACCGAAGCGTGGCACTGTTGACGAGCAACAAGGCCGCACAAGCTCCTGAAGACTGCTAAAGAAGAGGCGCGGGATGCAACCCGAGACGGTGCCATCCCGGCTCTGAAGTTTCCCAGAATGCGATCGACGACCCTGAACATGGCTCGATTGAGCCAGTGTATTAGCAAACACCTACCAGATAATGTCGGAAAGTTCTCGAAGAGAGTCGATGCTGCACTACCAGGTAAGCACACTCGACAACTATACGATAGCTTATCATGGAGAGAAGCCAGCGTGCTGGCGCAGCTCAGGACAGGCATGGCCAGATTGAATGGATACCTCTTTCGGATCACAGCAGCAGCATCACAGCAATGCGCATGTGGACAAGCGATAGAGACGGTCGAGCATTTTCTCTTCCGATGCAGAAAATGGACGGCATACCGAGCCGAAATGGTACAGTGCACCGAGACACAAAGAGGAAATCTCTCGTTCTTCTTAGGAGGAAAATCACCATCAGACGATGCAAAAGGGACGCCAAATATGGGCGCAGTCCGTGCGACTATACGATTTGCGATAGCCACAGGTCGACTTGATAACACGCAACGTTGAAGACAGATTGCGAAACCTTACCTATTCTTTCTTACTAACCTACCCTACATCAACACCTCGTGCCATGGACAGCAGGCACCGCTTCAGCCGCCGTAGATAGGACTCTGAACACTTGAAGAATAGCCTTCAAGTTAGCTTGCCAATAATACAAACCCCACGAGATTCTGCGGAGAGACGGAAAAACGAAGAGGCAAAAGAAGGAATTGGACGCTGTAAGGGCTTTACGAGATCATGGCAAAAATTGGGAAATGGATATGTACAATAGCAACTAGTGCCCTATTGGTTATAAGCCACCGGGCGAAATAAATTGTGTGTGTGTATAACATACATAATAAGCGAGCGACTCGGTCAAGCGAGCGACTCACCTACCCATTGGCATTGTGGGGCAAGCAAGCATGCCAACCTCTACGAGGTTGGTCACAAAAACCTGGTCCAGCCGGTTTAATCTGTGTCACCCTTTTTGGTGTAAAATGCCGTTTTTGAACCGTTGCTTCTGCCTTCAATCTAGATATATAAAATCTTTGAAAAATGGATCTAAGTTAGATAGATTGAGGGCTTTAAATGAACCTCTATATTTATTTTTATATAAGTCTTAAAAAAATCTTCTCTCTTTAATAAAAGTTGAAAGGAAGTAAATAAAAAATATATCCATTTTAAAGCGCTTACTTCATTTAATCTAGACCTATTCTATAAAGATTTTATATATGTAAATTGAAGGCAAAATAAAGGGTCAAAAAACAGCAAAAACCGGCATTTTACACCAAAAAGGGTGACACAGATTAAACCAGCTGGACCAGGTTTTTGTGACCAACCTCGTAGAGGTTGGCATGCTTGCTTGCCCCACAATGCCAACGGGTAATTACTTTGGAGGCCGTCTCAGCATCCCCCCAGGACTTGGGTCCCCGACATACCGGTACACCGGTGCACATAATGCCTTCCGTGACTCCCCGGTGACTCTCCGCCCTATACCTCTGCCTCTCTGTCCCTCGACGTTAAGGATGGGGCAAGGTGAGGCGAGGCGAAAGCGCGGAATGCCGTCGTGGATAGCCTAGCCTGTGCTGCCCTCATCGGTCCGTGCCCCGTCTGCCTACCGAGTCAGCATCGCAGACTGCAGACAGCAGACTGCGGACTGCAGTGCGTCCGGAGCACTGTACAAGCAGCGTGGGACAGGGGTCGGAGCCAGGCTGGTGCGTGCCCTCGCACGCTGGACGGATTTCAATATCGATGGCGGGCTCGCATTTAGAACCCGAAATCGTCCAGCGTCCAACAAGCACAGCGCCAGAAACCAGACCAGGGCCGGAACTACAGTACAAGCCCGGACCCCGGGCGCGATGTCCGAGGGTACTCCCTGCGTCGGTTCCTGGTACCATCGCTGCGCTTGCGCTTGGCCCCAGTCGTTCGAGAGTTGGAACTTGGAGGAGGCCTAATTTTGCCCCTACCGGCTCGAAGAACTCACTCTGCCGGCCGTGGGTGCCGCTGTCCCAAGCCCGGACCTGGCAGTAAACTCGAGACCCTGGGCCGCCTACATTTTCGCTGCCATCCATCCCCCTCTCATATTGAAGCAGTGTCATTGCTCCTTAGACAAGGGCCAGGGCGACAATGGCTCACCTCGCGACAGAGGCAGCGCAGCGCAGCGTCTCATCTCGGGCGCCGTGTCATAAGGGCCCGATGTCCGCATCCTTCACTATCACCACGCACTTCACACCTCATACCTCGAGCCTTGCACCCCGCCGTCCCCTTCCTTCCCATCATGCTTTTAAGTATCCGTATGGCCTTGGTATAGCCTACCTCGGGCTTACTTCTCCCCGTCTCTGATCTAAACCCCTCCCTCCTCTTCCTTCAACTTTCTTCAACGGCATAGATCTGTCTCTAATAAACGCCGCCGCCTCATAGGCTATAAGGACACTTTCACGTATGCCGAATTCCCCTTCGGTGCCCTTTTCATTTATTCATCCAGCTCTTCCGACACGAGGTATGCCATCACAATAGCCCTTTCTATTCTCCATAAATCCCCCAGCCTCCTGTATCCACGGCCTTTTCGCTCTGCCTCTGCTCGTCCCGTAGTGCAGACATCCTCGAGGCCGCACTGCGCACCACTCCTACAACCTAAGCATCTGGTGAGCTTGCCCATTCCGGAAAGTGGCCAGCCACAACACCATTCCCAGTCTAACCAATACCTACGTCAGTCGCTTCCAGCAACCATGTGCGCCTTCACGAAAAACTACTACATTTACACGTCCTGCGTGGATCCCGGGACTCACTTCTGCAAGACCTCCATTGATGGAAACCGAAAACAATCCTGCCCCAAAGGCCCTCATGAGCGCTACATCGTGATTCCCGAGAATTGCCCGCTGTGCTGTGGCTGAGCTAAGCTCTCGGATTTTCGATTCCATGGCTGCCGCTCCCCTGCTGAGCCCAACAGGAGCTCTCGCTTCTCAACTTGACCTTCTTACTTTATGGTCCATCCCGGAACACATGCGGAACTCATGGTCGGCAGGGAGTCACTTGGATTGTCTCATCTGGTACTGTGGTATTCCCTGGGCTCTTTTGAGTAGGTGTTCTGCCACAACGGTTTTGGGTTGACCTGCGAAACGCCTTCATTCTACCACGGTTGGTCTTGTTGAATCTCGGCGGCACCTCTAAGCGAGGAAATATTGGTGATTGCGGAAGCCCGTGATCGAACGCGCCGTGGGCCGTGACAAGTCGAGGAGGTATGGAGAACAGGTTACACTGGGTGTGGATCAAGGGCCCAGGGCGCCACGCGGAGATTTCAAGCTGTAGCTTTGACCTCTCTTCAGAAGTCCACAAGTGGGGTGGGTCCTTGCGTTTTCTCACCGTTTGCGCCCCGCTCGGACACTACCCAACATGTGGGCATGACGAGACTTTTTTTCTGTATTTTGGAAGAGGATGGATCGGAGTACAATAAGGGTATTCCACTGGTGCTAGGCAATATTGCGGCATTTTAAGAGGTTTCTGTTCATACCTTCATACCCAACGGCCGGCGTCACAGTGTGTTCCTGCACGTCTATTAACAAGCCTTCCAGAGGGAAAAAAGTTAGGGATTATTGCATTTAATTGATCTGAAACAAGCCCCCAGGCCTGGCGCATGATAAGCGTGGGGAAGATTGGAAGAATCATGACGGTGTTGGTGCGTTGACTGACGTCTTGAGCAAGCAATACCCTGATGGTCTTAACTCGTCCTGTCCGACCACATAGTCAGTGGGGCCAGTCCTCGTACAATCCATTCGGTTGAGCCCTGTGCATGCTCTGATTCCTCAATTGTTCTGCGACGAGACGTCAAGGAGCTGTCATTGTTGCATGCGGACGGAGCTCAGAGCCGGGCCCATTGTTGGTTGGTTCGTGGTAAGGCGCTAGCCTGGGATTGGATGGGGTTCTATATTATTTCCAATATACCGTCCCCAAAGAATGACTCCTTTCCCTGCCAGTAACGACGACAAGCAGACTCTTGCCATTGCCATTCCTCCAGTCCAAAAGTAGAGATAACTGCTTTCTTACAAAGGGCATCTGTTATGGCCAGGCTCGGCCCTGAACTGGTCCGCTCGGTAGTTAGTGCCCCAAAACGGCCCGGCAAGCCCCATAGCAGCGATGCTGCATGAAGACTCCTATAAACCATCACCATTAGTGTGATGCTTCCGCAATCTACGCTACTTCATGTACAATAAGGTTTGGAGGTGTCATTGGCGATTTTTTTATTTTTTACTTCTGTAAGCCCCCGGGAGAAGGACAGCGGAGAGCATGGGCAGAGGTTGGTGGGTTCGACGGAGAGGGCGTAGTACAGCGTGTGTTACATGCGAAAAAGCAAAGTCGGCTTCCCAGCCGAAAGAGGCGACAAGCAGCAGACAAGTACAGTCACAGCTAGGGCTGGGCTGGACCTGGACTGGGCTGGAGCTCGACGGGCTGCCTCGTCTAGTGTTCTGCTACTGCGAGGCTTGATGCTAGGGAGCCTAGCCTACCAGAACGTGGGCCAGCAACGTGATTATACCCCGGGAGATATTTCATCGTACAGCCTCGATACGCGGCATTGAGAGGGTGGGCGATACGAGGATACGGGGGGCAATGTACTAGGAGCATTCACTCCAAGGCCGGGCACTGGAAGGATGAAAGACCAGGAGCTCAGGTGCCTAAGGTAGCTAAGGTCCCCCAAGGTGAGGTCCGGTATCTGTGACGAGTCCGCACTATGGCAGAGGGAAGGCTAAGGATGGATGGTGGGGCCAGAGATGCAGCCAGGTGAGTGGAAGCCGTGCCAGGCGGGAAAACGTACGGTGAGGTTCACAGGGTGGCAGGTTGTACTGTGCCTTCCGTGCATCGTACATCGCACATCGTACCTACCTCCATCGTATGTCGTCCCCTCCGCGAAGGATCCTGCAGCCCTTTACTACGTCGCTTAGATCGATGTCCGTGAGTCCATGGATGGAGAGGACCAAAAAGCGCCTGGCAGCAGTGCCGAGAGGACAACTGTCATTATAGGTAGCTGCAAAGCACCCCGGTCAAATTGATAGCCTGATGTGTGTGTATTGTCTGTCGTCATCTAGGCTGTCCCCGCAGCAGACAGGGGTAATATATGCGGCCCTGACCGCCTTCCTATTCGGGTTGCTCTCGGCAAGCCCTAAGTGACCGATCGCGAGATCAGAGGCTAGGTCACCTGGTCGTGTGCAAGGCTGTGTACATGATCCAATCTAACAACAACACCCAGCGACATCCAGCGGACATCCAGCGACACCTAGAGACACCCAGCGACACCGGTTACTATCTTAATAGGTCCGTCATCCAAGGGCCGTGCCGCCGCAGATGCGGCAACGGGCTGCCCCTGAGGTAATAAGAAACGCCCCATGCTTCGCCCCGTCAACACACCTACCTTCACCTTTGACGTACCTAAGGTGTACCTAGTGCCCGCCCCGTCTCCATCCCGCCCATGCGATGTCCACCACGCCCACCAAGGCCACTACGCCCACCACGCCAAACACCACCAAAGCTACCCAAATCAAGCTACGACGCCTCTGCCCCAGTTACCAATTGAGCCCCACTGATACCCACCATCCCTTTGACAGTGCTAAGGCAACGCATACGCTACAGGGGGTCAGGCTAATGAAAAAGAGAGAAAGACGAGGTACATACTTCGTAAGGTCTCACCTATTTTATATGGTGCCAGAAGTCGTGGATCCTAGGGATCTACATCACAGTACATAACACTTCCTGTAGCTACACAGCTTTTTAAAGTCAATTAGCGTACCGCTGATCTCCCGGGCCTCTGTGGGAACTATGGGTCAAGTGTTGCCTTAGCACAGTCAAAGGGATAGCAGGGCCCCTCCCTAGCCCTTTTTGTCTTTACCTGCTGCGTGGCTCCTCCTCTGGCTCCAGCTTCTCGCCCTCCTCCTGTCACAGCCACCTGCGCTCATACTTATAATTAATAACCAAGTGCATCATCGTGACCGTTCGCCGCTTGCTCCCTCCCCCGCCTCCATTTTTTACATCCCACGGCCCTGGTCCTGGCTGATATCACAACGTTCCCCCAGCCCATACCCTCTTGATTTCGACCCCAATCGACATAATCCGCCCTCCCCCATCACGACCTGAGCACTGGTCACCTCCATCGCGACTCTCTGGTCGGCTTCTAATATTAAAAAGCAAACCCTTCTCCACTACCAACTTCCTTCCTCCCCTCCTCCCCAAACTTTTTTAAGTACCACTCGTAGACCTCACCTCTTAATCTCCCATCTTGTCCTCTTCCTCGCCTTCTTAATACACCGTTCATCTCTTCTATGCCCCCTAATTCTTCCTCTGCCACCTTCGCCACGGCCATCTAACTACCTACCTGGTTGGCATAATTGATCACCTGCCGACCCAGCTCTCGCTGCTACATATTCCCGCACACAGAGCCACCTTGGTCTTCCTCCTCGCCAGACATTCCCCCCTCCGAAGTCACACATCGCCAGATCTGAAACCCATCGCTCCACCAAGAACTGTCTCTTTCGCGCAATCTCCCAACTCGCCGCGAGCGTGATCAAATCCAATTTCCGCCAGCGGGATCCTGGCCTCCGGCATCTGTGGCCTCATCCGCTGTAGCCTGGATCACTCAAATCCTTCGTCTGGAACTCAGACCAGCCGAACAGTATCTGCCCCTTGATATCACCAACTCATTCGATCGTCTGCAGTCTACAATCTAGCCGGGATATCCGAGACCTTGCTATGGAGCTTTTGGAACTTGTTGAGAACGAGCCTACGGCTCGCCCATTCCAGTGTGATTGGCAGTCGTGTACCAAGGTTTGCTCCCTCCTAGTCCCCTGAGCTATCTAGTTGACTAACATTTAGGAAAAAGAGCTTTAATCGCAAGTCTGACCTACAAAGGCATTATCGAATTCACACCAACGAGCGGCCTTACTCTTGCTCTACCCCAGGCTGTGGGAAGAGATTCATTCAGCGAACTGCCTTGACTGTCCATATCCGAACACACACCGGTGAGAAGCCTCACGAGTGCCTACATATTGGCTGCGGGAAGCGCTTTTCGGATGTAAGTTACCACTTGTGCCTACAGCACCCTCACCTACTAACTGGTAAAACAGTCCTCCAGTCTCGCTCGTCACCGACTACTCCACACTGGGAAGCGCCCTTACAAGTGTAGCTATAACGGCTGCTTGAAGAGGTTAGCAAGGCCAAACAAGTTGACCTACGTCTGCTAACAAGACAACAGCTTCTGCCGAAAACCCACCATGTTTAAGCACCAGCAGAGGTCGCACCAGCAAGGACTGAACCCCAACGATATCCTAGACGATTACTTATCGGACTCCGATTCTGATGAATCCCCGTCCACTCCACAGACCTCTGCGATGACCTGGTCTCCTCAAGACATGGTTCCTGTCAACTCGATGCCACAGGGCTCGTTACACCGCGCTAGTTCATTTCCCGAATTTGAACAGCAAATGCACGCCTACCCCCTCCAGCAACAGGAATACGTTGGCCGGCACGCTATCCTATCCAGTGTCCCTCCCGAGTTCCACGCGCAAGCCGTCGCCAAACAGCAAGCCGGAATGCATATGCTCCATCGACCAGCATATTATGCCGCCAACAAGAGCAACCCAGGAATCGCAAAAATGAGCACCAACCCCATTCAGCACCAATATCAGCTTGCCCAACAGCAGGTTGACAGATCTTCCTTGGAAATGTTGTACCCACCTTCAGGGATCGCAACGTCTATCCAAAGCAGCCCGAGCACCTTCTCTGCCGCCTCGGTACAGAGCCTCTTGATGCAGGATGGCTTGTACCCGCACCAACAGCAGCACCCGCCATCATACACTCTTCAAGCTGCGTCGCCAGTGGATTCCCACCATAGCATGCCCTCGTACACTCAATCGATACACCAGGCCAGGAACCAGGCTCAGCAGCCAGTTACTTCCCAGGCGCAGCAGAACCAAACTCCGATGACCGAAAACTACCATCAATCAGCTGCTCGATCTCAGGAAGAGCACTGGCCCCAGTACCAATCCCCTATTGAGGTAACAACCATTGGCCAGTTGCCTGCCTACGGCACTGGTGTCTACGACCTGTGTGGTCTGAAGATCGAGTTTGACGACCCCACGATGCAACTGCCTAGCAGCAGGCTTGAGAGCCTATAACCGAGACTGCCAAATTCCGGCTCTTGATCGAATGCCATTTCCGCAGGCATAATCGCACTTTCGGGGTTCTCGATCGAGCCCGTCTCTGTATCAATATCATACCCGGACTGGACCAGACAGATATTCCCCTGTTTTGATTTTCTTCTTTTGCTTTTGCTAGGATATTGAACGGCGGGCCGGTTGTCATGTTTCTTCAATGGCTACGCCTTAGTGCAGCAAACGTTGCCTCTGGCACTGGTCAGCGATCCCATGGGACTAGTTCGTTCTCTTTTTTTTTTGTTTTTTACGCACCACGATTCCCCTTTTTTTGAAGCACCACACGTCCAAGCGAATACTCCTTTTTGGTTGCTTGAGACAGTTTTGCATTTGGTTCTTGCATTGTCAATCTTTCCAAGCATGAGCGATCACGGCCACATCTCACGAAAGGTGTGTTACGGTGGGGACGGTTTGCTTATTCCATACACGTATGGATAGAAAGCCTGGATCCCGCCGTCCAAGAAGATAAATAAGTCCCTTCTGCGATTATCATATTCCCTAGATTTTTGGCAATCGTTTTCTAGTCCAGGCCTCTCGTCAACTTACAGCATGGCAATGTCTCTGCGACTGCATACATATACGGGAACATTCTCGAACCTTTCCCCAACAATGTATTCCCGACATGATTGGCCGGGTCGCCCTAGCGTGATACTTCGGGCCCGTTCGATGTTGCGATCGAACAGCTGGTCCCTAGCCCTAGCCACGCTATACACTAGGTTTCGACCACTACGAAAGAAGAAAATCACGTCGTTACACAGTACCAGGAACGGGGAGGATGTGTCTTCAGCACTGGCCGCGTTAGCATTAATAGCCTCCAGCACCCCACGGATTTCGGGATCTCCTAAGCTGTCTTTGTCCGATGACGGAAGCGAAGGCTTTCCTATCGACGAACTTGCCTGAGGCCATCGACAAACAACTGGTCAAGTTCTACTCGGGCCCGTCGCCTGGGCGACGGACCGTGCACGTCAAGTTTCTGACCAGAAGTCCCTCCCCAGTGCTCCGTCAAAGGAACGGTACACAAAATGGGTATGGATGAAGACGACGCGTTGCTGACTCATATTCAGCGATCCACCATCGATGAGAGAACGGCCTCCCGAGGATTACGCATGGGGGTGAGTGGTGGCTTTTCACGGCTGCAAATGTGACCATTCCGGGATTGCATTTATCTGCTGCCACATGTACTTCTCCAACTTGTTGGCGCACTTGGCATATGACGTGTTCTCGTCGTTGTATTTCCGGCAGTGGGCAAAGACGAGCCGCGCGTCTTTGATGAAGTCCTCAGGTGTCATGTACTGGTCGGCTTCCAGCTTGGCCTCCATAGTGTCGAGGTCCATGGGCTCCTTGATGATGTCGTAGTAGTCGGTCACGTCGTCCTTGCTTACTGGACGCAGGAATGGCCACGATGATTGGTGGTTCTGGAGGGCATTTAGCAGATGTAAGAGCTGGTTGTAGTTGGGTCCGTGGCGAGGTTGTCTAGCCAGCTCGTCCATATCAAGCGACCAACCTGACGCCCGGATTGCATCAACGGATTGGGGGTCAATGGAAGTGACGCCGTTCTTCCACTGTTTCGGAGGTTGGTGGATCACATGGCTCCTACTAAAAGCGCGGATCTTGGCATGGACACATTCCTTCTGCTTAAGGAGCATGCGGCCCATCTCCAGATACCGCACCCTTGGGAGCATAGAACACTGCATGATGGTTCCGCCCTCGTAATCCTTTATATACCCCATTCATACGGACTTGTCTAAGGTGATGTCCTTAGTGAAACCCTGCTTTTTGAAATACCCGATCGCATAGTTGTCAGCATAGGTCAGGAAATGCACTATGTCCGCCAGTCGAGAAATTTTAGCCTCCGATATGACGGGAGTGCAGCAGCTAGGTCAAATCGAAGCGGTGGGGACGCGAGAACCGACTGGTGGCGCAGGGTTCTTTTGACCAGCCCGTGAATGGTGCCAGCACGAACGTAGTAAGTTCTGGGAAAGACTTTGCAAACTTGCAAGTGGAAGCCTTTATGTTTGCAACTGAAAGTCCGCATTCTTTGTAACCAATTTGCTTCTTTGCGTATCAATTCGAGACTCGTCCCATATTCCCACCTCCACGTACCTTCCGATACCGGGCGGATCCGGAGCAAAGCATGGCTGACGGGCATGATTTTGAGCTGGCGCCTGCACGCGGCTCGGGAGGCGTCCACACGATGATTTCGAGTCGGGAGTATGGCTCCGAAAGGTCGAGCCGGGATGGAGATCCTGGCATATATGTGCGAAAAGACACGCTAGTCGAGGTGGAAGAGATAATGGATTCAAAAGGTCGGAGATATGGAAGCGGCAGCAGGTCGTGATGGCGGGCGATTGAGCGAGGATCGGACAAGGTAGTCGAGCTGCTGCTCGCCTTCGGGACATCTAGCGCTGTCACATATCGGGATATCGGATTTCTGCGGCTATGACGGCCGTCAAGCTTCTGTCTTTCATCATAAGCGTCCATCGCCACTTGCCTCGTCAGCGGCCTCGTCAGCGGTCTAGCTTTTCCTTCAATCAGGTCAATAGCTAGATAAAGTCAAAGACCCCGAGGCATCCGGAGCCTCTCGGCTGTCCGAGGTCATCGTCAGTTTCTTCATCTATAAGACTGACCCAAAGACCCTCATTAGATAGGAAGAATAGCAAGAGCTTCTCACACACATGATCATTTCCATCTCCTAGATGCAACAAGCGCGCTTCGTCAAGGCGTGAGCTCGGAGAACAAAGTGCTAGGCTCGATCCCTGACGCGGTCGTCCGAGGTATCCTCAAATGCATCTAATTCCTCAAATTACATCAGCTTGAACCGGTCGAATGTGCCTACGGCGTAACTTTATGCGCTCGTGCCTGTTCGGAATGACCACTTTGATGACCATCACTTGGTAGAACGGGAGGCCGCCGAGCAACGTGGTCAAGCGATAGGGTGTGGGCACCCTCAGTGCAGAAACGTAAAGCTTCAGCATTTAGACCACTTCCGGAGCCATATCCAGTCAGTCCACAGAGTCACGCTCCGATCGTCAGAGCAAGTGAAGCAGAGACGAGTAAAGAAAGCTAGACGTCGTCAGATGGCAAAGGCATGGTGAGAGGGAGTGAATGCTTCATCCCCCCGCAGCGTCTTGCTTTACTAGAAGTTTCTCACTTAACTAGGTCATAGATACTGTACTGTACCATTGATCAGTAACTTTAGAATGTGTGCAGAAACCATTGTTTGAAATTACGTGCCATTTCGTGATCTTGTTGCTCTCCTCTTTATTGGCCCCGTGACCACTACCACTACCACTACCGAATGGTTCGGTAGCGCCACCTATGCCTCAGAACTTAGCTCCATGCCAGCCGTGCTAACCTCGGCAGGTTACTTTCTTCAGGACTAAACTGGGACCTGTCCCAATTTTGGGGCCGCACACGCGAGAAGAGTATGAGGCAATGCGGTGCGGGCGAGCGACTGGGCGGAGATTTATCCCTTCAATTGTCGAGGAACTCCGGTCGGGTCACGGCGGGGGGGGGGGCAGCCAATAAAAATGCATCGGATCAAAGGTACCTAGCCCCCCACCTATTTTAGCCTATGGTAGAAGCACCAGCAATCTCTCGAGTTACAAATCGCTACATCACACTGCTCACATCCCCAAACTGTCTGGCGCCTCCTTTTATTACGACTGACCGGCGCCAACGGCCTCCTTGAGCTTCTTGACCTTGGCTGCCCTAGTTGAAGTCCCTGACAAGCGTGGCAATTTGACTTTTTCCCTCTTCGGACGTGCTTATGTTGTGCAACAGGCGTAAATTCGTCCCCAGCTCGAAAAAGCTGCCTTGATTGACTGCGGATGGAAGGCTTTAAAGACCTCGTTGTAAAGGCGTTCCCTCCACTTCTTCTGGTTCGTATAACGATTCAAATCCGGCTGGCCGTGTAGCTGTAAGAGGAAGCTATTCACAAGGACCACATCTAATAAGAAGGTCCAGGCAATAGCCTGCCAAGCGCCCCTGCGGATAGGATGATCATAGCCAAGATATGACCTTCTTTGGTCGCCCCGGTCAACGTGATTCATTTCGTCGTTGTAAGAAGCAGCGATTGTAGGGATCGATATAAGCTTGACTGGCTCACCACCAAAAAAGCGCTGTATTGGCCGTGCCGTTGGGGTCTTCGTTGACGGTCTCTTCCTCCAACGCTCAGTCGTCTCATCGCCGTCGAAGACAGTTGAAAGGAACAATACGAGGGCATTATCCTTCTACGCCATTTGGTTAACCTTGGGAAGAAGAAAACTAGTCAGCAGCTAGATAAGAAGATGATCAGATTATCTTACCTGATTATCAGCCGTTGGGATGACCTTGATCTCATTGAATTGGAACCCTGACTTCCCTGCCTTATCGGCCTTTTTGGCCTCTGCAAGGCCTTTATAGATGCCACAGTTAGGCCGGGCTGTGCCGGTTGCACCGTGGCCGTGCTGGCGAAGGGAGCGGAAGAGGTCCGGCGACGAGAAGAGGTTATCCACGAAGACGTGATATGTCGACTTCGGCAGTAGGTTAATAAGGGCAATAACGACGCTCTGAGTCGAGTTGAGAGCTATGGTCTTAACCCCGGCTTCCGTAGCCACGTAGATAACTTCCTCAACCTCGTCAGCCTTATCAGCCTTGCTAGGAGCCTTGCCTTTTCCCTTGCTTTTCTTCCTTTGTGATGCCGGCTTCTTCTGAACGCCAAAAGGGCCGTATTTTGCGCCGGGCTGGTGCCATATCCACCTCATGAAGAGGCCTAGCTGGGCAGCTATCCACACCTTGAAGCCTGTGTCGATAGGCTTATTGGGGACGTACGCAACTTGCTTATTCCTTCCTGTATATTGGATCATAGCCTCGTCGACGGCAAGATGCGAGCCCGGCTCACAGAGCTCTGTTGTTGCAAGTTGAACGTGCTGAGACCATGACTCAACGCATTGGAAGACGATAGGGAAGTCATCGCCGCCGCCGTCAGTGAATTTAGTGTGGTCAAAAAGGCGGATATGACGATAAAGAAGCTGGAATCTATTGTAAGTCATAAGCTTGATTATCGAGTGTTCAGGCCGCTGATCCTCTAGCTGAGAGGTCTTCCAATGGTCTTCGACTGTTATTTCACTATGGACTCCCATATAAATAAGGATCCCAAGCCAGACATATACCTCTGCAGCCCTGACTGGCTTCCAGGCGTGGAGGCGTGACTGATCTGTTATTTCGTGTTCTTGGCTATCAATAACGCCACTTTGGATGAGGCTGCTGACCCAGTCATTGGTGTACTTGACCCAGTCATTGACTAGGGAGATAGGTATAAAGTGCTGGAGAAGCAATAGCGGGTTCTGGGGCAGCTTGTTGACGAGAAGCTCTCGTCGCGGCACCTCGAAGGGTTGAAAATTGAAGCCTCGGTCGTTAGCAGCCGGAAAAACCGGTCTCCGGGTGCTATCACCCTCATGCTCTTGAAGGCTATTATCTTCATTGATAAAGCTATTATCGTCATACGGGTTGACTGCCTCTATAGGTAGTGACGAAGGTATCGATTGGGAAGTCATCGTCTAATTAAGAATGGTTTGTATGAGGATTTAGGTGGTGTTGATTAATGACGCATCGTGTGGTTCCCCTCATGTACCTCCTCATTGACAGGGGTGGTGTGGGGCGGGGTACTCGCCGGAGCTCCTCGAAAATTGAAGGGATAATGAATGAAGTTACCTTTGATTCGGCATCCACGTCCCTCGCAGCTCCAAGGCCACTCGGCCTAATGTCCTACCCTGCACGCTTATAATCCGTGCAGGCGAACGCAGCTGCGTATGGTAATCCCCCACGAGTAACGTCACTCCGCTGCCATGGCCGCTTCCTCTGACAACTCTATTTTGGTGCTTATGGGCTTCAGCAGGCAGGCAGGCACAATTTATTACGCCCGGCGGCTTGAACCGAAAGGGCACTAATTACTAATATACACATACATAGCCCAAATTGTGTCCTAGTCTCCTTGATCCCCTACTCTGGCCTCGTCGTGCTTATGCATACTCATTTGCTCTCTCTCTTTCTACGGGTTCCCGTGGGTTAGTATTATTATTAGCGAACTAGCTTGAAGCCTATTCTCCAAGTGTTCAGTATCCTATCTTCGGCAGCTGAAGCGGTGTTCGCTTTTTCTGGCACGGGTGAGGGTGAGTTAGGTTGGGAAGAGTGGGTTAGTAGGGTAATAGGTCCGAGTCTGTCGTCCTCCGTTAATTTGCATCAAGGCGGCCTGTGGCTAATGCAAACCGGATAGTTGCTCGCACCGCTTCCAAGTTTGGCATCCATTTTTAGTCGTCAGGCGGTGATTTCCCTCCAAGGTAGAAGGAGATGTTGCCTCTCCGGGTGTCAGTGCACTGAAGCATCTCCGTGCGGTATGCCGTCCACTTTTGGCATCGGAAGAGGAAGTGTTCAACTGTCTCCCTCGCTCGTCCACAATCGCACCGGTCCGATGGCACCGCTTTGATGTGGAAGAGGTATGCATTCAATCTCGCTATACCTGTTCTTAGTTGGGCAAGCACACTGGCTTCCTTCCACGATAGATGGTCATAGAGCTGTTTTGTGTGCTTACCCGGTAGTGCTGCATCGACTCGCTTGGAGTGTCTTCCAACTTTCTCTGGAATTGACCAAGTAGTATTCACTTTGGACCGTGCAGTGCTGAGTGTTGTGGATTGCATGCTGGGGAACTGCTTTTCGGGGGTAGCTCCCTGCTGTGTTGCCTTCCGAGCCTCCTCCTTAGCATGCTTCAAGAGTCTGTTTTTGTCGCTAGAGGGAAGCCACACGATCCTTAAAACATTTCCATCCTTTCGGAGCTCTTTGACAGAATCGTAGATGCACCGTATATATTCTTGACCCGATTGCTGGCGAGGTTGCTTGACTGCAAGCGCGGCAGCTTTGTTACTCGTCATCAGTGCGATGCTGCGGTGTCGAAGTTTTGGTATGGTTCGCCTTAGGGCATACGCCATTGCTGCAAGCTCTCCGCTGTACGGGTTCTGTTCTGTTCTCATACCAAGAGTAAATGAGAAAGTCACGAGCTCTGGCCCGCCTCGTACCGCTGCTGATATCTGGACTGCGCCACCAACACCTACTACATCGTTCCGAGCAGAGCTGCTTACCGCGATGCGTATGGCCCAACCTGCTTCCGCCTCTCTCGCTGCTGCCTCATCAGTGATAACTTCTACTCGTTCTTCCCATGGCGCTAGCGTGAGAGGCTGAATGGTTTCCAGCTGTTCCATTGGTACATCCCTAAGCGTTGTTGCCACCTCGTAGAGTGGTGACCGATATGACTTTCTGAATGCTCGTATGCGGGACGTCAACCTGCGAAGAGGGTTTGTGTCAGGCAATGTGTGGATATCCGTCCACATCTTGGTCGCTCTCCTCCAAAACCGTTGCTGTGCTGGAACGATATGAGCTTCTGCTTCTGCCACGCTTGTCGCTACAGTATTGAACGTCCCCACGATTGCCTGTGCCCCTGCTTTCTGAACTCTGTTGATTGGTGCCATGAGTCTGTATATGAACCTGTGCATCCACACATTGGACGCGTAGTCCACCACCGGGGCTACGGTAGCTGTGAACAATTGCCTTGCTGTTGCTGGCGACAGGCCCCTCAACCTCTTCAGTTCCATTGCTGCTACTAGCCCCTTGGAAGCAGCCCTTGCGATGTGTTCCTTGTACTTGAGCCCGGCATCCATGATGACTCCTAGAATCTTGACATGGTGTTTCGGTTGCACTGTCCGTCCTTTGATTGTGAACGGCTCAGAGTCGGACTTGTAGTCCTTCCGGGTGAAGTGTATGATCGTCGTCTTGCTCGCCTCAAACGTCGCACCACTCCTTCTCTCCCAGTCCAATGCGTCCTTGATGATTGATTCGACTTCCTTGCGGTTGCTATGTGCTGTTGGACCTGAGACCCAGGCTGTAAAATCGTCCACGAATGCAATCGCTCCTCTACTGCTGTCGATCCGCCGCTGGACCAAATCCGCATTGAAGAAGAGAAACAGGATTGGAGACAGCGGAGAGCCTTGAGGAAGGCCAGCTTGCGGTAATTGTCGGACCTCTGATGACTCGCCGTTGATTTGAATCGATGCCGTGCGATTTGAGCAGAATGCCTCCACCCATCGAAGTAGCTTCTCCGGGATACCACGTGCTCTCATCCTCTGGAGTAGCCTTTCCTTACATACCCCATTGTAGGCTCCCTTGACATCAAAACTGACGAGACTCACCACCAGTTGGCGACGCCAAGCGATAAAGACCTGTTCCTGCAATAGCAGAAGCGCTTGTTCGGCTGATCGCTGTTTACGAGCTCCAAAGTGGTTCGTCGGGAGCAAACCATACGTTTCCACAGCATGTGAGATCCTTTCAGCCACCACCGATTCCAATACCTTGCCAAGGGTAGCGAGCAGTGAGATCGGCCGCCAGGCCCTGGCCATCGTGTAGTCCTCTTTATCAGGCTTCTTAAGCGGTATGATCTTTGCATGCCTCCACTGGTCAGGTAGCTTTCCCTCCTCCAAGGACGCTCGGAAAATGGACGTCACCCAATGCTTGACTACTGGCCACACCTGTTTCCACACCACCACTGGTAGTCCATCTTCCCCAGGCGCCTTCCATGACTTTGCTGCAAATAGTTGTCGTTCTACCTCCTCCAGTGTGATGTCGGGCATCGCCACAGGAGCCCTCTGCGGCCTAGAGCCTTCGTCCTCGATGTCGTTCGGCAGGGGGGGGAAGAATGTGGACAGCAGCTCTTCAGCTTGTTCCCTGTGGTTCGTCGTAGTTGCCCCATCAGCCCTGACCAGCTGCGGAACTTTGCCAAATGCTGTATCATCCCCTGACTTCAAATATTTGGCTGCCTCCCAGATGTTATCATTATCCGCAAGAAACTCGTCCCAGTGCTTCTTCTTTTGTTGCCTGATAGCGCTATGATACTGCTTCGCGGCCCGCTTCGCCATCTCCTCTAATTCCGTCCTGATTCGTCCTGCCCGTCTCTCGGCTCGAGCACGGTTCCTCCAGTACGTGTATATTTGGCGAAGCTGTGTGAGATCCGTCGTCCACCATCGTTTGGCGTACGGCGACGGCTTGGCCTTTGGAGTTAGGAAATGAACCGCCTCCGTAACCACCGACATCAGCCGGTCGGTCTTCTGCTGCACTGTGCCTTCCAATGGCGTTGTCTCCAGCGCGCTTGCAATTCTTGCGTTGATGTCTTTCCAAGGCGCATTCTTCAGGAGAAGTCGATCCTGCTGTTTTGGTATGGGAATCGAGATGTCGAAAACCGTGTCAATCGCCCGATGGTCAGAGCCGTGTTCCGTCCCGTGTATCGCGCATTTGACGGTCAAGGCCGTTAACTCCTCCGAAGCCAAGACCAAGTCGACCGTTGTTTCAAAGTCTCCGCAACTCCACGTCTTCGTACCTCTGGGGAGCAGGCTGGTGAGACCAAGATCGTACATAAAGTCAATAATCTGGTCCGCTTCGCCCTGTCTTACTAACGAAACATCGTCCCCTCCCCATAGCTGGTCGTGCCGGTTGAAGTCTCCAACAACCACCACATCCACCACCCTGCCTGCATCTCTTCTCGTATCTGCAATCACCTGGCGTAAGGTCTCGCAGGTGTCTCGTAAAGCCTGAGGGTCTCCTCCTGGTACGTAAGTTGATACTACCAGGACCAGCCGCTCAGGGAGCCGTAGGACGGCTGCCGTCATGTCCGGTGACTCTATCGGTATCTGCTCCGCCTCCACATCCTTGTTCACCCACAGCATGCTCCGGATAGCCCATCTGCCATCCCTCCAAATTGTGGGGACCATTTTGATCCATTTGGGGTGTCCCATGGGGACTGTAAGTAGTTTGCCGTCGATTTTCCGTGCATGTGGTTCTTGGATCGCAATAACTGCAAAGTCTTGAAGTTGCTTGTCGTTCATTAGGCTTTCATGTACCATATCCTGTTTTCTTACATTCAGTTGCATTATCCGAAACATTCTATTCATGCCGGGTAGGATAGAGTTTCGGGCAGCTTCTGCAGAACGACTCGTGCGGTCCACCACAGGGCACACACTTGGGTACCTGCGTCTGGCACTCGCTATGGTGATG
This sequence comes from Dactylonectria estremocensis, assembly GCA_020744375.1. Classification (NCBI taxonomy): domain Eukaryota; kingdom Fungi; phylum Ascomycota; class Sordariomycetes; order Hypocreales; family Nectriaceae; genus Dactylonectria; species Dactylonectria estremocensis. Next base: position 115,371 of record JAGMUU010000053.1, read on the forward strand.
GCCTTCGGCGGCGCATCTCGCGCATACCCGATTCTTGCTGCACGAGAAGGCCTTGTGACCAAGCTCCTGGCAGTTGTAGCATTGTATCGGACCAGTTCTCCGCTCAAATGCGCTGGTATATGCCGATTCACCAGCTGCAAGGAAGTAGTGCTCCTGCAAGAGTCTCTTGGCATCGTTGCTTTTGGTGAGGTATACCACCATGGATCCATAAGCCTTTGTGTTGTCCTTTCGACTCAACCAAGCCATCTTGGCAATTTGGACTTCATTCTCTTGGCTCAAAGCGTCCATCGCTCCAGGAAGGACCTTGCCTTCCCGGTCGAGAACGGCAGCACGGTTGATGTTGTCAACTTTGACTGGGTACAGTTGGTCTCGGAGCACTCTCGCACCTGGAGCCTTCTTGGCTTCAATAATGGTTTTGATCCTCTTCAGTTCTTCCTCGTTCCTACCAATCACCCTCAGGCGGTTGGCATTTCGCCCATCTCTGGTCACTGCAACACATCGCCAACTAGGCTGGTTGCTAGACGTTCGCATTTCCTGTTCAACGGTCCTGCGTAGCACTGCAGGTGTAGCATCTCCAATATGATCTTCGGGCACCCTAGATGTGTCTACCGTGCAGAACACCGGTTCTGGAGTTGCCAAACGGGCCGTAGATGGAGATTGGGTGGGGGTACTGATAGGTGTTATTCTGGCCGCGTCTGCATATGTCCGACCCGGCGGTCGTGGTGTCTGAGCCTTGTTCAGTGCATCCAGCTGTAGTCGGGTCTGCTCCAGCTCGCCGCAAACCTGGGTAAGCTGCTCTCGGACTTGTGATACTTCTTGTGCCATCTGGGCCGTGGTTCTGGTGACTTCCTCAGCCATGCGGTCGATAAGTTTGGTAAACTCGAGCTGAAACTCTGCCTTCATTGTTTCTATCCTCTGATTGAAATCTTGTTCCAGGAGTCGCTTCAGGCCCTGGATTGCCTCAGTCATGTTGCCAGCTGCCTTAGGCGTGGTTCTTTTCTTAGTTCACGTGTGACTCAGAGCTCCCTCGCTGCTCTCCTCCTCCTGCCATTCCATATCACCTTTTTGCTGCTCGGATTCCAATGCCCTCGTCGTTCTGGTCCTTTTACGCAGGGGACGATGATATCCCCCGCCCGGAACATCGGGTTCGCCTTCCATGACGACAATGACGTCTGATGCGGGGTTCGCAACACCAGACATCCGCCAAAGGCCTGAATCTCCGCCAAGCGGCCACCGGGTATTTCAAAAGTTATAAAGAAGATAAATAATGAGATTTCAAGAGATCGAGATATTCTCTCTCCTCTCGTCGCATCTCTTCTCTTAGGATAGGTTTTTTTTTGCCGTTCTGTGGATAGAGGCCTGTGTGTAGAGGTTTAGTGTGTTGCTCTATGTGATAGGCCCATGATCAGAATTACTGGGTCTTACCATTGCTTCCTTCAGATTAGGACTAGAATATCGCACGGTCAAGATATCATCCAATCAATACGCGTCCATGCCTCCATAGCGGATCTCATATTAGTCTCCACCATTCTCTCAATTGGTATTTTGGTGGCACAGCCTCAATCGTGTCAGCACTCAACGTGAAGGGGGCGTGTACGCCTAACCAGAAGCAGCGTGGGTACGGAGTATATTAGCCGCTCTTAAAGGGATCTGGTCAGATGCTCGCGAAATGCGGCGCTCCAACCCATGTCGGTTCCCAATGAGGATGGTCGCTTGTACATAAGCAGAAAGGGGTGTGAGCACGGTCAAATCACCTTGTCCTTACGGAGGGCCCTTTCAAAAGTCTTTTCCAAGCGCTAGCAATGCCAAGCCGCTAGTCAATGCCACAGGAAAAAACAAGAAGAGACCCCCGCACTTGAATTAACGTGTCACCGCCCTCTTCCTCATTCTTTCCTTGTTAACACACTTCTATTCATAATGGCAACACATCGGCATAATGATATTGCAACCCGGGCCTTAGTCGTGGCTTGGAGATGCCCTTCTGGCGGCAAGACCACTGCAGAGATAGCCATTTTGACTGGTATTTCAGTCCGGCAGGTTAACAATATCTATAAGAGGGCTCTAGAGAGGGGTTTTCAGCCCGACCTACAGCCTGTCTTAATCCGCAATGAGTTCCTTGAAGATGCTAGCCGCTCAGGGCGCCCAACGAAGCAGACGAATGAGGCGAAAGAGCAGGTTATTGCTAAGGTACGCCAGGATCGCTATGGACGGGAAAAAACGTGTGCTGAGATTGCTGGAGCAATGAGCATTGATGGATTCGACATTTCCAGTATTACTATCTGGAGGATCCTTAAGAAAGCTGGCTTTCATAAGACTAAGCCGACAAGGAAGCCTGGCCTGACGAAGAAGATGAGGAAGCAACGGCTGGATTGGTGTCTTGTACATCAGCATTGGACTCTCGAGGACTGGAAGAATGTTATTTAGTCTGATGAGACGTCTGTTATCTTACTTCATCGCAGAGGCAGCTATCGCATTTGGCGGAAAGCAGAAGAAGCTTTTACCCGCAGCTGCATTCGGGAGAGATGGAAAGGGGCATCTGAATTCATGTTCTGGGGCAGTTTTTCCTATGATAAGAAGGGCCCTTGTCACTGCTGGGCTCCAGAGACTGCTGCTGAGAAGAAAGCTGCTATAGAGGAAGTTAACAGGATGAATCAGGAACTTGAGCCTCTAATGCGGGAAGAGTGGGAGCTCGCAAATGGACTACGAAGACTACATCTACGGCAGCTTCCGGGCCCCAAGCCCACTTGGCGTTGGAATTCAGAGACGGGGAAGCTGACAAGGGGCACGAGAGGCGGTATCGACTGGTATCGATATCAGACTACGATTCTGATCCCGAAGATGTTTCCTTTTGCTAAGGAATGTGCGAAGACCCGGCCAGAGACTGTTGTTCAAGAAGACAAGGCTCCGGCACATAATCATCACATCCAGCAACGGGTATACGATTTATATCAGGTCCAACGGCTCCTTTGGTGTGGGAATTCTCCGGACCTTAATGCAATTGAGGCAGCTTGGCCTTGGATAAAGAGAATGACTACAAAAAAAGGGGCCCCAAAGAATAGACAGGAAGCTATTAAAGCTTGGGAATTGGCTTGGAAGGAGCTGCCGCAGCCTTTAATCCAGAGCTGGATTGAAAGGATCCCTCGGCATGTACAAAAGATCATTGAGTTAGAAGGCGGAAATGAATATCGCGAGGGTCGGAAGGGTCAGAAGCATCGCCAGGAATAGCCCTATACTAAATTGGGCTTAGCATACTCCCCCCTGCTCCTTGGCATTGCTAGCGCTTGGAAAAGACTTTTGAAAGGGCCCTCCGTACTCCGTAGTCAAAAAAGAGATCTGTGCTTTTCGTCAAAAAGAGACCCCTGCTTTTAGTCAAAAGCGGTCCCTGCTCTTAGTCAAATCAGATCATTTCCTTAGTCAAAACGGATCCTTGCCCTTAGTCAAAACAGATCCTTATCCTTAGTCAAAAAAAAGAGATCTGTGCTTATAGTCAAAAGAGGTCCTTGCTCAAACGAGACCCCTGCGCTTCGTCACTTTAATCATTTTTGACAAATGGGTCTCTGAGGAGGGTCACAAAGTCAAATAACTATAGTCCAGTTCCATGGACAGTCCCTGCTCTCCAATAGTCACTTTCGTCACCTTAGTCAATTGAGTCACTTAAGTGCTCCCTGGTCCCACCCAATTGGGCTTGAGTGTTAGATAAGTCCCTAACGCCCTCCAAATCGCGAACTGATGCGAAGTGTCACTTGCAATTATTCGCGCAGTATTGGGATATTGAAGAGTCTGAACGCGTTTTTCGAATCGGCTTGCCGGAGGCTATTTAATGACATAAGTGTTGTGTTTTGAATCCAAAGCATTATGAATCCAAAATATGGATTCGAGCTTAACATGTGCTTGAAATGTAGTTGTCTAATTGACAGTGGACGAACTATTGCCTGCTTTCATTGTCACGGGCCAGATGAGATCAACTCAAGAGGTAATGCCACTGTATTGCGAGAATCCTATGATGGAGAGGAAAGAGAGAAAGCGGGCAGGCGCGTAGACGCGGAGACACGTATGATAGTCCCGTGGCCTCGGTTGAACCCGCCCACTTTGCCTCGCAGCCCTCCCGGTCACCTGGACACAGTCGAGCCGCCCTGGAAAATGCCTGTAAGTTAGGCTTCTAGGAGCACGGACACGGTGACCCCGCACTCATCGATGAGCTGAACTTCAACAGCATCATCTCATGAACACAATTGCCATCATCACCACGGTCATCAATAGCACACTCAATCTCCACCACTCCTTTGATATGTCGTTTAGCAAGTTCCGTCTTCTCCCGTCCGAGATTCGGCACCAAGTTTGGCAACACGGACTTCCTGATGATGAGCCAGAAGTTTGTATTCTATGGCCACTTAACCTAGAAAGCCCAGATGACGTCCCACAGCTCCCTCTGGTCGTGGACACAGCCTTCCCAGCTTTGATGCACGTCTGTTGCGAATCCCGCGATATCGTTCTCAACGTCAATTCCGGTATAAGGTTTCGCGTCTCCAAAGCCGCAGGATGCCCCGTTCCGTTCCGCCACTATCGCCCCGACTTCGATACCTTGTACGTGGGCAGGCACAACCATCGTACTCTCTGTGGCGCAATAGAAGCCGGACTTCTCGACCGCTCCGTCTTGTCAAAAGCGCGGAAGGTAGCCTTGGAGCTTGCCGGGGCCCTTCCATATGAAGGGCTGGACAACGGCGTGAGCTGGCTTGCGACAGAGTAAGAACTGCTCTACCCCCTGGCACTAACGCGGATCCGGTGAACGGCGGTATGTCGGACGTCCGCGACCGAGCGGAACAGCTTCTCAAGCGGCTTTCCGGTATTGCCCTTCCTATCAGCAAATCCACTCTGACGCTGTAGGAATTCTGTAGCCCAGAGATTAAGCTCGGTCGATTCGGGACAATCCCATCGATTCTTCTGCAGAACATCTGGCATGACACGCTGCCCAAAGGCAAAGCACGCCTGTTCTAGAATGGTTTGCACCTTCACTAGAAGCTGGTGCTGGGTTCTAAAGGGCAGATAGACTGGGAACAGCGACGAGACATGAAGTAATCGTTTTGGAATCGGCGATTTAGGATCTCGGCAAGTCTCGACTGAATGGGCAACGGTCATCGACGAACATCCATCAATGTGTCTAAAGGAAACATTGCTTACCGCTCGCCGTCTCAACTGCCCCTTCAAGCTGAAGCACGTTCCGGACATCCTCCTGGACGCCCTGCACAACTCCTCTGATCGCGTTCGCGTCGTTCCTAGCCGCCTCAGCCTCGGACGCCTCCCTCTCTGCGCTCTGGGCTAGCGACACATCAAACACTTCGGGAAAGCGGATCTTGGCCTTGAGTGTCGACTCGAATATCTGTTCTGTGAGTAAGGTACGAGCCGTATTGCATATTGTGTCTATGTTGTGCGCCTTGAGCAGATCTGCGACATCCCCATGCTCTTGGCTCTTGCTGATGAACCTGCGGATGACCTTTGGCTGGCGTACTCCAGCATTGGGTCCCTTGAACACGTTCTTTAGCGCTAGGTAAACCACTCGCTCGTCTGGGGGGTTTTTATTTCCCATGATTTGGGTAGATGAAACGGCTGCACACAGCACTAGATAGACATTCTCTGTGGTGACATGAACGAGGCCACAGAATCAGCACCCAGATTACGCTTCGAGGGAGGGGGTAGGCACAAAGTGACGTTCTAACGATGGTGTGTCATCACTTGGCTCGTGAACTTAAATTGGCGTCCGTCAATGCTTCTGCCTTGAGCGGATAACTGCCGCTGCTCATTTGCTCGTGCTTGGGGTGTGTCGCACTGTCAGTCAGCGATACGGCAAGCTTGCCCTCCAGGAATGACTAGCCCACGGTTTACCCGATGGCACACAGGCCACCGAAGGGGGGGAAGCCATCGATAAAAGGCATCGTTGTCAAATCACAGAGAATGCTTATTCTACAGGATCTTCCAGCCTCCCGTGAAGAAACCTACAGAAGCGCATCAAGGCTATTTCCAATAGGATTATCTTCAATGACCCTTGATCGGGCTTAGTCCGCCATAGCAGGCCCAGTCTCCGCGTGTTGTGTTCCGTGAAAGATGCGGAAAGCCGTGTGTCGCGCCATTACGTCCGTAGTCGGTACAGAAACCCTGCGCAGCCACACTCTCACCGTGATGAAGCAAAAAGGTTGCAGGTTATGTTGAAAGGTCTAAATTACATATGTCTGAGAGGAGCACAGCTCCTTACATAGTATCCACATCCCAGCCACCAGCAGATCGGACCATCTTAGTCATACGGTCTCAACACAAGCAGGTCTGGCACACAGAGTCAAGGGGGCCCGGGATCAACCAGCGGATGAAGAAGGATGTGGGGCTTCTCCATCTCACAAGTTCCCGTTGGTTCATGTGGAGCTTGCGCCACATGAACCAAGGGTAATTAGCTAGGACCTTGTTCCAATTACTCGGTTATCTCGGTAGCGAGTGCGACGTTTGATAGGCCAGCCTGCTATTAGCGCGAGAAGGTTGGGCAGATGGCCCCGCATCGATGTGGTCCCATTGATCCTCAGAAAATTGTCTCCCAATTTCCCAATTCTCGCTCCAACTTTACACAGAGCTGCGTTCGCTTCTCATCGCATATATGTTGGCATCCGACGACCCCGATGACTCCGATGCGTCAGTGGTCTATCTAGGCAGCAAACGTCGTGGGTCTCCTGCACCTGCTCGTCTTACGACTGCGACCGCTACCCAAATCGATGCTCCTCCTGAAACGAATACGGCTTCAAATCTAGATAACAGCGGCAGCCGCCACCAGCACCCGAGAACGAGAGCGAGACCTGGTGGCAAAATGATCTATCCACGCGCAACTCGGCAAGGGTCTACTGCTGCGACCGCCGTTCGAACCAAGGATCCCAATCGCCGAGCAAATACAACCTCACCAGGACGTGTGTCGGACAGAAACGGCCACGGCCACCGAGGACGGAGAACGAGACCGGGGCCAAGATTATCCTCCGAAACAACTGTTCCCTTCGAGATCAGAAACAAATATTTTAAGTTAGGTTGGGTAATGAATTGGAATAAGTCGACTCCCCCGCCAGTCGTTTATGGAATCTTTGATAGAGCGGGCCGCCTCCACCTCTTTAGGGGGCATGAAGGACCCGAGTCTTCAATGGAGCGTCCTACATCTGTGCCCATTGATCACGGCAATGTTGAATATGGCTCTCCCTTCAAGGACATGTCGCATGCAGAAGTCCGAAAAAAGGCGATACAACGTTTGATCAGGCGGTATGGACCACATTTAGGACCCGGCGAAATATGAGAAGGTTGTTATGTTGAGACGGAATGAGCCTGAGATGCCGATACGTTAGAATAATGGACAGTACTGGATTCTCATGGCGAATCGCACTGCTCTCTTGCCTCGGCGGTCAAGCTACGCCAGTGGCGCTGATGGAGAGGGAGGGAGGGAGGTGAGTGGTTCGTTGGTGCTGGGCCCATCTTAGAAGACGACGACGACGACGACGCCCTACGTATGTGGTACTTGACATACTCCGGATGAGAGCAGACCTACTCCCAGATACTCAAGGATCTTTCTTCTCAAGCCTCTATTTTTCTCTTTTTCGTCCCCAAATCCGTTTCTTCACGCACAAGCTGGGCCGGCAGCAGCCGACAAGCCATGCTCACTTACAGGCACACACACCACCCCCCATCCCGCCTTCCGGCCTTCCCCGGACGGCAAGGTCCGGGCAGCCACTGACGGTAGTAGAGTGACGTCTTCGTATTGAGCTTCCCAAGCGAGGCGTCAGCAATCGGAGCCACAAGGGCCGATGTGTATTCCAGTCACGTCTCAACAATATACCCAAAGTTTCGCTGCTAAGGAAGTGTAAGGGCAATCCCTGGCCCGGCTACCTTCTCAGACGCAGACATGACTTGGCATTCATGGTGTCACCGGGGACCGCTGAGGGAAGACGGGTAATTCCGTCAACTCCAGTGGCCGGCTAACCAACGTACAAGTCATTCTCCCACCCATCCACTCGCACTCGCGGGGACGAGCGGAGTTGGATGATGTGACTGGCAGCCAATTATTAACGAAGGGTTTCCTTTATTTCTGGAAGCGTCCTTGTTCAATCGTCGTAATTTGTTGGTATGTACGTTATTCCGAGTTAACGATACTGCTAGCAGATCGTTGGTGCGCCACTGGGTTTTTTTCTTTTTTTTTTTTTGAGTGGGCGGAGGCGCCATGGCGGATTCACATGTTTGGCCGGTTCGGGAAGCTACGTAGCGTAGGCGCATAAGAACCTGGGGACGATACCGTCGCATTGTCCAAAGTGCTTTCCGGCCTACTGGCTATCATCCCATCCACTGTGGCGAGAAGTTCTCCTTTCATTTTATAGCCCCTTGCCTCTAAAGTTGGGGTCTATACTTGCACTGTCTCGCAAATTAGGATTCTAGCTTCTTCCTTCTCGCGGACACGTCTTTTGGATCATAGTATGCTCCTGAACCAGCCGTGAGAAGTAAGAGCGACCGATTGTTGCCTGCAATGGGTCAACAGGCTCCCCCCGTGGACGACCTTGGGCTACACAATCTCGCAATCATTACCCCAATTTTTGCTCTTGGCATCCTTCTCTTCCTGGTGAGAATCTACACTCGCGTGGTTCCGACTTATAAGCTGAACGCTTCGGACTACATGCTGTCGGTTGCTGTGGTGAGTCACAGACAGAGCACGATGAAGACCATGGGACTCTGATCGCTTGGGCAGGTTGCAGAAATCATTACGTACTCATTGTTTGCGACGGCCATTGGCGATGGGCTCGGGAGTCCCAACTACCATCTTACTCCTGAAGTTATCGTCGAAATCTCCAAGCTTCTGTTCGGGCTCGTCTTTGTCGGACGGTGGTCGGCGTCTTTTGCCAGAATCTCTGTCGCATGTCTCTTGCTCCAGTTTGCAACATCAACAGGGTGGAAGCTAATTCTCCGGGCCACCCTTTGTTTTCAAGCAGCAACTCTTCTCGCTAGTGAGCTCTTTCACTTGCTACAATGTCATCCTATCCAGGCCCTATGGGAGGAGGGACCTAATAGGCAATGTGTACACCCAGAGCAAGCCTGGATAATTGGCTACCTTATCGTGGGTAAGCATCTGCAAGGCAGCTCTTAGACTACAGTTACTAATTCAGCAAAGGAATTGGAATAGCCGGTGACTTAGCGGTCGCCATCATGCCCATGTTCCTGATCTGGAGGCTGAGCAGGCATGTCGTGGAGCGGTGTCTTATCACTTTCTTGATGGGGCTCGGTCTCGTTGCCACCGGTGCCGGCGTGATGAAAGTCATCCATATGAATATGACCGATTTCACATCTCCTGACACCTTCCGACAAGCGATGCCTGTACTGCTATGGTGTCGGATAGAGGAATTCATCCTCGTGGTAGCTGCTTCCGCCCCGCTCCTCAAGGCGCCGATTGAACGGGTCCTCCATCGACTGGGCTTTCCTACTTTCCAGAGCACCCCGAGGGATCTGGAGTCGTTTCACTCTACCTCTACCCGCATCTCAAAGAAACGCCGCTGGTACGCTCCCTGGGCACGGCAATAAAAGGATGGTAGGTCAGCACAGGGAGAGCAGGGATGCAATCACGTGGGCCGACTTGAAGCTGGAGACTGCGATTCAATGCATACCGATCAGTCGTGTTGACATGGTCGAGGTAGCTCGAGCGGTGATTTCCCATAGTCACCCTTTTCCAAGAGTATAAAAGGGGCACGCGTGTGTTGGTGGACTTGTACTTCTTGGGAGGTTGGACCGCGGCTACCCAAGGCCGGCAGACATAAAAGAGGGCCTTAAGCTTCAGCCGCACAGCCCGAGAAGAATACAACATTGATAGCCTTCATGGCATGGATAGTTCGGCGTGTGTTGCTATAGCTGACTGTGAATCCCATTTTTTCGATGGATCATTGGGTAAGAAGGCGCTACAATGCATGCTATTGGAAGGCCTTGCGAAAACAAAAACAAGGTGGCCTGGATATCCTTCAAAGACATAATCGGGGGTTTCATTTGATAGGGCACGTCTTTGCGTTCCTTCTCCTTTGTTGACGGTGCGGTTGAGTACGTCCTTGCTTTTGGTGCTGACGGAATCCAAGAACTTGTCAAGCTGTGCCTGATTTGGCGTTTGTGCTAGCTCTGATCAGTATAGTGCTATCATTGAGAATTCAGTGATCCTACTAAGTCCCTCTGAGACGAAGTAGTATTAGTTGAAACCTATGATGTTGAATTAGGGACACTTACTTGAATTGAGTGCTTTTGGGGGAATCCGGTATTGAAGGCGCTCAGGGATATTAGGTTGACCTCTCTAGCCATTTCCTCAATCTCACACTCGGTGGGCATGTTAGAAAATAAAGCGTAGTATGTAGTCGCAAAATCCTGGTAAAGAATGATAATTGGTAGGATGTATAGACGGAAGACATAGGCAATGTATATGTGCTAGGGCAACTACTGATCACGACAAGAGGGATGATCTTCGCGCTCCTCGAGGAGTGTTTTCCAGCGGCTGCATAATAAGCTTCTCAAACTGCTCTCGTACTACCTTTTCAGCAATATGAGAATCAACATCGATATCAGCCTTGATGTGTGGGGCGATGGCTGGTTCTCTCTCTGCCATCTGGGCTGCGAGTGTTGTAAAGAACTTAGCTAAGCTTCCACGGTCAGCCTCTCCTCTCTTGAAGAAGAAGCTGGCACCAAGGCAGCCTGAGCTCGCAAAAGACTGAGCAACCGTACGGGATATTGTAGACTTTCCCATGCCACCCATGCCGTTAAGCTAAAAAATTGCCTTAGCATTAGGGTCCTTCGCCCATTCCTGTATTTGTCGGAGGAGGTCGACGCGGGTATTTTGCAGGCAGGTCGGGCTGTGTTCCTCGGCACGAGAGTCGTAGCTTGCCCCTTCGGTGACAGGAAGTCTGTTGAGTGCGGTTTTCTGGTCGATATCAAGAATAATCGCGCTAATCTCTCATCTCATTAGCCTGGTACATCAAAACCTGGAGCGTAATAGGACTGACGTCTGGTCAACTTGCAGGGCTGCAGAGATGGCCTCAGTGCACTGCCTGAGGTCATGGATAAGCGTTTCAACCTCCTTGCTTTGAAACGGCCATTTTATGGCATCTAAGCTTGCATTTCTCCCGGACTTCGTTGTCTATCCACACACAAGCACTTCGTCCAGCCGCACCAACCATAGACTACGTCTCCACGGTGTGGGCGCATACGTGCGGGATAAGAGAACTGAGCTAGCTAAGCCCACGATAGGGGAACGCCATGCTCGAGCCTGCACTAGGCTCTACATCAACCTGCACACTTTTCCAAAGACGCATCCGCTCGCAGGTCTCAAGATGTCAAGCAGCCGGAGATATATGTCACCGATGAAGAAGCTCGCGGTAGCGCAAGAAGGAAATACAGTTGACCGAATGGAGACAATCCAGGCATATACACTACCACCATAGCACAGCCGCCTGCCCATCGGGTACGGCCTCAACCGAGATCTGGCGATGGAAACCGCCAGCAGGATGGAGGGCATCCTAGTGGCAACCAGTGCTTCTGAGAAGGCAGGAAGGGTAGGCATGGGCGGCATCGATCGTGATACCCTGAGCAACAGACCGGGCGAAGTGGTGGCTAGGTACTCGATCATGATCGGCTCGAGGGACGATCAGAACGTGTATACGGCAGAGTTGGAAGCTATAGCGACAGCGCTGAGATGCATGCCGGATGGACTTCAACATCGACAGTTGACCGTTATGACGAGCAGCCGATCAGCACTGGAAGTGATCGCCCGGCCGCAACAGCAGTCAGAACAATGTACCGTCCAGGAGATCCACAGGCATGCCGAACGACTCCAGAAGAGTGGCAACATCGTCAAGATGCTGTGGGTACCATCCGGAGACAAAGACTTCCCCATGGGCAGTGAGGCAAAGGCGGAAGCTCGAAGTGCCGCACGAAGAAAACACAGACCGGAGAAACCAGCATACCAAGCTCGCTCCACGCGGATAAGACTGGCCATCGCACAGCAGCAACGGCAGAAGACTCTGCCGGATAGGATCGGAAACTATTCGAAGCGTATCGACAAAGCGTTACCAGGCACCCATGCCCGCCCCCTGTACGATGGACTGAAAAGACGCGAATCAGACATGCTCTCACAGATGCGCACGGGAATGGCTAGGATCAACAGCTACCTGCACAGGATTGGAGCAGTGGAATCGGACATGTGCGACTGTGGACAAGCAGCAGAGACGATGGAACATTTTCTGTTCCGGTGTACGAAGTGGGATACACAGCGGGAAGGCATGCGAAGGATCGGACAGACAAAGATGGGAAACCTCTCGTTCTTTTTGGGAGGAAAGGCGGCATCGGATGGTCCAAAATGGGGATGTCGCATTGCCAGCTACGCTAAAAGGGAATGCGCACTCCGCTAGGATGTAGTGCAAATATTGTAGATATACTGAATGTGACAGGGGACCTGACCTACGGGCGGTGCGGGCGGCGATTAAGTTCGCCATGGACACGAGGAGACTTGATGCAAACCAGATTGGATAACATACTAACCAACCCAAATTAGCGGCTAAACCTGGCGATACTAACACCAAACAGCCTCAAGTTGGCAGACCAAGCTTCAGCTGCTGAGAATAGGATGCTGAACACTTGGAGAAATTGGCCTTCAAGTAGGCCTGTCACATAGGGTCAAGCGAGGCGAGACCGATCAGCGGACGAGGAAGAGTGTGGGGCTTCTGGGAGATGCGAACAATAAATTTAAGAACTGTAAATAGCTTAGCGCACTTGGCCCTATGAGGTTAGGCCTCCCGGGCGGAATAAATTTCATTCATTCATACCGTCAACGATGGGGGCTCAATGGCATGGACGGCCATAAACGCTCGGTTGAAGCCCTTTCCACACGTCAAACAGCGATGCGGACGCTTGTTTTCGTGGGCTCTCAGGTGTTGGAGGAGGTGGTCGCGGCGCTCGTAGGTGACATTGCAGTGGTGGCACCGATGGGCGTGGTCTTTTCTCGAACCAGAAGTACCATGCAGTACCCACCTGCCGTACGTACCCGCCAACCGTACAGCAAAAATAAAATTCCCCCATACAAAATGCTCATCTTCACTTGCACGGTGCTCGGCCAAAATTGAAGCTATTGCCATGAAACAATGTCTGTTTTATGAAGAGTTTCATGGCGTTTGATATTCTCACATTTCTTTTTTTGATCACATAAGCGGTATGGTCGCATGGCACTAATGTAAATTATCTCAAAATGCCTCCCTCATCACCCAGCCTGTTACGGCTTGGTTCACCGAACAGCGAGAGAGGCCTTATAGTGCAGTAACGTGCCCCCACTGAGCAGCGGTCGCTCCTCGGCCAGTAGTGCGGGGTGTCTTGCTGTTCTCCACATATTTGAATGAAACATTTATCTTCAGCTTCTTCCCAATGCGGAGAAGGTGGCTCCAGGCTTGCAGTTGCCTCTCTACGATTGACCACTTGATCTGTAGTTCCTTGAAACTTTTTGTTATATCGGACTCCGATCGATCGTTCACGGACATTACAATGATGGTTGAATCAGCCTTGCAGGGCTTGCTTGTTGTCTTCGCGATCTCCTCGATCTTCGATAAGAGTTCCTCGTTCCAGAAGTCACCTGGTGCCACAACGAGGCCCTCCTCAGTCTGCTTCGCAATACTTCTATTATTGAATGTAAATTTCCATCCCAAAACATAGCGAATGCAGGTGGGTGGATGTTCGATATATGACTCGTCTGGAGTCCAATCATCGTACGGCACGAAGGACAAGGCGTTTTCGGCAAGTCGCAGCTGGCTTGGGCGAGGTGCATGTACGTGGCGACGTGCGCTGGAGACCAGGCTCGTGGTTTTTAGTCATATTCTCGACAGAGAATCCTTTGCAGATGATGTCATCGATGCTGGAGTTCGCCTCGTTCTATACCATCCGAGGATGTCGAGAGGAAGTCGAATGTCAATTTGGCACCATAGGTCAGCGCCAGACGGATCAATTGCCGTTTTGGAAAATCTGTTTTGGCGCGCTACAGAAGTTGACCCGTTGTTTATTTGGTAACACTGGTCGTATTAACGAGAAACTCGTACCACTTTGAGTGCCATAAGCCTACACTTGGGTCACCAGCCACATACCCCCCGCAAAGGCAGAGATACATGGGGCGACTTTGAGCAGACGCAAAATCAGGTTCAGTCGCGATATGGCTGCTGAGAACGCAATATATATCTTTCTAGATCTGGGAAATGCTGGGAGTTGTATCGCCGTATCCCTTTGACTGTGGTAAGGCTACACTACGCACATGGTGGGTAAGGGCGTCCAGCATGGGCACTTCCTGTTCCTGAGTTATGCCGGACAACCAGTCTTCAAGCATATGAGACAGGTAAAGGATGGCCACCTCTGGCGACATTGACATCATAAAGAAGTAGATCCTTCATGCTTGCCCTCGTTCCAGATATGCGGGTGGGAGTGGCGGTAGAGGATCTGCTTCCAGCTGGTCCGGCGACATAGAATAGCCGGACCCGCCAGCATGACTCGAAGCATCGGAATGCCGACGGAAGAATGCAGAGGCGAAAGACTTTGGCCTCGGCGACACCGACCCTGCAGTACCTGCCCTGACTGGATTCAGTGCCAGTGGGTTCATACGGACAAGTCTTGTGAGAGATTTGCGGAAGGATTGCCGCAGCTTCTGGGTAGCTAGAGGCTTTGCGAATGTTACCTGATATTCCCAGAGTATTTTCTCACTTAAGGGCTCTTCCGAAGTTAAGAGCGAATTCTCCATAGCATCGGGGGCTTGGGGGCGAGGAGTCCATATGGAGACACGCCATTTCTCTGTCAGACGCTGGGCGGAGCTTGAGAGGGTTTTTGATAATGTTCTTTTGCGCCATTTATAGAAAAACAGTGTCAACGTCAAGAGGAAAGCAAAGCCGGCTGATTGGTTATTAGTTCGCTCATCCCTTAGTTGGGAAACTCAGCACTTACCTATCGACCCTACAGCAATTCCTGCCATTTGGCCTGTCCTATCTAGCATTGCGGCAGTATACTCTGGTTTGGCAGTGTCATTCGGTGTTGCAAGCCCAACAGCGGGTTGGATAGTGTTGCTGGAAGTAGTAGTAGAACTGGTAGCCGTGCCAATTATAGGCACCTCTGTCGTCATCTGCGATTGCAACAAGCCTTCGGATACCGTCCGGGATGGGCTGACTGCGATTGAGGACTTGGTGGTCCGGAGAACAGGGAGAGTACTGGCACTGATATCAATCGAGTTGGAAGGAGCCAGTTGGGACTTGTCAGGAACAAGGGTACTAAGCCCGGGGATTGTGGCGATCGTCGTCTGTCTATGTGTAGCCTGTGTTGTTTCTGCCGATGCCGGTGGAGGCAAGGTCGTAGTACTTGTCGAGGATGTGTTCTCCGGAGGCGGGACAACAAGAGAAGACGCTGCCTCTGGGGGGCGAAGAGCGATGTACGTGCTAGTAGTAGACAATGATGAATTGGATGTAGGGCTGGCTGTTCTTGATGTGGTCGTTGTGCTGGAGTATGAAGTAGTGCTAGTAACAATCTCCTTGGGCGGAGGAAGATCACTCGAATCCATCTCTGGTGGAAGGGCTGGAGTACTTGGAGGTGGTGACGCTTCTGTGCTGATCGCCGTGCCGGGAGGGCCGAGAGGCCTGGGGGGCCCTTTTTGGTTTCCTTCTGGTCCCGGTGGCCCATTCTTATTGCCTCGCGATCCTTGGCCATTGCCGTTTCCGTTTCCGTTCCCGTTTTCATCCTCATTCTTATCATAATTTCCCTTTTTATCCTTATCTGGTTCCTCCTGATGAGGTTTATGAAACCTGAGTTCTGGCAGTTGCATTGCTGTTCTATAACACTGGTCAGTCTCCCCCAGACGATGGTGCTCATCCCCAAGCATGACTGGATATACTTACAAGACAATCTCGACCAAGCTTGGTATTCACGATGTCAGGAAGTAAATAGTTCGGGAATTGGTAAGATTTAAATAAAACGAGGAATCCCGCAGGGAAACTGCAGTAGTGGCAGATATAACATCGTTGAGGGTTCCATGCCAAGCACTCTGACCACATCAGGCTAGTGTCTTGTCGCAATAGGATTTGGGCTGTGCCCAAACACCCAGCTGGCAAATTGTACACTCGTTCCTCAGATATCCAATGAGCGTGTATCTGTGTCATGATATTTGGCGGGAGTGGCGCGGAAAGGAAAAGGTGAGACTGGTGGGGCGTTTTAAATCTGGGTGGCAGTGACCTGCCACAACGGCGACTGAAACTGGGAAGAACCATCCTAAATCATCGCGAAGGCCACGAAGTCACGACGGAGCACCCGAACATCGGCAGCTAATCTACTAAGCACTACTACCGGCTCGACCTCCCCCCACTGCCTCTTCGCCGATTGCCATCTCCGTTGACTCGCACCCGGTTTATCCGACCGAGATACACTCTGCAGACTCAAGGTCCCCGGCGTTTGTGATGCACGACCAAAGCACACGGAGCAATGTGTCGACGTTCCATGATTCAAACGCCTTGCGTGGCTACCCGTCCCCTTCAGGCCAGCAACTCAGTCTAGCTGGCACGCGTGCTTCGAAACGGTAGTAAACAGCAAGTAAGTCAACCAAAATCAGCCACAGCGACGCATGCCCCCATTATGGATGCTTTGACGTTTCGGAGGCGTTATACAGAGGACCCGGACCTGGTAGATCAGGAAGGCAACGATACATAGTTTGTTGAACGCCATCGGTTCAGAGATGAACCGCTACGGCATGAGAGCAGACCTGATCCCGAGCTTCATCATGACAAATCTACCGAGCATGCCCTTTTGCGAGGCCTGTTTGACAAACTCAATTATATAGACGCTTTCAGTCTGGCTTTTCCCGGGGCGAGATCTGGTAACGGGTACGAAAATCCATGGGCTCAATGTTACGACACACAAGCACTTGACGAAATTGCTGCCACCATACAATACGGACTGAGATCCCCTGCATTCGAGCACCTTATCCATCTCAACCTCCAACTTCCATGCACGCGAGACGTTGAGCGGTTCACTAGCACCATGTCAACCGAAGATTCCGACAGTGATAGCGACAGCGACAGCGACAGTGACGTAGAGAGTGACTCTGACGTTGACAATGATCGCCACAGCAGTTCTGATGCAAGAATTGCCGTGAGCAGAGCGGAGGCTACAGAGACAGATCCGCTCATCAACCCTCGCGTGCCAAAGGTGAGAGCCGCTAGCCCAGGTCATCACCCAGAAGCCACACCTCAACCTGTTCCGTCGCCGCGCCGCAGACGCCACACTCTCGGGTGTCATGGCCTCTACCTACTATTCGGATTCATCGCCATCTGTCTCGCCCGCTGCATCCTCTCCCAAGCAGCGGCAATATCACGGACCAGTTTGGCATCTCGGACTGGGACGTGGGACAGGTTTGGGATGTGGGACAAGATTTGGGATTGTCTGCGCGTAGTTTTGGGCACATACGACTGTTATACCAAGTAGCATCTTTGTTGGAGTGATAAGGCTTACTAGGGGGGTTTCGCCATTTCATTACATCTCAACCCCCCGTTCGTCCCTCACGGGGGGGCGACTGACCAAGCAAAAAGTCGTTGACTCAACAAATACCTAAAAAGTATCTGTATGCCTTAGTAAATTCATGTACCTTCTCCATAAAAAAAATCCAGGGACTTACTAAGAAAAATTCCCCGCAAAGATACATTGCGTAAAACGAATTTTTGGTCTAAGTCAATGTACTTAAATTTGTCGAGTCAACGACTTTTTGCTTGGTCAGTCGCCCCCCCGTTCGTCCCTCACGGGGGGTTGAGATGTAATGAAATGGCGAAACCCCCCTAGTAGTCCAGGCCAGACTCGGCAGAAATGAGGGATCATCTTCGTCAACAGTCCAGATGCCGTTGACTAGAGGCGCGAATCGGGTTTTTCGTATAAGTGCGTTGAAAGACCTCAGTATAACTTGGATACCCCTGGCCAGAACGAAAGGCTCAAATATATCCGGTGCTGGCCCTGGAGGGTACGGATCGTTCACGCACGCCGGCAGCGAGAAGCTATAAAGAACGACCAGCGAAGAGAAGCAGAAGATGGATTGCCAGGTATCCTCCTCAACAGCTTGCAGGGCTGCTCGAAACCCCGTCACTCCCAATAACTGGTGGTACGCCGCGATGTTGAGATAGGTCTCACGTTGGCTGGGGATAAGATGTGCCTTGTACGCTGCCGATAAAGCAAGAATGCCGTGCATGACGAAGGGGTTCGAATAAGCTACCCGTGGGATTGTGATTTTCCACACATACTGCATGTCGCTGCGGAGGGACAGGGTGTTGCAAGTCTCAATAGAGTAGTGGTGTATGAGCTCAAGTCCCCGGTCCCAGATTTTGACAGTATTCACCAATGGCGGTTTTCGGAGACGGTCGGAGAGAGCGTCAAAGGGCAGGAGGTTGAAGCCACATCCCGATCTTGCTAGGCTTGAGGTAGCTGGCGTGGCGGTTGTCTGGAAGGACCGACGAGCAGGTTGCCGCTGCGGAATGTTGTTGGGTTTGGACGGACCGAATGATGCGAGACTGCATGGCAGACCCAGCCTTGTACAATGGAAACATGCAGGGTATGTCTCATCGCACTGTTAGATGTCGCATGTAAGAATTCGGTGAACGAATCGTGGAGGATGTCCGCGGGATAAAGGCTTGCCGCGAATTGAAGGGTGACAAATTCTAGTATACGTACCTTAACTTTCCTGCGCTTACAATCTGTACATCATGTGCGGGACTTGGTATGAGATCTCCGCATCACCCGTTTGATGGAGGGTTTGCCATCCCGTGGGAACCCTGCCAAGCATGGGTGGGAGTCAAGTATGGAGATGCAGTTCATCAGGCGAGAGATAACAACAGAACTTGATTGAGTGCCAGAGGCAACCACGCGAATTCGCATTTAATAAAGAAAGTACGGAGGAGGGCGATCATAGGTTAGAGCAAGCTGAGGGATAGGTGGCAGCGGTAGGCAAAGCGACACTACCCTGACCCTGCCCAGACACCGACGAAGAGGCCGCGTGTGCTGCAGCCGGCCCTGAAGCCTTCCTTTTCGCCTGACAGCTGCAGCACTTAACGGCCTCCTTCCAGGTTCACAACATCACATATGTGGTACGCCATCTTCATGCAGGCCGCACAGAGCGCAACTAGTTCTAGAATTGATGAGCCAAAAGGATGACCACAGCTTTTCTCGGTGTCATTTCAATAGTAGGGAGGACTATGCTCAAGTGCCAACTAGCTCACGGACTGATGTAATTCGGATAACGTTACAATAATCATAAAGTCCTCTTCCGACATATCATCGGCTATTAACCTAATTATAGGCCACATCTTCATAAGGGCTGTTTTTTTTGTTGGGGGGAGAGGGGAGAGCGCGCCCTGTTTTTCATTCTGCCTGACCTGGGTTCCATGCAGTGAGCAATAACAATAACAATAACATAATATGACCAATAAGAGAGTGACAAAGACCCTAACCACCACTAGCAATCCATTGGCCCTAATCTGCTCACGGCGTCTCAGGCGGGCAAGCTTCTGAAGACGGGAACTGCTGGTTGACCTTCGCGTGGAAGATAAGGTAGTATGTTGAGCAGGAACCAACCGGGATCGACCCGACGAATAAAGTGTCCGAGTTGCCTGTCAGAGATTCCTGTACGAATGTATACTGACCGGGGGCGCATTTTGATGGTTCCACGCACGCAGCGTACACATGCACCTCGGCGAGGTCGAAATGTCCATTAGTATCGTCATCGTACAATTGATACGTGAACTGGAGCACATTCCCGAAGAGGAGGGTAGCTGACCAGATTCCCACAGGGGTTCCTGCGCTGACGACGTTTCCGCCGGCGCCGACGATTAGTGTACCGTCGATGCCTCCGCTTAATGCAGCCTGGTTGGGAGTGAAATACCAACCCCAGCGGTTGCAGCCCTGACCGCTCAGGGCTGGAGGCACAGGATCCCCATTCAGATTGATGGCTCCATCGCCATAGCCCATTGCGGTGCCGATGGGACAGAGCTTGGTTGAAGGTGGTTGGGTGGATGGGCAGCAACACTGGCTGAGGCAAATCTCTGGGCACTCGAGTTTCAGTGGGAAGTACATGAACCAGTTGCCGGAGCCGATTGTTGTGCCTTTGTTGAAACAGGTTGCACCGCTGGTAGAGCCTGGGATAGAGATGGAGATGCCAGCTGCAACATAGATCGTCGTGGCGCACAGCGAAGTTACCGGTGGGTCGAATGTAGCAATGATGGCGCTGACCGGCACCCAACACTCACTAGGACTGGCGGTGCAATACTTGTTGAAAGCCCATGTTCCAAGCTTAGTATTGAGCGTGATAGGCTTGTCGTCGACCTGCAGATGGATGTCCGTGAGAGTAACACCAGCTGCAGTGGTGATGGCAATATGGAGGCACTTCTGTCCAGAGTACGGTCCGGTCGCGGGGCAATCCTCGATCGTGTAAGCAACTCCGTTTGTAACATCCTGCTGATCGTCACCGAATTTTGTGCCGCATTGAAGATCGGTTTTGCTAGTGTCTGCTGATACTTGCAACGGTCCAGGTCCCCTCTTAACGCAGCAAGGAGGCGTGCCATCCGAGCATAAGACATCCACCCGAGGGAACAGATGCTCTGGAAAGGTGTGCGCTCGAGCCTGATATCTCTTGGCCACAGAGGCCGGGCAGCTGCAGGCCGCGGCCTCCGTAGTTGAGCAGGTCTCGAATGCGTCTGTAAGGCCGAGACCAGCCAGAAGGAGCCATGTTAGGCCAGACAAGGTATTAAACCTCATCTCGGGAATGGTATCCAATGAAGGATACAGTCCAGTGAAGTAAAGGGGGTGGATTCTCAAACCAAAGCAGGCAAGTAAAAAGGCGAGAGTCTGGCTTGTGAATTTGATCAGAAAAGGTGGTGTATGAGACTGATGGGAGCGTTGGCCACTTTATACTGTTTTACGTAGAGGAAACTCACGCTTCTGAGCATCGCAATCTGCAGGCTCCATCGAAGTCATCCCAATAGCGCTGATCTTCTACGATGTGTGGGCAACGAGAGCAGCCATCTTTCCCTGAGGCCGGCTGAACGTCGTCTGTCACCACCTTGACACCATTCGTTGTAGTAAGAGAACGACGTAAGCGGCTTGACAAACACGGCCTGCATTTCGCATTGTTGACCTGATTGCACTCATATCCAAACGTAAGGAAAACAAAATCAGATCATTATCAGCTCATTCCTCCGTCACGGGCTGCCCTACAATAATTAGTCTGAGAATACCTTTGGTACCGCATTTACCACGAGAATTGAGACGTCCCGGTAACCAAAACGCCACGCGTGTGGCTAGGTTAGAGGTGATAAGCCATTGGGGCGAAGCAAAAGTCTATTAAACTTGACTAATTAATGCCGGGTTAGTGGTTCGGACAGAGGACATTGGGCAAGTCGCGCGTTGGATTTCGGCGAACGTTTACGTGGGTGTCCACTCAGCCTCCTGTCCGACCAGCCTATCCAGAACAGGGGTTGACGTGCAACCACTTGTTAACTCGAAAGGAGCGAACTCAAAGGAAAGTCTAGAACTCGCTCCGCTTCCCGAGGGCAAAGGTGATCGCTGAGATGCTATCCCTGCCGGCATCCACCCCAGTTTTTGGCGGCGCCACTGATAATTAAGGTTCGGAGACTTGACTCTAGATTCTTCGAAGTAAGGTAGCATTTGAGGATACACCTTTAACTTTCATTTCAACGTGTTCATGCGAAAGTATGTTCAAGTAGCTGGTTCCTTCACTTTCTAAATGTATTTCACATGTGACATTTATTTACTGACGTTATCCTTACTGTTTTATCTTGTAATTGTGAGATTCTTAAGGAGGCAGGTAATGAGAATTGGTGAGCTATCATCTAGCTTAAAGAGCGTGTCTTGGTGTGCTGTCTTGATTGGCAGGCAGCATAGCGAAATCCATCCCGATCTCGATCATGAATCGGCTTGAAGAAAGCTCAACCATGCCAGTTGAGCCATAAACCAGAGCACAGCGGTTCGGTTGACGCGGTGGCCTTCTCGCCCGATGGCCAGCGCCTCGCATCAGCGTCTGATGATGAGACCGTCAAGCTCTGGGATACTACGTCCGGCCACTGCGAGGGGACACTTGATGCAGGTACGTGCCTTCGGACTATCCGTTTCGACGAGACTGGCACGCGTCTTCCAACAGATGCTGGCACTTTCGACCTGAGCAAGCCTTCGCCACCCGCGTCAGCGTGAAGGCTATGGCATCAGTGGTGAATGGATCACATATCAAGGTCGGAACCTGCTCTGGCTCCCGTCAGAATATTGTCCCGTGACATCGGCGATTGCAGCCTCGACTATCACCGTCGGCGGTAGCTCGGGACGGGTCTTGATCTTCCGGTTCTTGGGAGAAGCTCCTGGTTAGGTGCCGTAACTGACCGGTTGGTCGCTGTTCCTCAAGGCATTAAGCTCTGTTGCGACCGACTTGCCGGCTGCCAAACCTAAGCATTAATGTGGCTCAGATGATGCGTGGCTTGAGTTGTGGCTTAATGTGGCTCAGAAAAATTCTGATGGGCGCAACAGGAGACCGGTCCCTACGGGCCCGCCAACAGACCTTTCGGAACGAGTCTTTCAGATCATGAGATGGATGAAGCTCTACGATGGCTTTTGGGTGTCATCAGAGACGAAACGGGCATCGTGTCTGGGGTAGAGAACAGCACAGATCGTCTAGTTGCCCGAGCGTTTGGAGGATTGACCTGGGTGTTTAGGATGCAGCGCACGGACCTTGCATCCATCCTTATGGCCACAGATTGATCATCATGTTCGTTTTGAATTCAGCAACCTTCATTCAACGTCGAGGATTCCTTAAGAAACTTGCGCTTCAATAGCAAGCCTCTCCATAGCACCTTGATCTACCATTAGGATCACTGAAGATCACCCTGTCTTCTCGCGGCTTGTGCCTGATGTCCCAAGGCTTATTGAGGTTCTGGTGGTCCTCTACCGGGTAGGCACTCAGTCCAGCAACCAGGCTGACCTTAACAATCAGATTGCCACATACCTCAACATCGATGCCGATTCCGGGTTTGCGCTCCCGAAGTGGCAGTCACATGTCGGCACTATTGTCGTCGCACGTAAGGACAGGAAGTCGCTGCTGCCGCAGCATCTTGAGGGCGTGTGGATATGCTGCGATCGCATTCTGGACCTCTTTAGTGAAGGTGAAGGCGCGCCGCGAATTCTATACAGCCGAAAGACCTTTGAAGATTGGTGGATGGGTTATTGCGAGGAACAGAAGCAGTTCAGGCCGGGGAAGAGAGGCGAAGAGGATGCGGATGACTGGCGGGCAGTAAGGTCACCCTATGATATGTAAGAGGGTTGTGCATTCGTCATTGGAGTGATTTCAGATTTCAGCATTAGCCGGGGTGGAGCATTTCTCGGAATGATATTGCCTATTTCTGACGATTCTGGCCTCGAAGTGCCGTTTCGTTTCTGCGGCCAGCTTCGTGAGTCTCTGCATAGCCTGAACGATGGTGTGATCTAGTTTATTTCCGATGAAATCGTGGTGTCGTACAGGACTGAGAAGTTTAATGCCCTGAAGTGTCGTGCACCTGGATAGTTGTACATAAAGACTGGTGAAGTCACACTTGGAAGGCTCGCCATTGATGATACGATTCCCTCTCAGCTCGAGGAGGACTTCCGCGAATGTCTTGCCCTGCGCCTTATAGTCAGTGAGCACAAAAGCGGGGACGACGGGCAAGCCGCGGCGGCTGCATTTTGCAGACAAGAACCTGGAGTTGCGGTTGGACGGATCGAGGGTTTGTGAGACCGAGCGGACAAGGATTGTTTCTGGTGGCAGGGCGGGGATAGACAAGCCCTTGGTATCTTTAGACTGTAAGAGGATGCCCAGCGGTGGTCCGAAGTGGATAGTCACGTCGTCGGCAAGGTGGTATCCTGGGTACTTTGGGTCGGGTATGAAGTCGGCGGCGACAAACTCGGCCCCGTTTACGACCTTTAGGCCGGTGTAGATGTTCTGGGTCACAATCACGGGCATGCCTTGGACATAGAAAAAGACACCAGGAACCTTGCAGGTGGAGTCATCCCCTTGCTGGATAGTCCTGGCGATTTGATCTTGTGACAGCGTGCCACTTCGCCACGTATGTGCGGAGATGAAGATGGAGATATGTCTCTTGCGAGAGCGAGCCCAGTCGACGACGGCTTCCATGTTAAGTGACCAGCGGTTCCGGTTCAGCGGAGTTATGGCACGTAAGCCCGTACTGAAGGTGATTTGGGCGCGGTCGACGAGTTTTGTGTTGAGCATGAGTAGGTCCTGCTGTGTCTGGGCTCCAGCCCGTACTCTATCGAGAAGAGCGCTCAGTTGAGGATCATCTCGCGCACGAACCTGCTCTTCGAGGAGTACTATCGTTTTAAACATCTGCCACAAACTGAAGCCGCGATGGTGAGAAATGGTTCCCTGTCCCAGTGGGATGGAAAAAGGGTTCATCGTCTTGTTCACCAGGAGACTCGTCTCTCGAACTGGAGCGAACTGGTAGAAGTCCCCCATCAGGAGCACGACGGGAATCCCGCCGAACGGCTTATCGGCACAGTCTCGGAGTGACTGGAGGTTGCGGCTGACCTCATAAAGGGTCGCGCCTCCGAGCATGCTGACCTCATCTGTCACGAGAACCAGTTTCTGTTTCCACGTCCACTTTTTCGCCTCGGAGAAAACTGGGAGTTGTGTTTGGGGGGAGCGGTGGGTGTCCAGTCCGCAGGCAGAATGTAGGGTTGTGCCGCCGATCTGGGCCGCCGGGCTCCCTGACGTCCCCGTGATCTGAAGAAGATGTGATTGGCCTCTCGTCAAAAATACCCATTTTAAGGCATCGATGACCCTGGATTTGCCCGTACCTCCAGGGCCTCCGGTGTACTGGAGATGTTGACCCGCCGAATCGGGGTCGGCGGAGTACTTATCCAAGAACTTGCGCACAAGCTGGAGGGCCATTGTCTGTAGGGAGTTGAGGGTAAAGCCTGACGCGGCAAGGCGTCCTAGTTCCGCGAAGCCCGTTGCATGGTTGACGTCGACAAGTATTCGAGGGCCCTGTTCTACCGGCTCTAGAGGCTGACGTGGCATGGCAATGTCCGTATGACAGTGGCGAACAAGGATGTCGTCCAGGTCGTAGTTACTCGTGCCGGAAGCGGCGCCCTGAGAACCGGTCTCGATCTCATCTAACATGCGGAGATGCAGCATACCCTGGGCCTTTGCCGCGGCTTGTACATCTTCATGAGAGAGAGTCGGGTATTGGGATACCATCTAGGACCACCTAATGGATAACCAAAATTTCGCTCCGCCCACACAAAATCCAAATTTTGATGCGTGCACAAAACACCAGGTCGTCAATTAAAAAGCGAAGCTTTGGAGAAAGACTCTAGAAAATTGATCAATTTTTACTCTCTGCGTGGTTTTTTGACCTCCCGACCGCTCCGTGTGCGCTGGCAGTGCTTTGTTACTATCAGACAGAACAGGTATGCTAGGAAAGCCCTGTGCCACATCTATCAACTATTGAGACTGCGGCCCGGTCTCAAAGGCCCGGATCTCTAGCAAGCCGGTCTCGAAGACCCGGATCCTTTGGATCCGGTCAAGGACGAGTCATGGACTCAAGAAGTGCTAAATATGGATTGCAGTACCCCAGGAGCACCTGTCCCTTGCCTTGTTGGTCAAGATCTCGTTCGAGTATCGAGAGGTAGACCTAGAGGGGCACACCTAGTGCTCCTAATTCAAGATTGGGCCAGTGACAGCCAATTTATTACAGACAAAATTTTTAAATCCTTAAGGCCTCATTTATACAACAGAGAAGTCCGAAATATTCTTAACAGAGTCTAGTCTTACAGTGAACATCCTAGATGCTTCTGGGACCTATGCTTCAAAAATCACAAATGGTTGTCACATATCGGGTGTCACATATCGGGTGTCACATATCGGGTGTCACATCTATCAACTATTAAGACTGCGGCCCGGCCTCAAAGGCCCGGATCTCTAGCAAACCGGTCTCAAAGACCCGGATCCCTTGGATCCGGTCTTAAGAAAACCTTATCGTAGATCCTATGACGATGAGGGTAACTGTATATAAGAGCCGCCGCGAGCCCTCTGTTAGATAGAAATGAAGAGCTTCTCATACACATGATCACTTCCATCTGCTTGATACAACAATGGTTGGATAAAATGGTCGCCCGAGGATTGACCCCGGCATTACTCGGATGGGATTTGAGTCGAGTAGATAAGCCTGGCGGCGTGCTAAAACTTGCTCTACTACTGGTTGGGCACACCAAAGATCTCGACTGGGTCAGCGACCGCGAAGAACTCATACAGACACTCCGCTCACAACAAGGTTTTAACGAATTTTCCGTCTCATCTCAAGTAAGGCTACACATAGGCCAGCCTTTCGGAAGGAGAGGATACAGAAATCCTTGGCTACTCGTAAGACAGATGGCGGTGAAAGGAGAGAAGCGAGACGAAGGAGTAGATGGATGAGGTATGTACACAGCATCCTCCGGGCTAGCTTTTCTGCTGCCAAAGGAGTTATAGCTAGACGAGGTTGGCTACTGAAGGCGACACGCCAGAAACTCCTGTCTTCTAACGAGGAGATGGGTAAGAGATATGCCCTTATTCGCGACTTCAACGAGGCCCAAGAAGTCACATTGGAACGAACAACTGGAATCACGTGGCCCCCTGACTATGACAGAGAGACTGTGACTTCCGCAGTCAAGTTCCTTAGTCTAGAAGAACGGGAACGCTGTGCAGCTCGCAACTTGCTGACATTAGAAGCCGACGGCTTGGAAGTCATAGCCGAAGACTGTATTGAAGTTAGTCAGAGCGAATTTACGGTGCCAAAAGAGGAGTCAGATTGAGTTATCAGTAAATACATGATTCCCCCCCGGTCAGAATTATCGAGGTTACCGTAATAATGAAGTGACCTCGCAGTCCTAACAAATTGGCGCTGTTCAGAAGTACCGTTTTTTTTCTCAATCAAGGGCCCTTTTTCCTACAGCTTGTGCCCCTGTTCGCCAGGGCTTGAGATTGCATTCCGATTTTACCCGTACCCCTAGCTCATATGCGTCTCCGGCACACCTATCGCGTTCTTGGTACCCGTCAGATCGGGATCGGACCCCTTCGCTGGATTCCTCGCCCTCAGCTTCCGAATGAGCTTGGACCTCTCCGTGACCTCTTCTCTCACGCATGGTTCCGTCTGTGGCCCGTGACAGCCCGCTATATCGGGGCATACTGCAATTGGTTTTTGGGATCGATCCCGTCTCCCTTCAAGATCGGCCAGTTCAGGTCAAAGCAAATGGTTTAGGGCTTAGCGTGCGGTATCCGCGTCCCACCTTCCATTCAATGCCAATCCGGAGCTGAATGCGTGAACCGCCGAACAAAGGCTGAGTTTAGCGAACTGGTGGTAGCCTTTCATCTCCGCCAATCCTTATAGGCTGGTCGTGCACCGCCTAACGAGTGCCACCCAGAACCCCGCCCAACACACCTTCAGTGTGGCATATTCTACGTCCATCCGGGGATGACACAAGTCGGTGCTGACCATGCAGTTGCGCCACAACTGCAGTCGACTTCGCAACTGATGACATGTCGAGTTCGCCAACTGTAGGATTTATGACGGGTGACGAGGCGACCCAGAGCTGACACGCTCCTCGCGCAAGTGGTCTAATCGAGCCCTCTAGCGTGATAATGTAGTAAACAACATTTTGTGTCCTTAATTCCGTCAGGCATGCAGACCCAGAATATGCGATCGAGAATGAATTAGATACTGCAGGAGGTTTGAGGTTTCCTCCTACAGAACAGAGGGAAACGCAATGGCACTTGTCACCACATTGCATACATGTGACAAGGTTCCCTAGCAGCGAGGACTGGGATGATCGTGCGTCGTATGAACCTACCAGGTTGCTGGGACCCAAATTCAATAGCGAGCCCGGGACGCCCTCGGATCAGTAACCTAATCGATCTGCTTTGAGGTGTGCCCGCCTGCTACAGGCTACCAATGTGACGCGACGCCTCATGCCTAAGCTGGGCGAACTGCATTAGCATCGACCTTTCGGATGATAGTTTCACTCTATGACAACTGAAAACGATCTGTCAATGTTTCACACATTGACCCCGTCTCCCCAAGCGTTTGGGCTTGCCGCTATTAAGACAAATCGACAAATCGGGAGAAACATGCCTCCGCCATCCGTGCGCAAGTCGACAGGGGGATGAACGGTGATAACCCTTGATAGTGTGGCGGCTCTCAGCGCCCCTCCCCCACGGAGGCTTAGACTGCGGCATCAAAAATTGATGTGTGAGGAGGACAAGGAAAGAAGATCGTTCGTCCTTTGGTAGCGCCTTGATCTTGTCCTCCAGAGTCGTCTTGTCCTTCGCAGTGTTCTTGCAATGATTATTGTCGATGCCATCGTACTTATTCCCTTTTTTCTTGACACGACTTGGGACATGACTTTTGAAAGAACCCTCCGTACATTCAGTGGAATCTTCGATACCCCACTTAGCCAATCCCCCCTAGTCCCGGCAAGACTGCTCTGGGCTGTTATGTGGCCTTCTATGAGGACTAGGAAAGGCAACTTGAACTGTATTTGTTCCATTCAGTCCGTATACTTCCGTCACTCGTTGGGCATGAAACGACAGCACTACGGCCGACATCAGTGAAACCCCCATGGCGATTCCCAAACCATTCCAACCACCGGCTGAAGCTGTGGCCCTGGGCTACCAAAAATTCCCTGGTCGCATCTGGACAGGGAGTGCATGTTTGAAATAGATTGGCTTGGCGCCGGGAGTGGTTCTTTTTGGAACGGCTCTAATATTATCCAATTGGGGTGTGATTTTTGTTGATTAGTTGGACCCACCTCCAAGCAACGGGTAACCCATTTTAATATCGGTTGGTCCTATTGTTGTTGCCACTTAGGTCCGTCTGACTTGGGGGATGCTAACTCATTGACCATGATCCAATCATAATCGACCCTCAGCGGCCTCAATCGACCATCTCAGTCAACCACAGCAAAAACTTCAACCCGATCGCAATGCTGCAATTTTGGTTCTCTGCTCTTGAGAAATGTTAAGCGATATGCCCTTAGAGTTATCATCAATGCACGTGAATTTGAAGCATTTTAAGCTAGAAAAGACCTGCGGCTTCACCCCCCCTGCTTTTTCTACGACTTCACCCCTCCGTCATCAATGGCGCATTTTCTTTGTGGGAGCACGTACATGCAGGCGAATCGGAACCGTCGCCCAATAAACTTCGTTCCCAAGTGCCACGGGCAGGTCGGTATCACATGCTTCAACAATCGGCCTGACGGCTGCCTCGTGGACCAAGGGACCCCGCCCGCCGCGTATGCTGCCATGTACGACCTGGTCGAACACTACGTCGGGCGGCTTCGCGTCGACACTGTTCTTCCCGGAGCTGCTTCCGCAACTTCTCAAGTTCTTCCATGGAGGCTGGTAAATTGTGATAAGGGGTGCGGATGATAGGGCGTCGAAACTGCTTTGTTTTGAGGAGCCCATATCAAACAAATCGGGACCAGAGTGCCATGGTACGGTTACGGGCCAAACGTCTCCATACAGCCACACTTGACGTGTCAGAAGACCATCGCGTCTCCAGACACCAGCCATCGGCGAAACGGCGAAAAGGCGACCGCGTTATCCGAATCGCCATGACCCTCAAGCGTCGCTAGGCAGTCGAAAGGGCTCGACGTGCAATCCACCAAGGCTCGTGGTTTGCCTTCAGCTCTCATTGAGATTGGACAAGGTACGCCACGATATCTCAGCATGTGTGCCTGGAGATTCACAGCGACCCACGTGGATTTAATGTGGCTACGTTAAGTCACACCCTGAATGAGAGTTCCATCCGTTCATCGAGCCCTTCCAATCGATAGCTTGCCAGAGGTCACCCTACTTTGCCAGTACAGCATCGGACCAAACCTTCGTGACGCCTCTAAATCAGAATGACGTTGCAACATAGCACTTCCTTAATCAGATATCAGATCATATAAAGCTAGGTTGCCTGTCAATCGCCTGGTTATATTGTGCATCCGATTCGGAGCATGCTGTTCTAACTCTCCAGTCAAAGGACTTCTTGCTTCATCAACTAAGGAACAAATCACTTCGCTACTCACCACCGACTACTAGGAAGCTTTTACTTCATCCAATATGGCGCGCAGTGGTGGTGCACACAAGATCGCCTCAGTGATCCTACGGTTTTTGGAGTTTTGCTGCGCCGTGATCGTCCTTGGCCTCCTCTCCCGGTTTGTCTACTTGGTTGGTATTGCCGGGGTCCATTGCGATGGACGAATTATCTATGCCATCGTCGTCGCGAGCATAGGTACTGCCTACTCTATCTTGCTCTGCGCACCATTCGATGCTCTTTTTTTGAGCTTTCCATTCGACTTCGTTCTCTTTGTCATGTGGCTGGTGGCATATTGCTTACTCCAATCGGTGAGAACCCCTTCTGCTTTCTCGTGGATAGGAACTAAACGTATGGAACGATAGAGAACCGGGGGCCACACCTGCTCAGCAAACTGGTATTACAACTATTGGGGCTACTACTGGGGCCGCTTCTGGACCGTTGGGCCGATTGGCAGAGTCAACATCAGCGGAGCTGGGTGTGCGCAGTGGAGGACCGTGCTAGCCTTTTCGTGCATCGCTTGGTTCCTTCACCTTCTTAGTGGTATTCTGGTAAGAAACTGATTCCCCTTGTGAACCAATGACCGGACGCTAATCAAGAAACAGGGTATATACGTCCTCGAAAACTATATCCAGGTCAAAGACACGGTGAAGTCTGCCAAGCAGCAGATGAGAAAGATGTCGCAGTGAGTAAAATTGAGGCCTAAAAGCATTGCAGTATTTACTAAAACTTTGCGTTTTCTCAATGTCAAGCAGCAGTTATCCTCCAAATGGCCGTAATAGGGATTCTACTAACGTCGAAGCCGGCCAAGACGGAACCAATCCTACACAGCCTCGGTCGGAGGTGTAATCGAAGGATACACACTCCCTGCATCGATCTCCTATCGGTGTCAAACCGTTTCATTAGGTCCTGCCTGATTGGTCCGATCCGTGACAGATATGGAAATGGTAATTTCTTTGGATTTGTACCATTTGATTCGTCATGTTTTTTCGCTAAAGCTGCTCTAGCTTCGACTTCGAAGTCCTGTTCCAAAATGCACCAGGAGCTAACAGAAAATTCTGCTCTTCATCGTTCATTACCTTTGGAAGTCTTCGCTTGTTTAATAGGCAGTCGTAATGAAGTGCCTAGTATCAACAAACAAGTCATCGTGAAGGCTGTTGGTGAACTTCTAAAACAGTATGAATCTGCACTCGGAATCTAAAAAAGCCACATGTTTTGAGTTTCGCACTGGGGATAATGCGTGGAGAGATATCCAAGGTTCGATTCGAGTCGATGGCGGGACATCGGAAAATAGAAACGGCCGTGTGGTGATACGGCTGTCGCGGAAAGGTGCCGAGGTAGATGATGTGGTCTCCGTCCTCTTCAGTCAGGCGTGAAGGTGTCGTGCTTGGCTCAACAGAACATCGCTGTAAATGTTGTTGGGGCCTACAGCTCGGTCTCGAGTGTCGTGTGACATGAGTCTTGACAGTGGGCGTTGTGATGAACGAGATGCCGTGGTTGTGCCGTAGTCCTACGGCGATCGCCTTGTTCCACCTGTTCACCACGTTGTGTGTGCGTCGGATCCGTAACACTCCGTCCGGGTCGAATGCCGTCTTCTCGACTAACTTTTACGAGGCATCGAAGCGACACAGGTCTCCTGCTTTTCCTCCGCGCTTTCCCAGCGAGTACTTCACGCACGTCGGACTGTGTGGGTGTATCTGCGTGGCTCCAGGGCAAAGGTTGGCCTCCTCGGCAAGGGACGCAGCGAACTGTTGATTGTCCTGCATCAGTCGTGATATGTCGAACGTAACTGATCTCTCCGCCCGAATTGCATAGAAAGCCTCTTGGTACAGATCCTGTATGTTCATATTACGACGCCCGTCAGCTTACGAGCTGTGTTTTGATAGCGACGGCATACCTCGGGCCATTCAGGCCATTCATGCCATTCAACACGGCCCAAAATCTTAGCGCCGAGCTGCGGCAAGAATCTACAACATCAATCACGAAACATTGACTCGCCGACTCTCAATGGAACACTTGAAAACCATCAACACACAGCGAAAACAAAATTTTGAAAACAACCATTTGCGGAACTAACACATTCCCGTTCGTGGTCGTAATGGCCTCTGCGGATCGTCGCCCTTCCCTCGGCGCAGACTTGGACCCCCCAGTTGTGCTGGCCCATCAAACATACTAATTCATACACGCTGACACACAAAATGGATAATATCAAACTAGAGTCATTTAGTGCTGTTCTACACTGGGGGACAAATATGTACCACGTAATCGACTATGAATTTCAGACCAAGCGAACCGTTACGCATGGAACACGCATGTACGACTAATAAGAAATGCGGACAATTCCACGTGCTGGTTGAGGCCCATACCCTTTATGAAAGCTTGAAAATACGACATCGGTGAATTGGCGTGGTGTCATCGGCTCAAGCCTAGGTCGACAGGACAATGTGGCGATAGCACGTCAGCGTGACGTCGCTAGTTGCTTGACTGAAACATTTAGCTGTAACTTAGAGCCAGGAGCAGCCCATTTAAGAAATGCCAAACTAAAATACCTCACTGAGACTTCAAATTTCGGTAATATTCGAAATGTTTTACTGCGAAAATTCTTCATGGCGCCTGACCTCGTTCCAACGTAACGCCATCATAGGCGATATGAACCTTCTCTAGATCTTTTAGATGATAAATACTATTATAGCGACGACAAACGACGACAAGCGACGACCAAGAGCTAGGACCCTGAGTTATGGAATCGATAAACGATTAGACGATATTCTTCCTAGGTGTTCTCGGTTTAGAAGATGTGCTCATTCCTTGGATGAAGACTGCGAAGTAAGCCGGGATCGTGGTCACTATTGAAAGTATGATAGAGAGAGACATGCTCAAAGAAAGTCACATTCGAGTGGAAGGCTGGAATATGCAGTTCCAGAGGCCCAGAAGAAAGGTTGGTGAGGGCTCATCGTTGCAGACAAAGGGGCTTGGCATGACTCATAGGCCTTCGCTGTATCCAAATCTTTTCATGTGGGCGGGGTTAACTGAAGAGGCGATTGATGCACATTGCCTCTTGCGTCAGTGGCTGAAGAGAGCAAATTCTGCTCCACAACAGCCTAGAGCTCTGTAGTACAAGAATGCGCCAGCCCTGCCGTCGTTGTGTTACTCCCAACATCTGCAGGCCTTCCATCACTTTCCAATATGTTGTCAGGTCTAGAATGGACGTGTAACCCATGCCTCAGTTGTGGCACCCAGACAGAGGGAGCAACTTACTGCTCTGATTCCTGTCGGCTGTCAGAATACGAGAAGACGCTAGCGTCGATTCACAATTCGAGCTCGCCTTCCACGCATATCACACAGTCTTCCTCAACGTCGCCAGCCCAAGATGCCGGAGTACCGGCCAAGGCAGAGAAGGAATTGAGAGCGTACAATATGTCATTGGACCAGTCGAAGATGAAGAGGAGAGCATCGCGTTGAAGCCGAAATATCTCCACTCCATTCGCGGGGCGGGAACAGGTACTTACAATATCATCGACACTCACACCGGCAGATGTTAACGTCTCTCCAAGGATGTCAAAGTATGAATAGCCTACGGATGCTGAAGCATTCCTGTTTAAAAGAGACTCGGGGAGTAAGCACAGATAAGAGAAACAACAGCGTTCGAACGGCACGACCTAGGTGGCCGGGGATGAGGATGGTGAGAGAGAGAGACTAGCAAGCACTCTATAGCCACTATTTGGCAGGAGAGGGCAAGAGAACCAGGCACAGGGTTGAGCTGAAAAAAAAGCAGGATTCCTGAATTTCCCACTCCCAATAACTCCCTTTATGCATCAGGCGGATTGTGTATCAATGTCTTTGTCTGCCGGGCGGCGAAAGGCGTCCTAGCACACACCCCAACCAGTCGGCCTCGTAATCACCTGCCCACCCAACCCCGAGATGGCATAAATCGAAACCGAGGATCAGCATCTGTGCAGAAATATCCTCGATAGCAGTCTTCGTCCATTCTTACCCTCAGATGGCGGGGGATTTTACGTTTGGCCAATACTTCGACGGGATCGCCTCGACACCAGCGGCGGGATGCCTGATGACCACTCCACCTTTTCGCATCAGCACATCTTCTCCCACATCTCGAAGCCACATGGCCCATCAACAAGCGATGAACTAAGTCATCGAGGGCTCGTTCTTTGACGAAGCAATCTGCGCCTCCCCGATCCCGACAGAGGTTGATCTCAGAATTCCCCAGCCTCCACCCCAATATGTCACGGTGGCCAAGAACCCCGAGTATGAACCCTCCCAGACAGTATTGCCGACCGCAGAACGCGAAAAGAAACCGTCCTGCCGACGCCGAAAAACAGGGGCGCGACCATTGCGCAATTATCCCGTCGCTGTTTCCTCCCTGAGTCTTATTGCGGCATGAGATTTCAACCTCTATCCATGCTGAATGCAAGTCTGTCGCAAGACGCAGAAGGAACCATTGCTCATCTGAGGTAATACTCATACCATACAGTTCTGTGGTGTACCGGCATCCGTTGCTATCGATATCGTCTTCTGCTCCGACTTAGACCTTTTACCTTGACCACTCCTACGGAGTCTTTACAGCTCCTCTCCAGTTTTTTCAATCTGGTATACCCTGATAACAGTGATAAGTCCTCATTGGAACCAGGCTTCCTTTCTGTTCTGTGTCAACCCCCCCCCCCCCCCCTCCCCTCCCAAGATTCCATGGTAAAAACCTTCATGGCGTTGGACAAAAGGACTGCCCTCTTCAGCCGGGTTCTCTTCGCACAGGTTCCGCAACAGGCTGCGCAAGACCGGGGAGTCCCTTGTAGCGTCGGAATCCCGTATGGCATTTTGTAGGGTCTGGAGGAGAGCTTTGTAGTTTTGGTGATGCTCAGCTACCGTTGCAAGCTCTCTTCCGTCATCGTCTTCATCCAGGGGCTCTACATCAACCGTGTCTGAATCAATCGATCGAAAAAGGGCCTTTTTCATACCAAATTTGTGGCAGTTTGTTGTCCACGAATGTTGGGGCTGTCCACGATTTTGTGGTAGTGTCTGATGGACATAGATATTGTTTACTCTCTAGGTGAGACGACTTGCACTCCTTTCCGTTGACATATATTACGCTCACCATTACAGGGACCAGGATCGGCCTCTTCCTCGCACTGGCCTTTGGTTATAGAAGAGTTGAATTTAGAAGAGCAGGGTTCTCGAAAACTACACAACTTACATGCGCGAATGCGACGCAATAGTTCTCTCGATTCTTGTCGCCGCCTTGCTATACATCCAAAACAACTGCGGACTCAATCCTTCCTCGTCTTTTTTACACGATCAATGTTGAAGCGACACCGATCAGCACCCTCGGCAATGGTGCTCGGCCTCGTAAACCTAACTCCATGCCGCTCTGGATCAATAGTGTCATACCAACTCCTGTCAAAAGCGCAGAAACTCGGCCCAATCTCGCGCGCACCGAGCCGCTCCAGCGTATTCATGTACCAGCAGCCGTGCACCTCCAAGCTATACGAGTCCGGCAAGTCGCGCGCCCGGCGGAGCTGGAAGTCCCCCTCCACGTAAAAGTTTTCCTCCTTGTCCTTCGAGTCCCGCACGAGGCTCGCGAACGCGTCGGGCGCAGAGTCGAGCTGCTCGCGCACAACCTGTGAGGACCACGCCATGGTGTGCCGGAGGGCACTCTCGAGCAGACTGCGGATCTGCAGGACGGATCTGCCGCTGGCTTTGAGGACGCGGTAGGGGGATACCATGTAGGCAGTGAACTCGGTATTGATGGCGCGGGGGGTGGACGAGCCGCCAGTGTCGCCGAACTGGTGCATGATGGCTTTGGCTTCAGCTTCCATCTGTTGTAGTTGGGTTGGCGGGAGGGGCTGTTGGTATGTTTGCTGGTATACTTGGCAGAGGGAGTAGAGGAAGCCCACGCCGAAGGAATATTCTTTGTTGTGATGATCGTCTGGGGGCAGTTCCTTTGACTTAGCTGTCATGGAGGACGAGATTCGCTTGGACATGTCATCTTGGGTATCTGTTGATAGAGGCGCATGTCGTGATGCATCATGTCGTTGGTAGAAGGTCGTAGGTGAAGTCCTCCGCAACGCGCTGGAGATGAAGCGTCTCCGCGAGCAAGACAGGCTGGTTTCGATAAGGCGCTTCATTGAGAGGTGTCAACTGCTGAGGTCAATATCAACGGGAAAAGAGGTCAATCTCTTGCATCTGTCTCTGAGAAAGGACAAAGAATCCACCATTATATCACGTCCAGAAACCAGATGCTTCGTTGTCAGCAGCCTTCAGATTCGCCCGACAAGCGGCTGTCAGCCGGCGTTCAGCTTCGCCCGACGGGCGGCTGTACCCTGCCAGCTGAGGCATACGGTCGCACATTACCGGCGGCTGATAGGTGGGCGCCTGGGCAGGGACCCAATAGGTTCGCGGGTCCGTACACTCACAGGCTATTGGTGGCCGCAGTTTCAATAACTCGACGGAAGGGTGTCACATATCACCACCAGGTTCCACTGTGCTTTAGAGAGCCGTGCGACCGGATATGAAACGCCGCCCGTACCTTGGGGTCGTGTATCCGGTTTCACATCCGGCTTGTCGCATCAAGGACTCCAATCCTAACGACATGAGCTTAAATAGCTGTGCTTGAACACATGACTGCTCAATTTATTTTGTTCTTTAGATAATTCTCATCAATTGACTGGTGCCATCAATGATCCCTGTGGAGCCAATTGTCTGACAGTGGGCGGAAGGGGGGTGGGCGGAAGGGTGGGTCACGACCTTATTAGTCCAATAGAAGCGGAGTACCTTCTTAATTTCGGCTTATTGCATAACTACCGGCATTATCCTCTCTATAACGATTGGGCCGAAATATTTATCGTTATAACCTCATTCTGCTGTACGTCGTATATTTTCCTTGCAACAGCTGCAACAACACCTCAAGATGCTACCCTCGTCACTCAAGAGCATCTATCAACAGTACAAAGCCGACACAGGCCATGTAGCCAACTGGCTTGCCACAACCGCCAAGGCCCATGGTTATACAGACAATGCCTCAAACCCCAACAATCCGCCTGCCAATTCAGGGAGACCAGGGGGCAGACCGAAGGGCAAAGCTCGGAAGCAAGCTAAAGCTAAAGCGCAACCCAAACCCGGCAATGTTGCACCTGGAACCACGTCTGTCATTCGAATTAAAGACTTTACGCCTATGGCAAGCTATCTCGCCAGCATCGATTCTGTCAAAGTTCCTGATGACTTGGCTGTTGCCCTTGAACGCGTTATCTGGGGTACTTGAACTTGACCCTACCAGTCTTGACTTTTACCCAACGACTAACTTTCTTGCCCACAGTACGCAACACCTTTCATGAACGACTTTCCGCTAAGGGAGTCCGCATCACGCCCGACTCTCAAGAACGACATTCCTTCTTCATCATGGTACTTGAAAAGGTCCGTGACTATCTGAAGCCGCTCATGAGGGCTGGCGACTTCAAAGCTGAGGACTCAACAAAGGTAACTGCCAACATATCTCAAGGCCCTTTCAAGAAAATTTTCGACGTCCTCGACGTGTACGCGCCATCCGAAACATTCTTGAACGCTCCGGATGCTGTTGTTCCCAGGTCTACGACAGAGGTTAAGTACACTGTTGAGCAGGACGAGACCCTGTCAGGGGCAATATTTGCTCTTCTCGCTCTGCTGGATGACTACGACCGCCTCCGGCAGGAGGTCATGTCGCTATGGGAAGCTTACAACACGGACAATCTTGATCTCGCCGCTGTTTCCATCGCCACCAACACGGCGTTTGAGCTCGCTCGCAGCATGGAAGACGAGACCAAGTCGATTTTGGATAAGCACGGCGGGGCAGCCAACATGGCTACTTCATACTTCTTTGCACTATCTAAACAATCGGGCATCGATCCACAGGATACGCAACTGCCAGGCGACGCTTACAACATTGAAGCATACGGTCTGGCACAACCATGTCTGATAAACACTATCAGCCTACTCGCCAGCTATGCAAATAGCACATCGGATGATACCATCGTAAACAACTACAACGGCAAGTTTGGCTGGTATAACGAAGTGCTTGGTTCTTCAGGTCAGACATACCGCGAAAGGTACGACCAAGATAAGACAGCAATGTTCGAGATCCTGCCCGACCTACACTTTCTCTCATCAAATATGGGTCGAGGAGCGGTTGAAGATGAATTGATCCGTGGCATCTATTCTCTGATCAAGGACCCCGAAAGTGGTGTACCCCTTTGGCTAGCCTGGACTGCCCAGATCTATCTCGACATCCTACAGTTCCTCGGAGTGAATTGCGCTCGTGGCTTCAACCAGATGCAACAAGAAAGCCTCAGGATACAGAAGGCCATGCTCGACGTCCCCAGTTCCTCACCAGAGCGCAGGACGGTCCTCAGCGTTGCAACGAAGTGGGACAAGGACCCCATCTGGACGTGCCGCAACCAAATGATGGCACTAAACCTGTTGTCCGGAGGGTGCTCCCCAGCATACAAGTTTCTGCGTCGCAATCCGATCCACTGCGGCCTCCTCACCCACAATATGCGTGTGACTCTACATGAGGCAGGAGTGCATTTTGCAGCGCCCCCCGGGGGACTAATGTCCGCAGTGCAGCTCTACCACGCTCTCCGTCAGGAGAAGCTTCTTCCTGACAAGCTCGTATGGGATGACCTCGATACCTTTTGGACGATGCAGGGCAACGCAACCTTTTTTGTCGGCGATCCACCTACGAACCGTGAAGGCTACTTCAGGAATTACTGTCTCAGCATTGGCGTTTCAACCAGCAACGGGGCGCCAACCAGGCGAAAAGGTAAAGTAAATGCCAACACAGCAAACAAACGCAATATGAGATTTAGAGGGTGGGTATCTTCGGTCGTTAACCGCCGTTTCGCGCCAACCGGAGAACGTCCTGCCCTGTCCCCTGATTTGGTTGCAGGGATCCTGACCGAGGGTCGCCGCCGTGGAGCTATGGACGGCAAAGGGCATGTTCAACCAGAAATCAAGGATACAGCCGAGGATGCAGTGGTGAGTTTGAAGAGCTGAGACAAGAAATTATCAATTCCTGATACCAAACATCAGCTCGATTCCATCAAGCTTTCCCCTGCCGCCCTTATCTCCAAGATCGCCTCGGAGATAGATGCCGAGATCCCTGATATCCTTTGACTACTTCACCATGCACAACACTGC
This sequence comes from Dactylonectria estremocensis, assembly GCA_020744375.1. Taxonomy (NCBI): domain Eukaryota; kingdom Fungi; phylum Ascomycota; class Sordariomycetes; order Hypocreales; family Nectriaceae; genus Dactylonectria; species Dactylonectria estremocensis. Next base: position 154,739 of record JAGMUU010000053.1, read on the forward strand.
ATGGGCTTTCCTCGGGGAGCTGAAAAAAGAGTTCACCCGACTCAGAGGAACCCAGTTTCTTCAGTATGTACCCGCAGAGGATAAGCTGCCTTTTGTGGTTGGCTATGTCTTTTCGACTGCTGCAGGCCGTACAGGCTTCGCAAATGAGGAAAGAGGCGATAGTGTGGAGGATTTGATCAACGCCGCAGGAAAAGTTCTATGCGACTTCTTGACAAAGGGACATGGGCGAGCTGTTGAGAATAGAAGTAAGACAATCGTTGAGCCTGAAGAGCTGGCTGACATAGAGTTTGGCAACTATGATCCATGGGGGATGGACAAGCTAATCGCAAAGATTGAGAAGATGGGTCTGACTAGTGGGGGGATGGGTGGCGGAGCGGGTGGGCAGGATTGCCCTGTGCAATAAAAAGGCAAAGGCTGAGCGGATTGCATCTTTGTCTCCCTGATCTGGACTATAGTAGATGTCTTCGCTTAATCATGTGAACAATTTGGCTACTGTCGTATTTGAAGTTCTCGATGGAAGAAAGGGAAAACAAGAACAAATTGATCTCTTGTGCGTACGTGTCTCGCTTGTTGGTTCACAAGCTAGCTAGGGAATAGAAACGCTCTTAATTATAGCTCTGTATTGCATAACAATACAAGACGAGCTAACCCATCAGCCACAAAGCAGCAGGGCAAGCGAACAGGGTCGTGGCCAGGTAATCGGTCACTCTCAGCTCGCGAGACGACCAGAACCCCTACACGGCCGAGCTGGGGGCGATAGCGATGGCATTGCGATGCATGCCTGACGGATTACGGGACCGAAGGCTTACCATACTGACAAGCGGCCAGTCAGCACTGAAAGCGATCGCGCGACCACGACAACAATCGGGACAGTGCGCCATCCGAGAAATCTACAACCACATCCGAAGGCTTAGAAAAACCACCCCAAGCTCTGAGACATATGTCCAGAGCTAGGCTCGATAGAGAATTTATGAATGTTGGTGTCAATGTCGGGGCATAGTTAGAGAATGGCTGGAACGAGGCTTGGGCTTCTTCGCCGGCACCTCGAACCACCTATGTCACATCTATCAACTATTAAGACTGCGGCCCGGTCTCAAAGGCCCGGATCTCTAGCAAACCGGTCTTAAGAAAACCTTATCGTAGCTCCTATGACGATGAGGGTAACTGTATATAAGAGCCGCCGCGAGCCCTCTGTTAGATAGAAATCAAGAGCTTCTATTCCGTATTCACATCACAATGCACCCTTCCTTTCAGATCCAACAACCTACATATCAACAAATGACATGGTGGGGCGAGGCCCTAAGAAATTGGTGGCGCCAACACGCCAAGCGCGTCCGGAGTCCAGAACTCCTAGTGGCTTGCCTAGGCTTCAGCTCTCCAAGCCACCACCAGTCGACCTGTCAACGACTGCGCTCGTATTACCTCGCTTGCCCCGGTTCCCTATTTTCCTTGGTTTCTCGCGTTTATTCAATTCTCTACTTGTTCAGGCGCAATTGGGCATTCCGCAGCTGGACTTCTCCGTCTGCTTGCCTTCCCTTGAGCTGCTTCACTCAAGTCATCCAACTTACATCGACAACTTGACAGACTACGGTCGAGAGTAGAACCGCTCATAATACTAGCCTCGCCATGGCCCCCCTCGACCTTAAGCTACTCCTCCTCAGCCTCGCCGGCCTCTACCGCATCACCAGAGCCTCCGACACCCCACAGTCCATCACTACGCTTCCAGCTTACAGCCAACAACGCGAATGCGCTACCTGGTGCTTCTTCAATGGGAACCGCGGCGAGGACCTACTCGGCCACGCCATCGGGTGCTGCACGGCAGACTGCGCGGAACCTGTTGCCAACTCGTGCTACTGCCGAGCCGACCTCCGACCTTCGGCCGTCTCGTGGCTGTCGCTGTGCGTGGACACGCAATGCTCAACCAACGCCGTCGACGTGAGTAGTGCCGTGGCCTTGTACGACGATTACTGCGGGGCGGCGGTCACGGCCACTGTTGCGGAGTCGGCGTCGAAGTCGGAGCCGGAGCCGACGCAGGTGACTACACGGACCGTGACCACGGAGCCGCCGGCGACTGCCCGGACCGTGGTCAGCTGTGGCAACTCGAGGCGTTCTCGATTTGGTAGCCATGGCAAAGGATTGCGCTGCCTCTTCATGAGATTCGGCCTTGAAGACAGCGTCGGTGATGTGAGGTTCAACCGCTCGAAAGGCACCATGTTTTGTTGCTTTGAAGGCATTTGATCCATCCGAGTATTCCATCCAACAGGTTCTGGTATTGAAGTAGAGACCTTGTTGTTCGAGAGAGTGCGTGTTGATGAGGTTCCAATGGAATCCAGGGACATGAGCCACGTTCTCGAGCTGAATTAGACTCGGGCCTGATGGAGTGTCGACATGGACTGTGACATTGCCTGTGCCTGCGATGTACGTGCCCGAATTGCCAAACTGCATGGTTTCATCATACAGAAGCTTGTATTGAGTGAAACGAGACAAGTCGTTGCAGACGTGTGTGTCCGCACAGTTGTCGAGTCGGAAATAGTCTTCGTACTCGTCCTTTTCAACTATACTGAACGGGGACCCCAATGTAGCAAATGCGGCCCTTGATTTAGGTGGCGGTTTAGTAGTGCTTGAAGTCTCGTCCTCTGCTGGCTTCTTTGGTTGATTCTTTGTAGTATCCGACGACCAGAACTTAGGCAAGTCAATGTTGCTTCTTTTGAGGTTCCTTTCGATGTTTGCCCGAAGCCACCTGCTCCCTTTGACTGCAGTGATGACTTTCGACTGTATTTGAACGATTGGTGTCCATCCTTCTGGTGCATTCGAAGGATCGAGATAGTAGCAATCAGCGTGCTTGTTCTCTTCATATTGTTCTTTATGTGCTAGTCACAACCTTCTTGGGCTCGGATTCTCGTACCTCCTCCAGATAGCTTAATTCCGTCCGCTTTCATTGAAAGACATCACTGGAAGCGATGACCATGAGGGAGGACATGACACGAGGGGTGAGTGGGTTCAAAAACAACCGCGCTGGTAAGACCGGGGCTTGCCAACAGAACTATTTGTTTAGAATCGACTGAATGGGAGCCTGGACAGGTCAGTGCGAGCTTCTAATCGAGGAGTAGGAGACGTACCATTTGCCCTTCAGTGTGATCACCGCCCACGGAGCTCCGGCCTCGTCCACCTCCTTATCCACTGTTGTTGAGAAACAAATCCCACTCATGATACCGTCACCAAACTTCTCATTCAGAATCGCCTTGTAAGCATAACCATAGCTCTGAACGATCTCATAAAGGCGGTAGATGAGAGGCTCAACCGGAGGCATAGGACCAGCCTGGCCACGGTTGGGAAATCCCGTCATCTGCGCAGCCAACGTCTCCTTGGGCAGGTCGAGCAGCTCCGAGAGGCGGTCAATGTCCTCAGCTAAGGCTGTGGCTTGTCCGTAGAACAAAGCCGCGCATGCGACTTCACTCCGGTCGAGGTGCTTGGCGATGGTCTCGAAGCTCAGGCCCTTGGCGACCTTGCCGTGAAGAGCATCTTGGAGTAGGCCGGAAGCCTGTCGGCAACCGTTGACTGGTTGGGGTGAGCACAAACTCGGACATCACGGGGTTCACGGATCTTCTCACATCCAGGGTTGCGGTGCGTCCTTCGTTTACCATGGTTGATGCAGGGAGGGTTATTGGTGGCTTGAGAGAGTTGCTGTTGTTCTCGGTTGAGCGAGAAGGGAGGTTCCGACGGAGAGAGCCTCGGGGTGGTCTTTTAAACCATGGCGGAGATGTTGCCTTTCCCGTTCAGCTCGCCGGGTTTTGCTCCATGACGCGTCATGGGTGCATCGATACTGTATGAGAATTGCATTCGGGGATATTCCGGAGACTCGGATTTAAGCGATGGCAACCAAACATGACGCTGAAGGATTTGGATCGTTTGATTCCCCTTGATCCGTGCGTGAACAGAGCGGGGTTCTGTCGGCACATGGAGACATCTGACTCCTTGGTGGCGGTATCAGCCGGCGATGAGGTAGTTCCTCACTCCTGTTCTCTTCCTCTTCGAATATTCTCGTTGGTGTCCAAGGCTTCGTAGCGGAAGTTGGCTGCCGAGCTGCCCCCTTCTAGGCGAACCCTAATTCGGCGATATCCTTCAAAAATTGCGGCGAGAGGGAGAATCATGCCACTATGAAGACTGATCCGAACGATGGCCAAGTCCAGAATAAGTTGTATCCGACACAAAAGCAAGATTTTTTCTTCTTCTTTTTTCTTCTTTTTTCTTCTTTTTCTTCTTTTTCTCTTGTCGCTCTGGGGACTGAACTCGTCTAATGATTTTGGATTGGAAGTCGAGATAAGCTGATCATCAAGCAAAGTGAGTGCTTGGCGCCGTCTAAAGAGGCAGCCAACGACCCCCCAGGCCAACACCTGGGGCTATGAGCACCAAAAAGACTAGTAGGGGCCGGGGTCGGGTTTCTGGCGCTAAAATAAAATTACCTCCCTAGGAGAATGTCACGCAGCGTTGTGGAATGTGGCCAAGGATGCTGGAGGTTACTGGGCCATCGGCATTAAGGTGATGTTGAGGATGCCGCAGCGGGCCGCAAGATGACTGTGAGGAAAGGGGAATGCCCCACTTCCCGCGGCGTTCCACAGTAAACCTTGCATCGATGAGACGGCGGAATTATCTCGGGATACTGTGGTAAGCCGGCATTTGATGATAATTGAGGGTAGATTTATTCGTTTTGTGGACTTTATTCTGGCATTGGAAGCTTGTACTATCGCTCGAGGTATTATGCCTTCCAGCGACGCAGTCGTAGGGCGAATGGCTTTGTACGCAAATTGATTTTGCAACGCCATTAAGCGTGACTTGTTGGAATACTCTATGTAAGTTAAGCTGAGCTCTCACGGGCTTGTGTTACTCTAGGATGAGGAGGGGAACATGTAACACACCACTGTGCATTTGAGCCGTGCTCTCCGTAAGCAAGCCAATGTACGTGGCTTTGTCAGGAAGGGCGTGCTTACACTTTCTTCTGCCGAGCGTTTCTGCAGCTAGTGTATATAAAGTAGTTGTCCAACTCCCACATTTCACCACCCAACATCTTCTATCACATTCTCCAATCACCAACCCTAGCCAGACATTTCTTTCAAGCCCACAGCACCACCAAGAATTTAAAAGGATACATCATGGCAAGCCACGAAGGGAAACCGCCGTACCCGCCTTTCAACGAAGAAACAGCCCAGCAGAAGGTCAAAGCTGCGCAAAATGCATGGAACACTAGGTACTCCATTAAGCTGTCCCACATAGAGAGCTGCCAACGATGATTAATGAATTGATTGCTAGGAACCCCGACTTTGTCAAGATGGCATATACCGAGGATTCCATCTGGCGCAACCGTGACCAGTTTCTTCAAGGCAGAGATGCTATCAAGGAGTTCCTAACAGCGAAGTGGAAAGAAGAGGACGGGTATCGCCTTCGAAAGGAACTATTCGCATTTACAGATCACAAGGTAACCACTCCAACTCGATCCCTGATCATAATCTCAAGTCTCCAACTCTCTATCCTTTATCAGGGCGTCCTTAAAGACGTTCCCCTCGTACAAGACTGCTAACACGTTCCTTAATAGATCGCAGTGCAATTCTGGTACGAATGGCATGACGAGTCGGGGCAGTGGTGGCGCACGTATGGCCTTGAAGACTGGACATTTGCGGACAACGGACTGATGAGGAAGCGTCAGATGAGTGGTAACGACCTCAAGATTAGTGAGGAGGAGAGATGGTTCAAGGATGGTGTTGATGTGAACGAGGTGGACGTTTCGGAGAGGCACTGGTAAATCAATTTGCATACGAAGCCATTCGCCTTGCGACTGCATTGCTGGAAAGCACAATGCCTCGAGCGATAGGACAAGCTTCCAATGCCAGAATAAAGTCCACAAAACGAATAAATCTACCCTCAATTATCATCAAATGCCGGTTTGCCACAGTATCCCGAGATAATTCCGCCGTCTCATCGATGTAAGATTCCTGTGGAACGCTGCGGACACATGCGGCATTCCCCTTCCCCACAGCCATCTTGCGGCCCGCTGCGGCATCTTCAACATCACCTGAATGCCGATGCTGCCTCCTCCTCTGGATAAAAGGCTGTATCACTTCCAGCTTCCCCGATGGCAAGTGCGGTGGTCAGGCTTTCAATAAAGCCTCCGGCCCGCAGGCAGGACTATGAGGGCCCTCTCTGAAGCCACTCAGAACGATCTTCCTCCTTGGCGCTAGGGTCCCTTTCGCAGTCCTCACTGAGTCGGTCGCTGAAGGCAGCGGGTGCTCCAGAGGACGTGGCGAAACAATGTTGGAAGAATGGCGTGTCTCCATGACACGCAGACGAGCGACGCACATTTGAGTGGATGATTTGAATGGAAGTCAGCTGGCAGGGACGCAAGATTGCGGGCGACTAAATAGCCTCATTGAGGCTTATGCACAAGAGACACAGTCAAGGGAGGGATTTCGTACAGAAGACGAATTTACGCCTATATTACAGCACAATCGCGTCCGCAAAGGAAAATCCGAATGCCTTGCTTGTCAAGGCTTCAAGCTTGGTCAATTGCGCCCTCGAAAATCAAGGGCAGCATTGTCTCCAGTTAGTGGTAACAGCCGCCGAGCGCCGCAGTCATGATGGCGCTGTCAAGAGTGTAATGTAGCTCTATGTAGACATTGTGTGACATTGTCGAGATCCGGGGGGTAGCGACGCGAAGATCAGGGGCGAATCGCTGAGAGGCAAAGAAAGGAGAGGAAGAAGCAGAGGTTGGGAGTAGGCGAGAACTCTCTGACAGCTTTCGTTTTCGAGGTCTTAATTGGCCAGACACTATTGGCGACTTATAACACCACAAGATTTAGGTGGGGATGAATGTACCTTTGATTTGATGTTCTCTGGTTGGTTGGAGCCCCCTGTCCGTTACCTGGATGGAGGCTTACAACAGTCAAAGGGATAGAGTACCTGATATGTAGGCAATTATGAATGAACAATGACGAAAATCCCCCCTCAGCATCATTTTATCGCCCCACGATAGCTGCGATAACGAATGCTGACGTAGCACATGCTACTGGTTACTCCAATGAGCCACGGGGTGGGGCGTCTGATGATGGCTGTATAACCAAGAATGACGAAGTGGTGGTTTTAGTGTGTAACTTTAACATTCCCAGGTATCACATGAGAGCCTTGGAAGATTGAGGGCATGGAAATGCCGAAGGATGGAGAAGAGGGGAAGGTAGGATGATGATTACACTCCGAGGGTATAAAAGTTGTCGTCCGTCCAAGCGACCTTGAATTTATACTCCATAATCAATAGGCCTTATTCATGAACAACCATGTCTAAACTCCAGTACTTCAACTACGAAGGTGTTGGTGCCACCAACAACCAACTCTACTCTTATTCTCAGGCCGTCCGCATTGGCAATATCATTCGCTGCTCAGGCCAGGGCGGTTGGGACGAGAGCGGCAACATCGACGGGAAGGACCTCAAAGGCCAGGTCGAGTTGGCGTTCCGCAATGTGGACAAGAACCTCAAGGACGCGGGGTGCAAGGGGTGGGAGGATGTCTACGCCGTCAGGAGCTTCTACATCTCGGTGCCAGACTCGATTGATCTCATGGTGCAGCAGGCCCGCAAGTGGATGCCCTCGCATCAGCCGGTCTGGACATGTGTTGGAGTCACGGAGCTGGCGCTTCCAGGGATGATGGTCGAGATTGAAGTTGAGGCTGTCATCTCTTGAAGGTAGTTGGGGGAACACTCCAACTGAAAGAGTAACAATTCTAAGCTTGAAGGAGCACCGGATGTTGAACTGTATGAGCTGGGAATTGAAATACGGATTCCGAGGCTAGGAGAACGTTATCTCGAACAGGTGATACTCAGCTTTTTGAGTAATATTTCAGTTAGCACGCGCGTTTTAGGAAGCTCTGCGTCTAGCCCGAGCCTCTCCCCACTCCAACTTCCATGCTGGGAACTATTACACTAACATCTATCCCTGCTTCTCTATCATTCCCCGAACCTATCCTTTTTCTTCCTTAATAATCAAGCTTTTGGAACCTCACCAGTGCCGACATATTGGCTGCGGGAAACGCTTTTCGGACGCTAGTTGCTGCTTGTGTCTTCAGCGCCCTCAGCCACCAACTGGTAAAACAGTCCTCCAGTCTTACTCGTCACCGACGACTCCACACTGGGGAGCGCCCTTACAAGTGTGGCCATAACGGCTGCTTGAAGAGGTTAGCAAAGCCAAACAAGTTGACTTACGTCTGCTAACAAGACAACAGCTTCTGCCGAAAAACCACCATGGTTAAGCACCAGCGGAGGTCGCACCAGCGAGGACTGAACACCTGGTCTCCTCAAGACATGATTCCTGTCAACTCGATGCCACAGGGCTCGTTACACCGCGCTAGTTCCTTTCCCGAATTTGGACAGCAAATGCACGCCTACCCCCTCCAGCAACAGGAATACGTCGGCCGGCACGCTATCCCATCCAGCGTCCCTCCCGAGTTCCACGCGCAAGCCGTCGCCGAACAGCAAGCCGGCATTCATATGCTCCATCGACCAACGAGCACTCCTCGACCAGCATATTATGTCACCGACCAGAGCAACCCGGGAATCGCAAAAATGAGCACCAACCCCATTCAGCACCAATATCAGCTTGCCCAACAGCAAGTTAACAGATCTTCCTTGGAAATGTTGTACCCTCCTTCAGGGATCGCAACGTCCATCCAAAGCAGCCTGAGCATCTTCTTTGCGGCCTCGGTATAGAGCCGCTTGATGTAGGATGGTTTTTACCCGCACCAACAGCAGCACCCGCCATTATACACTCTTCAGGCTGCGTCGCCAGTGGATTCCCACCATAGTATTCCCTCGCACACTCAGTCGATACACCAGGCCATGAACCAGGCTCAACAGCCAGTTACTTCCCAGGCGCAGCAGAACCAAACCCCGACCGAAAACTGCCATCAACCAGCTGCTCAATCTCAGGAAGAGCACTGGCCCCAGTACCAACCTTCTATTGAGGTGACAACCATTGGCCAGTTGCCTGCCCACGGCACTGAATTTTGTACCATGCCCGTATATCAACACTAAAAAGTGTAGGGGAATAATTGATAATTGTGACGGGACAAGAGCACGAACGAGGTCGAGTGCGACTTGGGCAAAATGATTGTTCACAAGGAGAGAAAGAGATTCGTAAGGAAAACTCTGACTTAAGCTATTTACACAATATAAAATGAGACTAGTTATTTGTTGGATCCAGTACGGCCAATTCGATCAGGGTCATAGGGATCAATACAGTGGAGCCAAAAGATGATGATATTAATGTCTGATCATGTTCCTTGTTCCCTCTTGCCCCTTTATGTGAGGGGTTTTTTTTGGGTCAATCTCACACCCTATGACTAAGACAGGATATTGATGTATCAGAGGGTTGTTCTTATCCGGGCCTTATTTCGCCACCCGAGGGTCAATCCAACATTATTCATAAAGTATGAAAGTCACGTGTCACGATGTGTATTTGGGTAGCTGGGCGTGTACATGGCGTGTGACTGCTATAGCAATATCCTTTTAGCTGCTTCTGCATAAAGGATGTAGAGGGACTCAGAGCGGGGATCTGACGCAATCAAGAACATACATACATCCAATCAGACGCCTCACACAATAAGAGGTCGTGACATCACGTGATCGTTCCCTCACAACGTGCCAGGGAACCTCAAAGTTCAGGAAAGGTCCAAAAGAAGAACCCAGAGAGGTCGCAAAGACATAGCAACAGCCCAAGAACTACATCAGGGCGGCCAATTCCACCAGGGATACAGAGGAGGCTCGAGGCCTTCCGGGAACAACTAAGACTTCTGGAAGAGCAGAACCAGAGGCGGTTAGAGGCGAGCCAGGGTGAACCGTCCGAGAAGAACTAGATGTCTTGACTAGAATTAAGGGTCAGGGTCCAAGAAACCTCCATAGCTTGATGCAGGTCTTCCAAGTCATTGATACTGAACGAGGACGCGCAACGAAGAGGGTCTGTACGAAATAGATGGGTTGAGTAATAAGGCCCATTCCTTCATTCCTTAGCGGAGGGGCGGTGGCGTGAAATACCTCAAACGAGTAGGACACAATGGAGATTTGGTTCCGGAACGCGTTCCGGAAGCTGCTAAAACGTGTCCAAACTTATGGGGACGCATGACGTATGCTTTTACCGAAGGTGAACAATGTCTTTCTCACAGAGACATATTCTTGACCAAGAGTGGAGACAGTCTTCTTGACAAAGGACACGGGCCACTAAGGACAAGGACCACTTCTTGACCATGAGCGGAGACTAGGTTTTCCTTGACAAAGGACAAGGTCCTTTTCTTGACCAAGAGTAGAGACAGGCCTCAACCATGAGCGGAGATTATTTTTTTTCTTGAGAAAAGACACGATCCCTTTCTTGACCAAGAGTCGACCACCTACCCAGCGCCAAGCACTTCACAACCAGATGATGCCCACCAAAACCAGCTAGCAACCCTTCATGTTGAATAAGACCGCCCTGGACTAATAGGGGGAAAAAATGAACGCCCAAATCCAAAGCTTCCACCATATTATCTTACCCGCCGTGCCACGTGTGGCAAGGCCTTAGACACAGGGCACCGCAGGCAGGTTCTGCGTAGCACAAAATCAAGCAGAAGTCGCCGCACTAATACCGTCATATCGCGTAGAAAGACCAAGCGTCCTCTTCTAAGCGAAAATGTCGCCACCCTGGTTTGAGAAAGCCAAACACAAGACCAGAGGGCTATTCCAGGCCAAAGAATCCGCCTCAGCTCCTTCACCACCAACACCCTTGCCAACACCATCTGAGCCTGCGTCCCAACCAGCAACTCGACCAACATCTCAGCCAACGCCCTCCCCACCCACCTCGACAGAATCCCAACCCTTACCACTGCCGAGTCTGCAGGAGCGACTTTGGAACCAGGCCTACAACGAGCTCAAAGCGAGCGAGACCAAACTAGTCGAAACATACGAGAGGATCCTATCAGCTGAACTTGATCGAAACGACTCGGGCCCTGTTGCCTCCGGACCGACGGAAAATAAGATAGGAAGGACTCGGGAGACGAGATGGCACCAAATGCAGCAGCTGGTCAAGGAAGGGCTGGACCGGACACAGAAGCAAGCGTTCATCAAACAAGGAATCGAAGAAGGCCTGCAAGCAGTACAGGCTGTGCGGGGAATAGTGGACAAGGCGGTACATGCCGCCCCAGAGGCTGCCGTCGCCTGGGCCGGCGTCTGCATTGGACTAGAAGTGTGTAATCGGATTTTCTAGCCGAAGAGAGAACGACGGATGACCCCCCACTGACAGCTGATAGCTCCTTTCGAACCCGATCAACGAGGCACGCGATAATCGCAAAGGCATCGTCTATGTCTTGTCGAGGATGGAATGGTATTGGAACTTGGCATGCCTGCTTCTCGACGAGAATAAGGCCAAGCAATCTTCCGCAGGACTGCGAGTCCAACTGGAAAAGCATATCGTGCAGCTATACCAGAAAATTCTCTTGTATATGGTGAAGAGCATCTGCCTTTACTACCGGAAATGGGCTGCCGTTATCGTACGGGATATGCTCAAATTCGATGACTGGCCTAGTCAGCTCAGCGAAATCAAGGACGCCGAGGCGGGTGCGCAAAAAGACATGGAACAATATAACACTGAAGAGAGTAAAATCCAACTTCAGAAACTCACCGACACCGCAAGCGCTCTAGAGATGAATCTCCAAGACATCTATTCCGCCATCCAGGACCAAACACGGCAGCAGGAGAAGAGACACCAGGACGACGCGCACAAGCAATGCCTGAAAGACCTGCGCGAGACTGACCCTCGTGACGACAAGACGCGCATCCAAGATACAAAGGGCGGCCTGCTCAGGGACTCATACCGCTGGATCCTCGACAACGACGACTTCCAACGATGGCGTGACGATTCGCAGAGCCAGCTGCTCTGGATCAAAGGCGATCCTGGCAAGGGCAAGACGATGCTGCTATGCGGTATTATCGACGAGCTAGAGAAGAAGCCCGGTACTTGCCTGTCCTATTTCTTTTGCCAGGCCACCGAAGAACGACTGAGTAACGCGACAGCCGTGCTCCGTGGTCTGATCTACCTTCTCGTCGAACAACAGCCGTCGCTTATCTCGCATGTTCGCGAGCTGCATGACCGTGCGGGTAAGCAGGGTTTTGAAGATGGAAATGCCTGGCAAGCCTTATCCAAGGTACTTGGGGCCATGCTTAATCATCCCAGCCTGGATGGTGCGATCCTAATCATTGATGCCCTTGACGAGTGCAAAACGAATCGACACCAGCTTCTCAGCTTTATCACCAAGCCTTCTCGCGTCAAGTGGATCGTCTCTAGCCGTAACTGGCTGGATATCGAGGAGAAACTGGACAAGGCAAAGCAGAAAGTCAGGTTGCATCTCGAGCTGAACAAGGACTCTATCTCCAAGGCTATTAACACATACATTGGATACAAGGTGGATCAACTAGCCCGTGACAAGAAGTACGACCAGGAAACAAGGCACGCTGTCGGAACCCACCTAACTTCCAACGCTGACGGCACCTTTCTCTGGGTAGCTTTGGTCTGTCAGGAGCTCGCAGATCCCAAGGTCCGAAAGCGGCACACGCTCTCCAGGTTGCAGTCATTCCCTCCTGGGCTGGATTCTCTCTATTCCCGAATGATAGAGCATATCTGTGATTCGGAGGATGCCCGTCCTTGCAAGGAGGTGTTGGCTATTGCCTCGTTAGTATATCGACCTATCACCTTGGACGAATTGAAGACTCTTGCTGAGTCGCTTGAGGATATCGACCGGGACGATCTGGAAGAAATTATTGGCTCCTGTGGCTCTTTCTTGACCCTTCGACAAGGCGTCGTTTACTTTGTGCATCAATCGGCGAAGGATTACCTGCTCAGCAAGGCATCTAGCCACATCCTGCCTTCTGGCGCAGCGTGCCAGCACCATGCCCTCTTCTTGAGGTCGTTAGGGGCTCTGTCAGAAACCCTTCGACGGAATATTTACAGCCTAACTACTCCAGGATTTTCCATCGACCAGGTCTCGCCGCCCGACCCCGACCCATTGTCTCCGATTCGATATTCGTGCGTTTACTGGGTTGACCATCTCAATAACTCGAATCCCACAGAGAGGATGAGTGACAACAAAGATCTACAGGATGGCGGCGTCGTCCATAGATTCATTCAAAAGAAGTACCTGCATTGGCTGGAATCCCTCAGTCTGTTACACAATATGCCAGAGGGAGTCAAGGTGGTGCACAAGCTTGAAGCTTTGGTAGTGAGTTGCTATACACCTACACTGGACGCAGCCTAACAAGTTTATAGAGAAACATGGAAACGCGACAACTGGCAGAACTACTTCGAGATGCGCGCCGGTTTATTCTTTCTCACAAACGGCCGATAGAGATTGCTCCATTGCAGGTCTATGCGTCAGCACTCGTGTTCAGTCCCGAACAAAGCCTTATTAGAGAGCTCTTCCAGACGGAAGAGCCAGATTGGATGATATCGAAACCAAGAATGGAAGCGGATTGGAACGCTTGCCTACAGACGCTCGAGGGCCATAGCGGCGGGGTGACATCAGTCGTGTTCTCAGCGGATGGCCAGCGGATCGCATCGGGGTCATTCGATGGTACAGTCAAGATCTGGAGTGCAGCAACAGGCGAATGCCAGCAGACACTCAAGGGCAGCGTGGTGAGGTCAGTCGTTTTCTCGGCGGATGGCCAGCGGATCGCATCGGGGTCAGACGATTGTACAGTCAAGATCTGGGATGCAGCAACGGGCGAATGCCAGCAGACACTCGACGGCCATAGCGACATGGTGAGGTCAGTCGTTTTCTCAGCGGATGGCCAGCGGATTGCATCGGGGTCAGACGATTGTACAGTTAAGATCTGGAGTGCAGCAACAGGCGAATGCCAGCAGACACTTGAGGGCCATAGCGAGGAGGTGACATCAGTCGTATGGTCAGCGGATGGCCAGCGGATTGCATCGGGGTCAGACGACCATACAGTCAAGATCTGGGATGCGGCAACGGGGGAATACCAGCAGACACTCGATGGCCATAGCGAGGGAGTGAGGTCAGTCGTATTCTCAGCGGATGGCCAGTGGATCGCATCGGGGTCATACGATCGTACAGTCAAGATCTGGGATGCGGCAACGGGCGAATGCCAGCAGACGCTCGAAGGCCATAGCGGCTTGATGAGGTCAGTCGTGTTCTCAGCGGATGGCCAGCGGATCGCATCGGGGTCAGACGATCGTACAGTCAAGATCTGGGATGCAGCAACAGGCGAATGCCAGCAGACACTTAAGGGCCATAGCAAGGGGGTGACGTCAGTCGTATGGTCAGCGGATGGCCAGCGGATCGCTTCGGGGTCATACGATGGTACTGTCAAGATCTGGGATGCAGCAACGAGCGAATGCCAGCAGACACTCGAGCGCCATAGACACATAGTGGTGAGGTCAGTCGCATTCTCGGCGGATGGCCAGCGGATCGCATTGGGGTTAGACGATCGTACAGTCAAGATCCGGGATGTGGCAACAGGCGGATGCCAGCAGACATTTAAGGCAGGGGGAGTGTCAGCTCGCCTTTTATTCGATCCTATCACCAACACTCGTCTCTTTACGGATACCAGGCCTCTAACCCTGGATCCATCGTATGCCATCGACAACCAGTCACCTGAAGCTGCTTCAGGAGGTATTGCCCACTCTGGTTATAGTATCAGCAATGACGGCATTTGGATTACAAAAGATGGAAGGAGCGTGCTCTGGCTACCTCCAGGGTATCGAACGTCAGAATCGGCTGTAGTGAGATCAACGGTCGCTATCGGCTGTCGCTCAGGCCGTGTCCTGGTAATGAAGTTCTCTTAGAGCGGAGGCAGATATAATTACTTCTTCGGTTATAAGCAGTCCTTTTCCCGTTTTTAACGATCTATGTAGTTGCTTATTTGATTCTACTTGCGAAGACATAGCGGGAGCTTTGGCCATGGTGTCCCCCACTGAGCGGACGAAAATGCCTGGAGGAACTACGAAGTAAGTTCCGGAAGGTTCTTTGCCTGGAGGAACTACGAAGTAAGTTCCGGAAGGTTCTTTAGGCTCTCCTTTCCCTCCCCCCCCCCCAGAAAGCACGGACCAGATTTGCCAAGACTTTGTCGATTTTACGGTGTGATTTCTTTATTTTTTACTGTCACTTTTTACTGTTAGCGACGGCTTATACAGTTACTTTTTAGCTAGGGTGGTGTATTTATAGTTTCTTTAAGGAAGAGACATATAGACTTTTATACTATCATAAGTCTATCATGCCTGTGCGAGAAAAGGAGACGTTAAGGGATATTGCTGCCTTACAGCTTATGAATGTAACTGCCAAGGTGCATGCTATAACTTGGCCTCAGAATCCTCAGAATTGCACCAGAGAGAAGGGTCGTCTTCCTCATCGACTTCGGTTACCGAGGTAGACTCTGTTATAGCATCCCAATCCTGAAACCACCTCTCGTGTCTGTGGTCACGCTCGAACCGCTGCCTTGTCTCGTCCCCCAGCCTCTCCAACTTATAAACGGCGTCCCTCATTTGTCTATCTAATACGTTCTTCGGTTCGATAAAATCGCCTCGTGCTGGTCTCCGAAAGAGATACAGCCCCTCCCACCTCTCCGCCCTCGAGAGCTGCACGTATAGGCTCATAAAACTAGGTCTTGTCGCTGTGCTGCTGCCATGAACGCCTTTGAGGTTAAGAAGGACATCTGAGAACTGCTTACCCTGGCTTTTCTGGTCCGTCATAGCAAAGGCGGGAGTACATAGAGGTCCTGTTCTATGAGTAACCAACCGAAAGCCTGCCTTGCTTCTCGAGCTGGGGCTTTTCCCCCGCATAGAGTCAGGGATAACTACTGTTTTGCTCTTAATGAGGAGCGTACCTTTCGGAAGCCCGGGTACTTCGAGGTCTGCGATATCGTCTGACTGAAGGAGAATGGCTGCCGGGGGGGCCAGGTGGAGCGTCACGTCGCTGGCGAGTGTAATGGTTCTGCAGCCGAGGTCGGGAAAGATGTCGACCGCCCTGAAGGGCGCCCCGTTGACCAGCTTCAACCCAGTAAGCTGGTTCCGCGTCACCACTACCAGCATCCCTTGCGCATAGAAGAACAACCCAGGGGTTGGGAGTTGTGAGTCGTCTCCGTAGCGGAGCACGTCGCATAGCTCTTCCACACGCAGCCGCTTTCCTGCTTCAGTGTCGTGCTTTGCCACGAAGATCGAGATATGCTTGCCCTGGGCGCGAGCCCACTGCACGATGGCTGCCATGTTCAGGTCCCACCTATCTTGGTTCAGAGGTGTGATCGCCCTCAGCTCATCGGCGAAAGAGGGCTGGGACGCTTGGTTATAGAGGCGACGACATAGCCGTTGGAAGTCCAGCTCAGTCTGCTGCCCATTGCGCAGGCGCCGGAGGAAGCCACGCAATCTTGCACACCCGGCGGTGCGGACCTGTTCGTGAAGCATGACGACGGTTGTAAACTGGAGGAACAATTTATGTGCTGCTATATGCTTTGCCAAGCTCTCCGATCTCTGTCTGCTGTGGTCTCTAGGCTCTGCTAAGAGGAGGCTGGTCTGTCTGACCGGTTCGAACTGGAAGAAGTCGCCAAAGAAGATGACAATTGGGATCCCACCAAAAGGGCGATGCGCGTCATCTCTATACAGCCTCAAGCGGCTGTCTACAGATGCTAGCGTAATGCCGCCCACCTGGCTGATCTCATCGACGATCAACATAGTCTTGCTCTTCCAACGTAGCTTTTCTTCTTCTGATACATTCCTCCTAGTCTCTGTCTTGTCTTCGAATCCGATGTTGGACGCCGAGTGGAGGGTCACTCCACCAATGAGTGCAGCCGCGTTTCCGCTGGCGCCCGTCAGGAGCAGCGTGTGAAGGGCACTTAGGGCACTTAGGGAGGGGATTTATAGTGCTGTTGCTGACTAATAGAACAGTGGTGCGTGTACGGGGCGGTGCATGTATGGCTCGCCCTATGCGACCAAACAGCTTATATAATGTAAAAAGAGTAGTATAATACGAAACAGCATGAAACTCTCAATAAGACACAGCTTGTTTCATGTAAATAACTTCAATTTTGGCCAAGCACCGTATAAGTGAAATTGGGCATTTTGTATGGGGAAACTTTTTTTTTGCTTATCGGTAGAGGGGTCTTATCGGTGGAGGGGTATCGCATGGGTACTGTAGGGGTGGCTACGGGTAGAAAGTGCCTTTTGGAGGTACTGAGCACGTATGCGGCTCCGATCCAAAAGGCCTTGCAGATAGTATGAGCGAGGTCCAATGCGGCAGCATTTGTAGATAGTTTAGCCCAGCACGTCCTGTGCCCCAATAGGGGACTTTCACGGGCCTCATGGCCCCTCGGACGAAAAATATACATACATAGAACACGACCGTCAATGTCAGCTAGAGTACATAACAAGACACAGTGCCTGTTGAAATACACTGTGTACAGCACCGTGCATGCCTACAAAATAAACCGCAACCGCGTTTTCCGTTGCTTATTGGCCCCCTGTTGAATTGTGATCTGAAGATGGTTGGTTGGCGTCCGTGCGTCTCCAGTGACCAACCTAGCTGCTTCATGGACCGGAGGCGTTCATCCAAACATTAGCGGCGAAGTCAAACTCTTGGATATGGTCTGATGAAGGACACACGTGGTGAGAGGGAAACCACTGAGCGGCTCGATCAATATCCGTAGTTTGAAGGCGGTCGTTGGCTGGAATAGCCCCCCTGTTGACCCTTGCAGGCTGAAGACCACGCCGATGCCCTGACTCGCGGTGCTTCTAGAAACTCGGCACAATCCAACTAAAGCCGACGTTACCCCAGGATGACCGATGCGCGCATGGTTGGGGCCACCATCCATCCCCGTCGCTACCAGTGCCCCCGCAAGATAGGTCCGATCCTCATGGCAGGGTCTTGCCTTGGCATCGACGAACTTCTGTCCATGGAATCAGGATTCATAGGGCTGAACTGTGTGACCTTTGTTGATCCTTCAGAGAGCCGGAATAACATCAAAAGACCCACGATATCTCTGATGAAGCCGTGAGCGATGTCGGCTTTGCTCGGCCGCGCTGCCAAGGCAATCGCCATCGCGGTCCCTTAATAGACCAGTCCTTCTTGTTCCCATCACATGCTAAGTCGAGAAGGCATTGTTATGTCACACGTCCGACTTGGACCATGGGCATGGCGTCGGCGCGGAGGCTAATTGGAGATAGATTGCCCGTCTTGGTTTGGGGGAGAGCGAGGAAAGCTATGTAGTAGACTGCCGCTATCGATCTAACAGAGAGATACTCCTCTGGGTTGAGGTCCGGAGGAGTCCTCCATGATCATGATCAGGGAGGGGGAGCGACTGGGTGCAACTCGTGAGGTTTGGGCGACATGGCCGGGTCTATAGTACGGGAGGCGATACATAGATACATGAATGGATGTGATAATGATTGATTGGAGAGTCTGAAATGTAGCTTGGGAAGGAACCGTGTATTCGGTATTCTACAGGCACAAAAGCAAAAAACATGGATCTTGTGATGCCATCATGGATGCAAGAGGTGCTAATTTAGCGGCGCTTGGATGGATGCTCTCCTCCAAGCGTAGCAAGAATCATCTCCTTTCATAATTGGTTCAGCAGACAGTCTTATCTGAATATATGTTGCATACGCACCCCTCATCACATACAATCCTTGGATGATGTATTACTGTGGCCGTCCTCATCATCGCCCACCACAACTGTAGTCTCGACCGTCTTCGTGATGCCATGTGGACCAGCATATGTAGCTAGATATATTTCTGATCCAGCGCTACCTCGGCGGGGTCGCTCATCTTTTCCTAGTTTGCTCAGCATCATGTTGCCCAACGTTGACTTCGCCTGACTGCCGCTGACTACAACACGGGATGTGACATAGTTGGTTGGGTTGGATTTGTGACTGCTACTGGCATACCAGCCGTCCCCGCGCTCAGCCGCGCCGCTCCTGACCACTTTAGATATCAGGTTAGCCATTAAGAGTTCGATATATAGCTTGATCATGTAGGCGAGAGGGGCGAATTGGACATATCTGCACGCACAAGTTCAAGTCAGCTGTGTCCAAGCCTATATGCCAAGGACAGAAGTGCCACGAGGCAAAGGCTCACAGGTAAGGATTTGGCAAACTCAGGAAGCCTAAGAGGAGGATATCCATAGACGTAGAGATTGCTACTATTCCAGCATTGAAGTGGAAGAGCTTCCAGTACTTAGTCAACCCGTCGGCAATCAGTCGGAAGCGCACCAGATATAAAAAGTACAGGTTGAGCCCCAGGTCGATTGCAAGGAAGAATGACTTTTCCGCCTTTTCGAATATCATGTTAACGTGAACCTGGGAAGGCGTGGCTGACTCCAGGTGCGCGACAGTCCATATGTAGGCAACGGCTATGTTGATGAACGCGATTGGGATAAAGAGACCCCATT
This sequence comes from Dactylonectria estremocensis, assembly GCA_020744375.1. Taxonomy (NCBI): domain Eukaryota; kingdom Fungi; phylum Ascomycota; class Sordariomycetes; order Hypocreales; family Nectriaceae; genus Dactylonectria; species Dactylonectria estremocensis. The sequence continues at coordinate 174,192 of JAGMUU010000053.1, forward strand.
TCAACCTCGCGGCTCTCTTCCTGTTGGTCATGATCAGGGAAACACGGTTTGCAATGATTTGAGGCAAGAGTTGCGTCTGAATAGCCCATAATGCCACTGCACATTTGTCAGCTCAAGAAATGCTCACAGGACGCATATAGCATTTGTAGTTACCAGTGAATAAATAGAAGCCGAGGCTGAAGATGCTAGTCAGCATTAGAAATGAGTGCGGCTGTCAATGAATAAGAGCCTACCTCCCAGGGATGATTCCATTCAGGTACAGAAATGTGACGAGGGCGAAGACAAAATTTGTCCATGTCTCGCCCCAAATCATGTACAGATAGGCGTGACGGAGACTCCGCGTGCGTTTCCATATTCCTCGTGTCTGCTGCACAGCCTTCGCAAAAGCGAAAACGAAGAAGCCCAAAAAGAGCCCATAATATAAAGAAGCAATATCCATAATGCAGTTAAGCCCTGGGGGGTCTGAGCCTCGGAGTGACAGGGAAACGTCGTTGACTGAGCAAAAAGGCAAGACCCCGGGGTAACAAGGCCGTTACACAGACAGAGTTGACTCGTCACTTTATATAAACGACTGGGCTGCATTAGGAAAGCCACGTATCATGTGATTTAGGAAGCGATCGACGAATTGATCTCCGTTGGTGGGCGTCCGCGCATAGCTTGCCCATGCACTGATGGTGTTAGGCGTCGAAAGCGGTCGTACTACGCCTACTTCCGTGATGAAGATGGCCACTGCTTAAAGAGTTGGCGTCAACTCTCACGTCCTTCAATGCAGGATCGGCTCTTGGACTGACAGGGTGGGATCTTAGGGCTGTAGGGATGTTATACGCTATGACTTGACCAACAAGCGAGGCCAGGCGTCCCCTGGTTTTGTGTGGCAGGGCCTCTGGCAAGGATCTAGCCCTGTCTCCTACGAAATCCGCAGGCGGTTGCAAAGACGCAGATCCTAGGCAAGACATACACAATTCTCGGGATTCGCCCGACCCGGGGTTCGGACACCCAGGCCAAAGTCTCTTTTAGTCTCGCTAAATGTGAGTACGAAGGTTGCTGCATATGTTTTATCAGTTTGCCCCATCAGGTTTTCGGTAACTGCAGGGGTCTCTAGAAGTCTTCAAATACGAAAAAGTTGGAATTATGAATTTCCACATAAATTTGAGAGAAAGGTTGAGAGTTAAGCGATACAGGCGCGACTGCGCGACTGCGCGACTTCTCAACGGCCCCTGCAGTTACTAAAAGCCTCGTGGGGCGAACTAACAAAACATATGCCGGCAACCTCCGTCGATTTCGTGTGCTTGACACAGGCCCAAGGCGTTGGCTTCCGGGTAAGCGTCTAGACCCTAACAGATTGTGATGTGCGGCCAGCACTTGTTTTAGCAGGTTGACAGGTTACATTGACAGGAGATAGTCCCCCCCCTACTCGGTGCGGATTATGATTGACGCTCGTAAGGCCGAATGGTTCCCCGCACAGTGCGTCTGGGGAAGCAGAATACGAACACCAAGCTCGCAATCTTCACCGGGATGCCTCGTCAGTAAGCCTTCTTAGCGCCGCTCTCTTAGCACTGCTCTAACCGCTTCGACACATGAACTAATTTCGAAAAGGGCTGCTGAAGAAGTCTTAGCATTGTGATATTCCGTGGTAACAACTGTGACTGAAAAGGTGAATGCACCTTAGTGTTATCAACCTATCAAGCCACTGAACTCTAAGTGAGGGGGTTTGAAGAACGCTCAGCGTCATGCTCAAGCGAGCAGAGGCTTGATGCTCAAATCTCATCCCTAACACATCACATGATACCTGAGCTCATATAACATGTACAGCGACAGCAACATCCCTGAAGCCAGACTTGCAACGAAAGTGTACAAGGTGGCAATGGATGTTTTCTGTCCTCCCCTGTCGGGCTTGGCTTCATCAGCTTCATGAAGCGCTAAGATACCACATAGTCAGTCAATCCATTCATTCACAGTAAAGGAATTCGATACGTAGTGATTGTCTTACGTGGAGATATGGATACGTACCAGCGAGGGGGGAGTTCGTATCTTAACGCCTCGTTGCTTCAACGAGGCGAGCATGCACTGCTTAATCCGTGCTCAAGCTACACCATCCCCCACCACTTAAAGTCCCGTCAAAACAGAGCAGGTAATGCTGGTGTCTCACGCCCCCCAAGAGAATAACACTAGGAATGTTGTTGATGCAGCGGTTGGCATCAAGAGAGACACCAAGAAGAGCGGTCCGTGGATCTCCGGCGAGCCCAAGGAATTTCATTCTATCCATTAAGGTGTAAAATATTGCTTTTGTGAGTACCCATGGGCAGTCCTCGACTGTTGGACGCATCACCAGACAAGATGGACGCGCATCCGACCGGCGATTTGGTGACAGCCTTGGGCCGCAAGCCGACTCGGGCGAATCACAACGGAGGCAGGCTATCCTGGAAGGCCTATCTCCGCTCTTGATTATTCGTCCAAGGTTAGATCGATCCAGTAAGTGATGGGTTGATGGGCGACAGGAGATGGACAGCAAGAGAAGTTGTGGGCGGGTCACATGCCTACCATCGTGGTCATATCGCTGGTGTCACAGCGACTGCTATGATTTTGCAGCGGATCTGCCTAGTGCAGGGACGGCGGCTTCCAGACACCGACCCCGGTTTCACATCTCGAGGAAGAGGGGCAGACGACGTTCACTGCGGATAATTATGGTGCTGAAAACCGGCGTCAGCGATGGCTAGAGGCCCGAAGATGTCGCAAAGGCTTGACTGTCGCCTGTAATGGCAAGCGCATCTTCTTTCCTGGAAGAAAGCAGAGGGCTGCTGTCGTTTGGCTTGACTACATAATCCGATGTCCAGTCGTCGGTGCCTCATCTCTAGTGCTCTTCCATCTTGACTACTTGACAACCGCCTCGTCCAAGGGAATGGTCTCATACGACATTCTTGCTCAATTCCAAACCACTCTGCACATGTGAATTCGGGACTTCGCTACTTGGTTCGATTTGCGAGCTCCCTCTGGGTGGGTATGTCAATGTGGTGAGTGCTGAAGGCAAAACTACAGTCCTAGTTACGCCAGTTAGTGTTTGGTAAGTTAAAGGTGGAGAGAACAAACGCACATACAACGTCTGGAATAAGATGAAGAGAACCTCTGTATTGGCCGCAGAGTTGGTCCAACCGCTTGCAGCTAATACAAGCTGATACATCGCCTTAAAAGCATAGCACGAGTAGCAGAACACTGTAGCACGTAAGTTTCATGGATGATGAGGCAGGATGGGGAGCATTTAATACCAAAGATCCCCAATTCTACTCTCGCAGTCTTCCACTTAAGCCAGCCTTCTCTCTTTTCGGATGAAAAGGTCATCATCTGCGAGAATACAATCATATACAGTATGAAGCAGAATAGCAGAACAAGTTGCAAGCTTTGGCCAGCGATATATAAACCGAGTTCTGGCCACGGACGCTGTCCCTTGTCCGTTGCCTCGGCGCCTAAGTAGCCTCCAGCGGCTATGGACACGACGTCAGCATTCGTTATGTTGAACATTATCGAGACTATACCTTGAAGTCCGCAAATTGTCAATTCGCTTAGGATTAAGGTGGCGGTGATGATCGCAAGACGAAGACCGAAGATCTTATCCGTGTACGTGGATAGCCTACATTTATCTTGCGGTTAGTCAGGTGCCTTTACTAAAGGGCTTGCCGGCAGCGAACATAGTCACTTACATAGACGAAGACGCAAGGTAGATGCCCAGTAGAATCGCGGATGATCCGATGAGCTGACAGAACAGCCACGTGATGAAGGTCCCCTGCCCATACGGATTGTTCCCGAAACTCCTTTCAAAGAAGGCGAAAGTGAAAACTATATCATTAAAGGTCAGGTTATTAATCATCCAAGCCTTGCGAACCATCACCACCGTTATTTCGACAAGGCTGAGTTGGAAGATCTGTGAGGAAACAATTCACTCACGAAAATGACCAGCGACCATTAAGAACGTGACCACAACCTTCCGATGCCTCCAGCCTTGGATAAGATGTGCAAAGAAGAGGAGGCCGAAGATGGCCAAGAATGCTTCTGACGTGGCATTATTTGGCTCGTACCCAAAGGTTGACAGCGATGTGTCGCATGTTGCGAATGTGCATTCTTGAGTAGATACCATTGAGTGGACTATGAATGTCGGGGGCTCTCGGATGCGCCAACGCTTCAAAGAGCAATAATAATAACAAACAGAACTCGTACAGGGCAATACTGTACATTCAGACCATTTGAAGCTTAAAAGTTGTATTTAACAATCACTGAGGGAAATTCGAAGTACTTATTATATCCCTCGTGCTAGAACTAAATATCAACACATCACTCCGTCGGGTAAACAATCTTGCCGTACCCGGCGCTGAAGTGGGCGAAAGTAGAAGTATTTGTTGTCTGTTTTGCGATCGACTCAATGGATTCACTCGACAGAGTTCAAGAGAGGGTTCGACTGCCCGGCCAAGTGTACTGTTGGTCTGAGAAAAGGTGGCCTACCCCAGAAGTAGATGGTTATTAATTTCGTCTTTGTTCTCTACTATTATCCCCTGAATATCTTTGGACTATAGCGAAGGGGTAGGATTATATGGATGGACAATATCCGCAAACATTTGATTGACGACAAAGGTGAACTGCAGCAGCAATCCGGACTCGGCGGCAATGGCCAGTGGTCCAAAGTGGCGTGGCGTGTCTTCATATTCGTCTTTTGGTACATACCTGCCTCTGAAACGATCGACGTCTTTGGAGAAATTGCCTTGTTCAGTCTCGGCTTTTATTGGTGCTTCACTGACCGACATAGCATGCACCAAGAAATGAGCTTGGACGAGAAGGAAGCGGAAAACAACATTCGTGGCTTTGGCCAACTTGTTCCACTCTTTCTTTTGTTGATTCCGATCCTGCAAGTTGGTAAGTTGTATCTAACCAGGGTTCTATCTATTTTGCAAAGACAGACAGGCTCATGGAACTAGCTAGGTCTAAACATCCAAAATCCCTTGTCTGGGTCATCCACGGCCCTAGTAAGCCTTAATCGCAGTAGTCTTTCTGTCAGAGACTAATGGTGTCTAGAGCACGGCTGGGTCGAACTCGAATACAGCAGCGAGGACACAATCCGTAATTTAAAGCGTCAACTCGAGGCTTCTCAAAAATGCCCTTGACAGTCAACAATTCGCTTTTGTAAATGTCCCTAGGAACCCAAGCTAACACGTTGAAGACGAAAAAAAGGTATAAGATTTCGCCACGCTGCCCGGCTTCCTACACGTCAATATGCACAAAGCATAGACACATCCTCTATAATAGGCCAGCTTTACAAAGTTACTAAAGAAAGCAGCTCTGCCTTCAACCGGTTACGCCGATTGCTGAGACTCCTGCTTATGCCAAATTCAAAGGTGTGATATTCATAAGACTCAATACTTTCTGTATCGACGTCACGGGCTTGGTTCGGCGTGGCTAAGTTCCGAGAACCATAACTTGCGTTGATTATACTCTGAACCCTAGGGAAATTGTCAGCAGGCTTGTACCTGGTTCTCGGGGAGGTTCTGGGTTCATCTGTATGGAGGAGATGTCTGGATACAATTAGCATGATTAGCTCGATTTCAATTTGAGTGGTGTATTCGGCTTCGCTGTTCTCATTCTCTGTGCTAATACTCGTCGACACCTGGGTTAGCAGTCTCATTTCTTAAGCTACAAGGGAGACGCACCCCGCCGCAGCTCTGACGCTATCGGCGTTCATTCGGTCGGAGACGGCGTTATGGCATCTCAATAGGTCGGCTCGGCACAGGAAACATTGAAGACAGGTTGTAAAATCTCACTTACTCTTTCTCACTAACCGACTCTACGCCGAACTCCTCGTCCCGTGGGCAGCTGGCACTTTTGCAGCCGTCGCAGGGGTCCCTGCATGACTGGCTAAACTCCATCTACCACATGTTTCCTCAGCCCTCGCTCTGTTCGGCGACCCTGCCGACACCCATGGCGTTGCACTGCCTCTCATGATTCGCCAGGTTGTTTGCGCCGCACCTGCGATGTCAGCTAGCCTGCAGCAACGGCTCCAGGTTTGAACGTTGAAGCATTAATCATGTGTGATATGCAGGTGTGGCATATGCTCATTCGATAATAATTCAAAGCTAATCACCCCGCTCCAGAAGCGAGACACCATCTGCCGCAATGTCTGCTTCCCCAGGTTAACATCATGCGCCTCGATTCGGAGGTTCGGACTTTACCAGCCCGATGCCGTATGGATAAGACGGGCATATAAAGAAGGCCGGTCACGGCAGGGAAGGAGTTCGTCTTTACTCCATCAAACTGGGTTCAATACCTGAGTCACTGGCGTTTTGCCACATAGATGTCAAGCGGTGTTGGAAAGCTTCTAACATCCAAACTCTTCTCTACTTATTCAGCCCGCCATCTTGTTACTCAGAACTTGTTGAGTCAACAGCCATCCCACAGCTCCACTGCAAAGCGACTTCTAGCCACAATGAGTTCTAATAATGCCTTTAAAGTCATCATCGTCGGCGGTGGCCCAGTCGGTCTGACAGCCGCCCACTCCCTCTCGCAGGCAAAACTGGACTTTGTCGTCCTCGAGCGCCGTGCCAAGATTGTTGAAGATGCGGGCTCCAATCTTGTCCTGCTTCCTATCGGATTGCGCGTGCTGGGCCAGCTAGGCATGCTCCCCACCATTGAGAGCGTCAGCTCGCCGATGAGCCGCTTCAGGCGCATCGATCACGACGGACGCGATCTTGGCGACACATTGTGGTTCACTCATTTCAAAGAAAAGTCAGTTTACACGCTCACACCCTCTTGATGTCTATGGCTAACGGCGACCATGCAGCCATGGGGCCTATCCACGAGTGATAAGCCGACACGATCTGATGCAGACTCTGCATGACGGCCTCCCGGCGGAGGCGCAGGCCAAGCTGCTTCCCGGGAAGAAGGTCATTGATGTCTCTTCCGGCCCCGAGGGCGTCAGCGTGACCTGTGCTGACGGTACCTCGTATACCGGAACCGTCCTCGTCGGTGCCGACGGTGCCCACAGCCGGGTGAGAGACTTGATGCGGACAGCGGCTTTGCAAGCCCCGACCACCACCGAGGACAAAGTCAACGAAGCGGAGCCGTTTCTGACTACATACCGGGCCATGTGGGTCCGCTTTCCGACGGTCCCTCCGATCACGGCCGGCGATGCCAGCGAGACACATGGCAAGAATTGTACTCTCCAGCTCTTTGCCGGCGAGGACACGTCCGTCATCGGTGTGTACGAGCGCATGGAGAAGCCGACACGAGAGGGAGTGCGGTATAACCAAGCGGACGAGGACAAGTTCATCGAACGCTGGGGTCACCTGCCCATCGTCGAGGGCGGGCTGACCATCAAGGACGCCTATGTCAACCGGACCCAGGCCGGCATGGTGAATCTCGAGGAGGGCGTCGTCAAGAATTGGAGCTGGGACCGAATCGTCCTCGTCGGCGACGCGGCGCACAAGTTCACGCCCAGCACCGGCGCGGGCTGCAACAACGGCATCGTCGACGTCGTTGCGCTCGCCAACGAGCTGTATCACGCCTTCAAAGCCATACGCGCCTCGGATCCGGAGGCTTTCCCGACCAGGGAGCAAGTGCTGGCTGCCTTTGACGGCTACCAACTCGCGCGCTTTGATACGGTCAAGGCAGGCCTCGCCGGTGCAAGCCAGGCCACCGGGGCCGCGACGTGGGCGGATGCGACTCACAAGTTTGTGGACCGCCACATCCTCTCGAGGCAGTCGCTTCAGAAGTTCTTTTCCACCCGCAACGCGCCGGCGCTGGCTCGTACGCCTGTCTTTGAGTATGTTACGGGTGAGGAGCAAATGGTTGGGAAATTTCCCTGGGCTCATCCCATCAAGCCGCCGTCCTCTTAGTTGGTTGGATCAGAACCCAGTCTGGTCTGTATTTAGTTGCGCATGAACATGATGACAGCTAAGGTTGATATGGATATCAGCAATCCGAAGGCCGCGTTGGAATCTTCATAATGTGTTGCTTTTAAAGACCCAAGAGCTTGGTTTCTCTTGGGTCTACTAGTCTAGTACTTTACTTGAGAATTAATTCCTATCCATATTTAGCAAAGTTATAACGTCAAGCTGTCTGTTAGCCAGTCACCTATATGATCCTCATGCCTATTAAAACACAAGCCCTTTATTCTTCCCACCAGTTTCTGCGTGCTGCGTTATCCACCTGACGGCTAGAGGCGTTACTGTTCGTTGAACCAAGGAAGGATGGTAAGCGTGTCACGTTCCTGGATCCTGTCGATGCTCGATGATCTCCTGGCGTTTCTCTCGAGTCTCTCGAGGAGATCACAAAGCAATCTGAAGGGAAATGGCATGTTGAAAAATATGGTAACGAGAGGAGTGAAGGGGTAAGCACCAGCTCTCACAGCGTGCACGAACGTGGAGGGGGGTTTTACATCTGGCTTTCATTTAGGAGTCGGTCAGCATACTTACATAGCTGGTCCAGGCAGACTACTCGTTGATGATTCGCAGGACCCTCGCCGGGGAACCCAGCTTGTTTATGCTATTTATCCTAGTCACTAACAGTAGGCACCACGAGGACTCATGACGCCGTGGAACGAGGGAGAACGCAGAGGAAGGGATGTTGGGTAATGGATGACTCGGGCAACACCCCGCTGTCTGGGTCACGTCATTAACCTCGCTGTCAAGCAGCTGATATTCGGCAAGGCGGCGGACGCAATGGAGCATACAGGCAGCAGCGAACCGGACTCCGAATACGATTTCGACTCTCTGCCGGCCGATAAGCTTTTGCAATGGAGGAGGAGAGGCCCAATTGGTCGACTTCACAATCTCAACGCCGCTGTTTTGAACTCGCCACAGCACTTAGAGTGCCTCTTGAAGTGGCAAGAAGAAGATCTCAAAAGCGGTGTCCTTGAACTCGTCGATCCTGAGACTAGGAAGAAGCGAGTGCCGCTCAGACCTATCGCCGACAACGAGACCCGCTGGAACTCTCGCCACCGTATGATGGTCCGCGTTCTGCTTCTCCGTAATTAGGAGAAGGTGCCGAAAAAGACTTGCAAACCACATCAGTCAGGCTTCCTCTACTCTAATTGAGAAGCTAAGGAGCTAACGACTAGAAGAAAAAACGACTGGAATAACGGTTGAGCCGACAAAAGTCCGATTGGTAACTAAACAATGCGACTGCTGCATTGCGACGACCCCTACTTCTCATTCAACGGAAGCAGGCCTTGGTGACACCGCAGACTTCGTCATTATTGGAGGACGCCGCGACGCGGCAGATGAGCATGAGCTTGGCATTGGTAGCCTATGGTGGACGTCATTCTATATCGGGTGCATCGAAAATAAGGACGAGGTTTGCCGCTTTAACGCCAAGTCGAGATTTCGCATAATCGATACGATCGACAGACATGGCATCTCGAAAGAAAACATCACGTACCTCAACCGCCATGGATACTTCACACGAGCACCATTCGCCACATCTATGCCTGAGTTCGATGTCTTATTCGAGCCCACACGGAGGCTGCAGCCAGTGGAGCTATTCAAGCATCCGTTTATAGTAGAAGTGGTCGGTGCTGGCTTCGACAAGCCCGCGAATGTTGGGTACTTTGCTCTGCGATTTCCACGAGTGTTGAAGGTTCATGAGGATCGCTCGTTCAGGGATACAATCAGCTTTGAGGAGCTGCAGGAAATGGCTCTGAGATGCGTAGAGATACCGGATGATGGAGAACAGGAAGAGAAAAGCTGGCTTCGGAGACTGCGAGGCAACGAGCACCTGGTTGACAGATCGAGAACTAGCTCTCCCAGCGACGACGCAGTTTCTGTTGCACATATTGGTGCAGGCAGGCAAAGCAACCGACAACAGGAGAAGTTGGTGACAGCTGTTGAGTCCCAGTGCCTTGATAATATTTTCCTCAGGGCATCAAAGAGGAAGATATCTCCAGAGGTTGCCTTGTATGGTAACTCAACCGTCAAGCGAGCAAAGCAGAAGTAAACGAAAGGACGCCCTCAAAATGGCCGCCTCTGGCGAGGATATGGGATTTGACGCTTGTGTGGTCCGCTCGCTTATCATGTAATTACGTTATCCTCATTATAATAGAGAATTTAGGCGCTTAGATGCCGGAATAACTTAGTTTGTCTTCCGTGATGGTTGTACTGCCTTATAACAATTTCTTGATCTAGTATGCCCCAACGGAGCGCTTCACTGCAGACAGGACGGCTGTGACCGCGACCGCAACCGCAACCGCAGCCGCGCCCATACCCAAACCCATGCTTGCACTCGTACCCGCCACCCAGTCAATCACGCTGAATGGCTTCAATTTCTCTGGGAGCGGCGGGAACGATCATTAGATGATGGGATTATGTCGTTAGGAGAGGGTGGTGCGCGTGGGCGGTCCAAACGAAAACCATATTCCCAAGTAGGTTGTTCGTGATTGCCTTGTATCTATCAACACTATCGTGGTCCGCTAAAAGACCGAAGAGATTAAATTCGAGGGCGTGCAAGATTCTAGAAATTCCCGGTAGTCATCTAGGGCCGGAGCCCGTCTCGCGTCTCTCCCGTTGAGGATAGCGAGGCACCCTTCTCCAGTGCGATATATCCTGAAGCAGCTTTCGGGTTGGCCGCATCCAATTGAGAAGTCGCCCACTGCAATGATTCGAAGTGAGGATATGCCTTCGGGACTAAAAGCCCACTCGATGAAGGCACAGAAACTTGGCTGGAGTCGAAATCTTTTTCCAAACCCCAACGGTCCCTGGTATCTCAGGTCTAAATCAGTAATACACCCAACAGCGCCCCCCCTCGCAGCTGACACTCTGACTTCCCGACCTCTTCCCACGCCCACCACCATCTAAAGTCGCCCAGGAAAACCCCTATGCGGACCTGAAGAATCTTCAAACAGGTTTTCAAGGTAAATGGAAGGAGCATGGGCCTCTAAAAGAAGGACAGATTAGCAATTTTTAGACTATGGTGGAGGGGGAAATCCGTATGGATCGCCAGGTTAAGTAGCCCTTACCAAATGTGTCGGTTCGTTAATAAGGCCGAGGCATTCCGTATTTAACAGTCCTATGGGGTTGGAAGATGGATTGCTTGCGAATTGGTGAAACCTGGTTTGTAAGATCGTGCTTCTTTGTAGTCTATCTTTCCAGAGCCCATCCAAGATACTTCTTCTCAATGTCGTGTGATGCCCTGCCATGCCGATCCAAAATGTTGAGTCGGGATCCCATGATCCATCGAAATATAGGTAGAGATTCTCGAGTCCGGTGAAAGACCCAATGAAGTGCGCAATGGCTTGTTGACTCGCCCTGGTTGTTATTGCCCATTGCGTGTCCAAAGTTTCCAACCTCTTTAGCTTAAGTATCACTTTCATTTCGACAACCTTTGCAATAAATGAGCTCCAGCCAGAGCAGCCGGGGAGATCTAACGAGGGTATAAACGTATATCGACCTTCATTCCAAGACTCGGGAATCCTCGATTTCTCTAGCTGATACGGTAACTTAAGACGGCCTTCATTCAGCCGTACGGACTGGTGATTTCTCACCTCTCTTGACGGGATTTGGCTGTAAGTTGGACAGCAATGGTCAATTTTACATTGGTCTGGCAGCCATGCTGGCTGACCGGGTGACTGTTGGCAACCAAAGCGGCAGCCTCCTGGTCAATACTGCATCGGGATTGTTGAGATCCGTCGTTTAACGGATCAATGGCTATTCCGATCCATTGGTGGCTGGGATGTGGATGTCTTCTTGTCAATAGCTTCCGCTGGTTAGCGCTAGTCTTTTTCTTCTTTAAAAAAATCAACACAACATGCTCATTTCAACAAGATTCGCATAGAGATCGCCACCAGGGATTATGACGGGCGAAAATGGGCTCTCTCACTAACCTGGACCTAGCCAGATCATGATCGCCACGTATCCAATCGGTCTAGACTTCATGTGGCTGACAACTCACAATTTCCCTGAAACTACTGTAGTATTATCTGGGCTAGCTAACGTACTGATGAACTAGGACAAGATCGGCAAGCGAAACGGAGGCACCCGATATACCCTACCATGAGATGTAGGAACATAGTGAGGTTTCATTCTAAGCATTTGATGCATGTAATATCCCAGTTATGTCAATAGCTACTCTGGGACGAATATTTTCAGGGAGGTTCATCGTGCTGCGATATTCGAGCCATACCGCCAAATGGCGCGCGACCTCTTCAAATCCACCTATGTCGTCAGAGAAAAAGCAAAAAACATCCGTAAAGGGGTATAAAATATCAGCATAAATACTGTTGGCGATCCCCTCGAGAGGCGACCCTCGGTCCAGTCGGTGGACCGTATGCTTGGCTATTTCATGACATTCATAGCTAGATAGTTAAGGAGCAGAGAAATGATGGTAGCAATACATGGGAGAGAAGGATATAAGAACTCGATCCTAGTCATCCGAGCCCAAAATCAGGCCGAGGTCCGATCGGGTACAGAGGCTCCACGGGGGCTCCAAGGGCCTCAAACAAGGCCTCCCGGAACCTGCTTAAGACTGGAGGACAGAGCTGGGACGCAAGACCGACCATTCCATTCTCCACTCAATCACCGCTTCATTACATCTCCACTAACAATGGGTAGCTTTGCATCGCGCCAGGTCAGGTATGTTTTCTTCGTCCTTAAGATGCATTTGATGCAAACAGTCTTAAAGGTCGATAGACGGACGGAGACGCACAAACCAGCACATTGAAACTTTCCACCCCAAGAGAATAGCCACAGATATGAAATGCGCTATGTGTGAGGACACCGGTCTAAGAAACAACATAAAGAGTCTAGTAGCATGCTAGATTGTTTTATCTGTTCAAGACAGCAATGTATGGAGTTCAAAAATCTCCTTGCTGCCTCACTATATGGCAGACCGGTTATTATAGAGAACCACTACCATTATCTTAAGACAAGATCGCAGTTACCTATGCCAGCTGGTTTTGCTGAGCTGCCGGGTGAGAGTTGGGCAGTTCGCGCAGAGCTGCCTTGGTACTCTGTCCACAACGCACATGCGGAATACCTGGCTGAGATGGAGGACACGCCTCCTGCTGTGGATGTCTCCACTAAACCATCGATGAAGCATATGAAGGCCATGTATCTATAATGGGATTTTTTTATTTTCAAAGTTTTCATAATCCCTTCTAATTTTCTATACTTCATGTCGACGTCTTCATGGGTCTCCATTCATTGCAACCATGGTGCCTTGGCGTCGTTATGTCCATGTGTATTCTCATCTTAGTAGTCGCGATTCTGCGATTCCTCGCTTTTTTCCAAAGCAAGAAACCACTCTCGACTGATGTCTGCATGGTTGTATTCTCCTTGTCCTGAAATTGACTGTTATGGAGGTACCGTCTAATAACTCGTTATGATCGAAAAGCTCCAGCTTGCGGTCTCGCCGAGAGAGAAGAATTATCCTATATATTGAGACTGTGAAATAAACTATTCTAGGGTCAATCGAGCAAGACACCTATCGAGAAATCGTACTAAATTTCGTGCACGAGTCGTCTTGCTTGGCTCGGGAGCTGGCACCATCGCCTTGGGAGATCCTTCCATAGGCTCATCATCCCAAAGAAATGCTTCCATGCAAATATCTTCATTCAGGTATTGCACGTTAATTGTGTCGTCTGCCTGAAATGGGTCATGCTGATCAATTTCTGCCCCTGAATTCGAAGTGCCGAAGGGATCTACAGGCATCTCCTCCTCCAGGCTACCAATGCCATTCTCTGCATAATCGCCATTGGTCTCATCCAATAGGAATAACGCCTCCTCTTTTCTCATATTGGGTGGGTTAGACTCGTCGATGGTGTCTGGTGCCGATCCATTTCGCGTATCGGTTGGGTTAGATTCGTCGATGGTATCGTGCGCTGATCCGAGTTGATGACTTTCCGTAGGAGAACTGCCTGTGGGTGATGTTTGGCCAACCTCTGTTGTGTCCTCTCTGACGGTGGTTTGATTGGAATTTGGCAGTTCTGACTGCTGTCGCCGTGCATTTCGCGTTGAACGCCTCTGTCGTCTTGGATATGCTTGGGGCTCACGTATATAGTTTTGGAACTACCCGTTGGCATTGTGGGGCAAGCCGCCTACCAACCTCGTCCCGAGGTTGGTCACAAAAACCCTTGTCAGCACCTTTAATCGTTGTCACCCACTTTTCGTCCCTTAATGCGGTGAAATGGACCATTTCAAGATCACGATCTTTCAGACATTGCGACACAGTCATTACAAAAGGAATGTGACTGTAAGCTAGCTTGTTAGAAAGCCCTGAAATAGCTGAAAATGATGCTTTACAAGGAAAATAGTAGAAATCGTATTTCCGGGCTCAATTGAGCCGCCTGTTCCGGGGTGCCTTTCTGAGCTGCCTATTATGACCTTATGTTGACGATATTGCCCTCGCAGCCGTGGCGGCCTGTTCCTCCCGTAACTCTCTCATGACGTTCTTCACACGCTGATAACCTGATATCCTTGGTGTTATGACCGGAAGTTGTAGTGACATGAGGTTATCGTCATCCGAGTCATCAGCCGGATCCGAGGGATCTAACGGCGGCGAGGAAGTTATCCCCAACGGCGTTTCTACGCCTGCAAGATCATGCTACCTAGGTCATTGAGCCCTATGAGTTCAATATCATCATCATCGTCTTCGAATGGCCCAATACCTCGGAATTCGACCTCATCATCGCTATCAGGCCATGTACTTTGATCCATCGCAATAGTGGGCCTTAGGGCACGAAGGGCTTGTTCTTGGGCTTCAGAAAATGCCCTCTTTAGCTGTTAGCTGAGAACTTCGTTATGTTCCTTCCTTTGGTCCTCGAGGGAGGCATATCGTGATGAATTTTCGGTCTGTTCGAGCCACTGATTGAAGCTTAGTCTAGGCATGCTTTGGGTCCTACGAGACTCATTTTCTTCTCTCAAGCGGGCCTTGAATGCGTTGATCTCTTGAAGAATGATCGTCCGGGTTGATCGCAGTTGTGCACGTTGTTCCTTAACTTCTGCGGCTGCCATAGATGCCTCGTGTTAAGCCTGAATATCAGGAAATCCAACACTTGTGATGAAGTCACCACTTAGCCTAACCCGTTGCCCGGTCTTCCTCCTCTTGCCATATTTCTCTAGGCGGTTAAGCCAGTCTGCTGAAAAAGCCTTACGTTCTCGGTGCATAAGAGTGGCCTTAGCAACCACGTTGCGGACGTTAGTGATAGCTTCTAGGGTCGGTGAGCTCATAATCTCTTAGTAACGCTAGTAGATTCGTTCTATCTGATCCTAGGCATCCTGGAACCGGGAGTCCACAGGCAGCAGCTTCATAACAGACGGATATATCGCTTTTTGCTATTTTCGCTACTTAGAGATGATGTAGTTGATTATAGGCGTTGTAGATGTTAGCTAAATGCCGGCTTTTTTAAACCCTAATATAATATTATGCTTAGTAAAGCCAGCAGTATAGACTGCCTTAAATGCAGTTTCGAACTGTAAGCAGTTAAATGATAGATTGCCTTCCCAAATGGATTTCCGAAGTTCCTTTTGATATACGTTCTTTAGAGGCTGAAAAACACCAACATCAAGCGGTTGCGTAAGGTGGGTTAAATGTAAGGGCAGGAGGTAGATCAGGATATTAAATTAAATGCAATATTCAATAAATTCGAAGCCTAAGTAACTAAAGAAGCTATCAATAATAAGAAGTCAATATATCTTATCCTTTTCTTCGTAGATCGTAGGGGGCGCTATTAACTTGCTATATGGGGAGATAGCATTATGAAGCTACTTATTATAACTAAACCAGTTGCTTAGAGAGATCCCTTTTGCTTTAGCTTTTGTAAAAGAAAGCTAGGAAAACGAGTTAAAGGAATGAAGCCATTTTAAGGTGATCTGTTGGTTGCTGAAGCCGGTATCTGACTGTGTAAACCGCATACCAGGAATAGGATCAATCTCAGCTCAGGAAGCCGTTAGCAACGCCTTAAAGATAAGCCAGGAAGGAATACTAGTTCCGAGGGCATTTGCGGCCCCAATTTTCATACAGGACTCGCGGTTCAATAGGTCACTAACTTCAGGGCGTTGAAAGCGGGTTATTCAGACCATAAGGACCTAAATGCATTCTCAAAGGCATCCGATGCAAATGCCGCACTTATCTTCGTTCTAGATCTCAGAGGGACCAATGCCGTGGCTCACGATGATATTCTGAAGCCCAGAAAAGAATTCCTTGATGACTTCTACATCAGATACTTCGAAGGTTTTGTATGCCTTATCTACAGCCTTAAGGAACGTCTTTCGAAGCTGTAGGTGACGACTACGGAGCCTAGGATACCAGTTGCGTAATAACTCAGTCTTTTCGATGCCTCTAGAATGCAGGAAACCTAGGGCGGTATCTTCAACTTGTGACTTTTTAGCTGGAAAGCCGGACTTTTCTAGCCATACGATGTAGGCAACTAAAGCCGCGTCTTCAGATGCTGTCAATAACGCAGGCCGGCCGCGGAGAAGGGGGGACTATAAGACGATACACTTGACTTGATGATCTTTCGAATAGTCTCTCTAGAAGCAGGCAATTTAATCACAAGGGTCCAATTCGAGGGCGTTGATGCAGCAGCTTTTGCAGCTCTTCATGTGTTATAGGGCACATTTACATTAACTGCAGCAAGCACGTTTCTTCTCAATTCGGCCCGGAATTTATCCGACGCGTTCTTCAGAGGCTGTTTATACCTAGAATCACTGTGTCGAGGTAGCATTTTGAGGGTGCGCGGTGATTACTTAGAAATCGTCAATTTGGGTGTGTTTTTTGATGTATTTTGGTAGCGGTGAGGCGAAAAGTGGGTGACAACGATTAAAGGTGCTGACAAGGGTTTTTGTGACCAACCTCGGGACGAGGTTGGTAGGCGGCTGGCCCCACAATGCCAACGGGTAGTAGTTCGTCAGTAGTTGCATGTTTAACGTGTGTGATGACGCATACCAGAAGATTAAAATCCGGAATTGTTTCACCGTCAGCGATATGGCCTCCGACGCTGAAATCACCGGCTATAGGGTCAAAAAAGAACAATGCAGTGAGTATCTTGGCCTTTTGCCCCAATTCTTTAACCTTCCTTAATCCACTCTGGCCACTCTTTCTGACCTTCGTTTTCTCTTTCTGTGTATGTTGGCGCATATCTCCCGGAATACCCAAGCTAAGAGCTTGCTGAAAATGGACCGGGAGCATCAAAATACCGTCGCCTAGTAACTTTATCACCACATTATGGCTGAGCTTCGTGATACCCCAATATCCATTTTTTACCATTGATAAAGCTGGACATTTGACCAAACTGGGATTTTGGTAAAGCTGGACGTTTGGCAAAACTGGACATTTGACCAAAACTGGGATGTTTGACTAAACAGGACTTTGACCAAAACTGGGATGTTTGACTAAAACAGGGATCTTTGACCAAAACTGGGATGCTTGACTAAAACAGGGATCTTTGACAAACAATTTGACCAAAACTGGGATGTTTGACTAAAACAGGGATGTTTGACTAAAACAGGGATGTTTGGCTAAAACAGGGATGTTTGACTAAAACAGAGATCTTTGACCAAAACTGGGATGTTTGACTAAAACAGGGATGTTTGACCAAAACTGGGATGTTTGACTAAAACAGGGATGTTTGACCAAAACTGGGATCTTTGACCCAAACTGGACATTGACCAAAACAGGGATCTTTGACTAAAACAGGGATCTTTGACTAAAACAGGGATCTTTGACTAAAACAGGGATCTTTGACCAAAACTGGGATCTTTGACCCAAACTGGACATTGACTAAAACAGGGATGTTTGACTAAAACAGGGATCTTTGACTAAAACAGGGATCTTTGACCAAAACAGGGATCTTTGACTAAAACAGGGATCTTTGACCAAAACGGGGATGTTTGACTAAAACAGGGATCTTTGACCAAAACTGGACATTGACCAAAACTGGGATCCTTTGCTCCAGTTAAGCAACTGGGACAAAGTCTGGCATATGTCGAATTCCTGCCGACATGCATTCACTACTCGATCGAATGGAAGTTACTTTTGAACAAAGGAGGAAGGCTAACGAAGCTTATGTGCAATCCAGAACTCGAGCAAGATCTTGTCCTGGCGCCTGGTGCGCTCTGGGAGGAGTCGAAGAAAACACCAGCTACCGAACGCTACGAACCTGAGGAAACGAACGTCGTCGTATCTGTCTCGGACCGAAGTGAACAGAAGCTAGCAAAATCTTACCCTGGATTCGAGTCAAAACGAGTCCCGGCCCTTACGCAAAATGAACCCCTGCCCTTACTCAAGCCCTTACTCAAAATGAACCCCTGCCCTTACTCAAAACGAATCCATAAAGTGGGAGGAAGTAGAAAAGCGGTTGCAAGATTGGGGCCCCTTGTTCCGTGGAGGGAGGAAACTGAAGGATCTCAAGCATGTGTACGAACAAAGTGTTGATCTTTTCATCAATGATGATAAAGCAGGCATTTTGCCAGGAATTGCACAATCATGGGTTCAGGATGTCAAACAGTGGGTAGATGAGCTTAAGAAGAGGACTGTACAATAGCGTGTGCCTGTGTTTCCTTCTCAAATGCTATTCTATACTTTATGCAGTGTTTAGTCGCTTGGCTCCTCCACAGACAATCCAGCATGACGAAAATGTCCTCTGGCACTCGCTCGTCGGGAGCCAACTGCGTGAACACAAAACCTCAAGAACGTTTTAAAGTCCCCCTTAATGAGACCAAAATGTCCATTCCAATGCTTCTTGATATATGCCTTCAACTCCGAGAAGAACTCTTCAATAGGGTTGAAGTCTAGTGAATAGGGTGGCAGGAACAGCACCCTTACACCTGCTCCTGCGCACAGTTGTTCAACTCTCCCTTTATTATGCCAAGAGGCATTATCCATAACAAGGACAGAGTTAGGCTCTGGCCACTTGCCACAGTGGTGTAGCAGCTGCTGAATAAAGTCCTCGAACCAATGCATGATATGCCTATGGGGAGAGACCTCGTATCTCTGTACAGTCCTTACATTATATATATATCATATTAATATCATATTAATATCATATTTATACGATATTTGAACGATCTTGCACTGTATTACATGGTTTACGGTATCGCTTGCACTGCACGGTATAAAAATACCGTGCAGGTAATACGATATTGGATATGACATCGTCTTATTCCCGGCCACACTATTTACTTCACTGGACCGGGCCTTTTTCCTTCTCATTCTGTCACTCTCGAAACATTTGCCGAAGCCGTTTCGCGCTTGGAAGTTGTTGAGATACGAAAGGTGTCTCTACCGTTAGGCAGCAGGACCGGTTCGAAGGTTCCGTGGTTTCCTGGTGTCTTGAGAGGCGACCTAGCCGGTGGAACGGGAGTATCGAGAAGGTCGATTCGAGGCAGACGGTATATAACTTGGGACATGAAACCAACTGGTTAGGCTCTGGCAGGTTCCGAACGTGAAAATTGAGGTCGGCTTGCGGGTAGTATGAATGATGGCGGCCGCGGTTGTACCTCATGAGGGTCAGGTTGGGTTTGACCACTCGTTCTTCCGACACAAACCGTGCATTCTTCGCCAATCGCACGGCACTCCCTGACTTCTGAGCTTGAATCAGCCATGGAATTCCGATCGATCTCGTTGACTGAAGGCTGTATATCAACCGCCGGTGGATCTCTAGTCGCTGAGGATTCGTCCTCCCTGATTGTCGCATTTTCATCAAATTCTCGAGCTTCGTCATCCGGACGGTCGAGACAGAATGAGGCGTTGTAATTTCGATCCTCACGTTCATTGCACTCAGATGACCGGTCTGTGCTTGGATCCCTGCCGTTCCTGCGCTCTTTGGCCAATCCATTGTTTTCAGGTCTTTCCGGCAACGCCTCGTCCTCCGATAAGTCATCATTGAGGTCACTTAGGTCAGCCACTTCTACGTTGACCGTAATTTCATGTTGTTCCCCATTTGTGCACTCCTCGATACTACGCTCCTCTTCATCAAGTTCCAATGACACTGGCAAGGGTCGCGGTGGTTGGTGGCATTTGAAATGATTGACCAGCTTTCTTGAATTAGCCTCAGGTGAAATAAGATGTGTTGAAGGAGACGTACAATGCCATTCAGATCTGGAACATCCTGGCCTTCTGGAACATGCGCCGCACACACCCACGTGCGACGGGTAGGGTTTCTGTAAATCAAGACACAAAAAGTATGACCCTCTTTTCCAAATCTGGAACTCTTTCTCTGGAGCGTGTGACCGGTTTTTCTGATAAGCGCTTTTTGTTTGGTGCTGTGTTCATACGAATCCCACATTGCGGAGGGGATGTTTTGTGCTCGATTCGATGAAACAATCATAGGCGCTCCAGACTGGGCCTGTTGGTCCACTGTCGTCCGAGGACGTTTTTGTCCCTCAATGCATTCCAACATTGTGTCCTGCTTTCGTTTGTTCTAAACAGAGTCAGTTACATAACTCTTGAGATTGTGGGTAAAATGCCTACATTATGCCTCACTATACACGAGTCAGAGCTTTGCATCTCCTCAGTCGGCACAAGGTTGCCAATTCTGCTTCTAAGTCTTGTGTTGTAACGAAGCGGTTGCGATCGCATTTCCTTCTTTTTCTGCGAAGATATAACAGACATCTAATTTAGTAGTGCATAAAATTTTGCCGCAGCTTCGCTCGGACACGGGGACTCTGCTTGGTAGCTATTTCTAGTTGGTCCAATATTTCTAATGAATCTTTAGCCATCCTTGCCAATGTCCAACAGCGATACTATAGCGTTCTTCTGACTTATTTATACCTAACCCGACGGTCAAAGACCTGATCCAGTCCTATAATGCCCTGCTAAGAAGGAGGGGCCCCTATGTAAATAGTTAAGTTAGCAACGCTTCCTGACGAAACAATACCTGAGGCATTCTCATTGCCGTCCGGGTTGACATCGTCGTACGGAAATGCATATCCCTTTCCATCCACCTCGTACTTGTGAATGACGCGGCTGTAGTGGTTGGTAGGATCAATCGTGTAATATGAGGCACTATTGAGGCTTGGCTGCACATTGCCTCCATCCAGAAGAAGAGTGGAGCGGGCAAATGCAGCGCAGAGACGCGGCACCACTGCCTTATGAATGGCATTATCGCCATCCATGATAGCAAATGGCCCAGTGTTGCAGCCCCAAATATCATTAGCACTGGGCTTTGCGTAGCCTCGGTTGTCGCCGTTGCAGACCAATTCATCTCCCGAAACCGTGCAGCTAACGTCTCTATAGTCTGTCTGCGTGTTGATTGTCAAGGTCGAGGTGGTGTATTGGGCCCAGACCTGGTCAACATAACTATGCCAGTATTTCGCAAAGGCATCAGCGTTAAGGTAGTAGAAGTTGCCGGGCGACAAGACTCGGATGGGAGTTCCTGTAGTATTGGCGAGGCACATGGAGCTCCACGGGTACCCATCAGCCCCCGTCTGCATCACCAGGTCATTGCAAATGTTGATGACGCTATCGGCCTGAAGTCCTGCTGCGCTCTGGGTGGTGCCGTCGGTGACTGTTAGCAGAATGCCCAAAATCATGCCAACAAAGTCAACGTAGCTAATGTTGGCATATATGATCCCACCAGTATAGGTGAACTCAACGAAGCCCCACTTAAGGCCAACGTTTGCATCCTGGAGATTGGTAAGGGACGGCTGAACCAAGCAATCCCCTGTGCCAATACTCATCATGTAAAACGACATTGCACCCTCGGAAAAATAGATGCGTCCGGAGCTCATAGAGATTGGCAGGGTGAGCTCAAGTGTATGACCAGACGAAGTCATGGGAATGGCAATATTCTGGGTAACCTGAACAGGGACTATAGAGCCACCTGAGGAAGGATAAATTAAAGACCCATTGGAAGCAACAAAAACGACAGCGCCATTGGGGTCTAGCCCGGAGATGTAGGCGTTAACTGCACCGCCATTGTAGTTATTTACGAATTTGAGAGGCAGAGTGGCACCAACTAGGTCCTGCCGAGTAATAGTGCCAGTGCTACTATTGAGGGTATTTTCTTCTGTGATCTTGAGAGCATCGATACCTCCTGGTTGGATTTTGGTAAACCCCTCTGGGGTTAGCGTGCCTTTGGCAAATGGTAGAGCGGGACAACAAATTGCTACGCTTAGAAGAGCGTCAATAAAAGAAAATGGACGCATCTGAGCGAGATGAAGGGATAGATTAGATAAATAAGAGTGACTGGACGAGCAGCAAAGAAATTGAGTGAAGTACCCTAGACGGCATAGGATCAGATCCGGCTATAGATTAGATACTAGACTCCCATCCACGAGCAACAAGGGTGTCTTGAACAAACCAACCGTTAGTCTAGATTGGGTCTTAATTCGCCCGGTGCTTCAAGTTTGCAACCAACCAGCGGCTCCTCTGGACCTGTCTAAGAGAAGCGCGGGTAAGGTCAACTTCCTGCTTGCAAATCGCTACAGGGCTGTATTGAGGAATGTAGTGTTCAATTTCACTCTATAGGTACATACTATAGGCAAGTACATAACGGAAAGAAGTTCTCTGATATGACGCTACAGTACTGTACCTTTAAGAGCTTCTATCTGCAGGGTTTTCTTTTTTTTCAAATATGAGTGATAACATCCAGACCGCCGTGAATTCTCACGACATGGCACAGGAAAAGCCTATTGTCAATGAAAGAAAGGCACTCAGAAGAAGTTGTAGAGAATTGCTTGCGGCTCATATCAGTCGGATACCCTCACCACATCAAAGAATATTAACTAACTATTCACAGAGGATAGCACTGGCTTGACAATCGAGCCTGAAAAGGTTCGACTGGCAACCAAGAAGAGTGATGGGTATTCCTGGATGCTACGCTCATCAGAAGATGATTGCTTGTTCTCTAAGAACCTAAGTGACCACAGCTTAAGCGCCTATAGAGAACTAAGCTCAGGGGTTGGCGAAAGATTCTATGCTGTTCCCTTCATCGAGCCAACAGACATGCAACTTCTTCTAGAAGCGCCACAGAGCTCTGGACCTTCGTCATCGCTAGACTCTTCTGACGACTCTGTAGATTCCAATGTTGCAGAATCCGATGTCCAGCAAACAGTGTGGCAGCTACGCCAACGGTTGCAACAGGAGCAAGTGGAGAATGAACGGTTGCAGGGGGGTCTCATGTTGGCCAACGCCCAGTGCGAACGCCTCGCCAGCAGAGCAGCGAGGGCGACCCTGAACGATTCTCTTGTTTTCCAGCTCCTTGCATCATTGAGCGAGATCGCGTCAATGACAGAACGCAGGGGGTGTGCTGATGCTATGCAATTCGACGACTCTTACTCCCCATACTAGAATATTTTAGATTGGAATAAAATTCTCTTGACTTCGTACAAGTTCAGGAAGTATGAAAGTGCTTAGCAGTATCAAGACAGACACCATCGCAAATGCCAATCATTGCTGCCTTTCTTCATGCTTCCAACAGCGACAAACAAGGCAACAAAGGAGAATAATAAACAAGATGAGACTGTTGATAGTCTCAAAGTGAATTGCCATGGCTGGATAATAAGAATGAGTAATACTAGAGTAGAGGTTGAAACCGGCAACGCGTTGTGGGGGTTATCTCCCGTTTTATATTAGAGGCAACTCGGGCCGTACCCCTGACCCTGGAAAATTGATCGCCAGCACCCCGTCGTCGAATCCGGGCATACGAGCGATATTGGACGCTACTAACGATTAAATGACACCAGCCCACGACCGGAATTTCGAGATACCGCAGACCCACGTCACGCCAGTTGTTCCTTATCCCCCCTTGGAGTGCTGCCCAGGTCCAAAGTCTTGGACCGTTTGGACTGTGCTGCTGGTATGGTCCGAACCACCACCATCGCCTCCGCCTCCGCCTCCATTCACAGTCAATCAAGAGCTATTACTCTAAGAGGAAGGAATCCACAACTCACTCGTTTATATTGGAGTACAATCAATTATGGGGCTCATGTGAGACCGGGGGAAGCACCGCTAGATGGCAAGTCAGGGACCTTTCATTTATGACTCTCAATGCGACTTGTGCTGATCACTATATTTAGACACCAGGATAATAAGTTTGTAAGCAAAGCTATCACTGAGTTCCAGAAAGGAGGTAGTTATATGCCTCTCATCTGGCGTAGTGCATCACGAGTTACATAGAGTTATCTAGCAGAGGCCGCGGTGTTATTATCACATCTTATTTTAGAACTGATCCAAACGGTCACTGAAAGCGAAGGTATTTATATGCTGGCAGGTCCGTGAACTTAAGGTTCACAAGCCCGCTCTATGCATCAGGAACTATGATATTGAGCATGAGGGAGGAAAACAGTTTATTACCCAAACTGACGTTGATATTTATTCCCTAGTTTCTGGTGTCCGCTCCGTCGAGGGCGAGTTGCTGCTGGCACAGAGTCAAAAAAACACAGTTTTCTTCACAACCTTAAGCATTTTAAAACCCAATGCTTCCACGGTTGCCAAAGGATATTTATTCACTCTGGCGCGGCCTTAATAGTAACACCGACCGGGGCGGGAGTTTGAATTGGCCCGTTATCGTCCTCGTCGTCGCTGTCGTCAGCACGCGGCAGAGCAAAAATATCCTCGATGTACAAAGCATCCTTGAGCTGCTTAACGGTGGGCACGGTGATAATGGAGTCGTTTCCCAATCGAGGTATGTTGCTATACAGCTCCTTCTTAGTACTAAAATCGAGGTTGTCAACCTGTGGATTGTGGCTATTGAGTATCTTGAATATAGCCTTAGGGCTCAGGAGACATTTGAGCACTTCAGATTCATCAAGAAACGTCAGGTCATTGATATCGTTCTCTTTCGTAGCAAAGTGGTCGATTTCGGTGTACCCGCTGACGGCGGCTTGACTCAGGTGCTTGGTCATGAGCACGGAGGAGATTTGGAACTGGGTGCCCTGCCCTTTGACGACTTCCGCTTGTTGTTGCTGGTTCTGCATTCGGAGCAGCTTCTTTGCCGCCCCAGCCATCTCGTTCCCCTCGCTTTCTTGGAACTTCTTGATTGAAGCTATCTCGGTGGGCTGCATGATAGACCCCAACAAGAAGAGGTTGGTGATAGGATACACATCCTTACTCGGATCGGCCGTACTTTGCTTCAAGAGACGTATGTAATGTCCCATTGACCTTTCGTAGATGAAGCGAATGGAGTTGAGGGATTTGGGCTGTTTTCGGGCTGCGAAGATAGCCGAGCCGTGGTACTGGATCAGGCGTTCAGCGTTCAAGTCCCGCTGGTGCCACCCATGCCAATATGGAAGCATCTTCTCTCGAACGTGACCTAGAAGCTTAACGTGCTTCTCATCTTCAGTTTCCCCCTTTGCAAAGTTTTCCTCGTTATTGAGCCATTTCTGGATCCCCAACTCAGTTTCCAGTATAGAGGCACCAGCGACAAGTTGAACAGCCCCCTTCCAGCTATCAGTACCCCACAGATCCCTCAGGATTTGAGGCAATTCCTGGAATTCTCTGAGAGGTTCTTGCTCTTTGTATTAGGGTAGCTCGTAAAGTAGAAGGTCATGTTGCAATCAATAGCTTTTCCCAGCTGCAGGCAGATCAGTGCTATTAATTGGATCGCATTCCTAGTGTCCGAGTCCAGCTGGTAGTTGCTGTCAATCCATATGTCGAAATGCCGCTCCTTGAAGACGCTGAAAGCACCCGGGATCCCGCATAGTTTCAGACAGTTTGCTTGTCGATAATTTGGAGCAGAGCGTCGACCGAAGCTATAGACTCATACTGCGGTGCATCATCATCTTGAGTGACGATCCGTATACTGGATTGATGGGCAATGCCCTGAGGTGGCGTCTCTTTACTCTTGTCATAAGGGGCTTTAGAATTGAAGTCGGGAAGAGGAACGCGGGCGTTCGGTGTCGGGTCTTGGTCGGACTCTCTGCCGCATAGTTGGCCCATCTTTGAGAGGTTGAAGTGGAAAATGGGGTCGGAAAGCAAAGGGTGCTGACGAAAATGAACCAAGTAGATACGAGCCACGGTGGGAAACTTGGCTCATGATGTGAGCGGAATGAAGAGCAGGAACATATGGAGAAGGGAAAACTACGCTGGAGGTGGTCATACTTTATATGAGGCTCTCAGGTATTCGGTAACATATGGTGGGTGGGGGGAACAAAATTCTGCCTAGTTGCAAGCCATGCGCAAGGCACACTTTTGCAACACAACATGGCGTAGCAACAACGCCATGTTGTAATTCCTGACTCAAGGCCTGCAGTGGGCAAAAGTCCTAAAGCAGATTCCTTAGTCATAAAATCATCTATGGTATTTCCTCCTGACATTCCCTATCGCCACGCTCAGCTCATCCTAAGGAGTTGGTCTTCAAATTTCTGTTTCTTGACCTTGGCCACTTTCTGACCTTTTTCGCTTATTGACCTGACCCACTTCATTAATTTAGCTATACTTGCATACCTCAGTAGCCAAGCCTATTAAAGTGCTTAAAACAGAGTACAATACTATATATATATATATATCAGATATCTCTCTGCAAAGAGATAGTAAAATAAAGAAATCACACCGTAAAATCGACCGAGTCTCGGCAAACCGGTCCGTGCTTCCTGTGTGTCTGTCAAGGAGAGCCAAAGGATCCTTCCGGACTTCGCTCCGCTTTAAAGTTCCTCCAGGCATATTTCGCGGTCGCTACTGTATGTAAGACGCGTGATAACAGGAGCGAGAGCATACATAGCGACCAAGCGGTGTCTCTTGAGCAGCTACTGCAGTATCATGAACCTCATCTGGCTTGCCGCCCTGTGTCTTGCCGTTCTTTTGCCATACATTCGGTTCACGTCATGGACTTCTCTGACCGGACCCAATGTGATCCCGAGGAACAATCCCATCGAGCCTCGAGAGATACAGGCTCGTCTCGATACTATATTCTCTGAGTATGAACCGAGCGTCAGACATTTCGGTCAGGTATAGTGCCGGCCCTGCCCCCTTTTAATGCGTCTCTGGCTCAAATACAGGAACGCAGGTCTATCTCTGCCATGGCGAGGATTGGGGACCGCCATGCTTCGTGTATTACCCTAAGCTCAACTACACATGTTCCGCTCTCGGTCCTGAGCTGTCCGGACATGTTGGCTCGATCTATGTTGAGCCTGGAATTATATGTCGGCTTTGCATGTACGTGACTGTTGGAGCAAATCTGAGATGGAGCTGATACAGTCTAGACTTTCGGCCAAGAACACATGCTTGTCGATGCAGATTTTCGCTTGGCCAGAAATCAAAGGTGGATGGCCGGACGTGTGCCGACGCAAAATACCGGGCGGTGATGGGTTTTTGGGAAACGCGACGACTCACTTTGCGTGTGCTCTCTGCACAGCGTGTGGTCGAGCGTAGTATCACGGACGTTCGTGAAGAAAACCGTGTCAAACAGTATTGGTCATCAGATTATCTCGACAGTATCTATAGGGGTATGAAGGGGATGTTTTCATGTGTAAAAAGGTGACTTCAACGAATCTTAATCTCCCCTCCGGGTAGTAACGGCACAAACCGATCAGGCGCTGTCTCAGCCATAAAATCCCAAGTTAAGCTCGGCTGTTTTGCATCCCGCACTTGAATCCAGTCGTCGTCGCGGCTCACCTTTGCAGTAGTAGTGCACAGCTCCGTTAACTCTACTGCAGCACGTTTGGTCCTTCGAGGATTATAGTATACCATTAATGTTTGCAGCGTTTTGTGCTCTCCTTCGTCTCGCTTCTCTCCTTTCACAGCCACCTGTCTTACGAGTAGCCAAGGATTTCTGTATCCTGTCCTTCCAAAAGGCTGGCCTATGTGTAGCCTTACTTGAGATGAGACGGAAAATTCGTTAAAACCTTGTTGTGAGCGGAGTGTCTGTATGAGTTCTTCGCGGTCGCTGACCCAGTCGAGATCTTTGGTGTGCCCAATCAGTAGTAGAGCAAGTTTTAGCACGCCGCCAGGCTTATCTACTCGACTCAAATCCCATCCGAGTAATGCCGGGGTCAATCCTCGGGCGACCATTTTATCCAACCATTTGTGGTTTTTGAAGCATAGGTCCCAGAAGGTGTTTTTTTCGGCATGCCCGGGGCAAACGTCCTCATAAGCACTCTATGCGTTTTCAAAAATCGGAATGTCTCCCGCCACGTAAGATAAGATGTCACGATGTACCGAATTTCGGTTGGTAGTTTCCTAAAAGAACGAAATTTCTTATCAGGACGCGTAACGATTCGATCCATCTTTCACCGAGTTTGCTGATAAAACTTGACGGGTGGGACTAGGAAACCGCAAAGGAACGCCATATTTATACTAATACGCACGTTCTTAAAACGGCTCGAATTTAAGCGCTTATGTCTTTGCGTACACACACAATTTATTTCGCCCGGTGGCTTATAACCAATAGGGCACTAGTTGCTATTGTACATATCCATTTCTCAATTTTTGCCATGATCTCGTAAAAGCCCTTATAGCGTCCAATTTCTGCTTTTGCCTCTTCGTTTTTCCGTCTCTCCGCAGAATCTCGTGGGGTTTGTATTATTGGCAAGCTAACTTGAAGACTACAGTAATGTTTCATTATTGCCTTCCTCGTTTACTTACACTCTTTGAGAGTGTCACCAGACCCACATAGTGTGAATCATAAGTTCTAAACACAGTGAACCTCAAAAGCGACTTATGTGACCTACGGAATAAAATTTTACCAATACCCGCAACAAAGTCTGGGGATCAAGGCAACAATGTGAATTCTATGTGCCATGTACCTTACAGTGTGGACGGCACTGTCTTGATCTATTATGTAAGCTGTAACGCTGCTATGTACCTTGCAGTACCTTAGAGGACATATTCTCAAGGCCACTTTTGGATCTTTGATTACTCCACAGGCAAAATTGCCCAGTAAAGTCAGCCACTTCTGACCCATCCAATAAAATTATGTATTCCTAGGTACCCCTAAGTACCGCTGGTCCGTGCGTCTTGCCTGAAAGAATGGGAAGAGATGTTAGATTGGATCATGTACACAGCCTTGCACACGATCAGGTGACCTAGCCTCTGATCTCTCGATTGGTCACGGAGGGATTGCCGAGAGCATCCCGAATAGGAATAGATGGATCCCAGATCTTGATTGTCTCATCAGACGAGCCTGAGGCGAGCCATGTCCTCGTCAAGAAGCAGGGACACCAAGTTCCAGTACCAGTCCATCCTCGACAAAATGTAGGCGATGCCTTTGCGATTGTCACGTGACTCAGTGACAGGCTCCAAGAAGCTACCTCATGCCGAATGAGTGAACCAACGACTGCTACTGGGACTGGGCTTGGAGACGTCGCCAGCTTACTATAAGGACTCAAGATTGCTCACCAGACAGATGGGATTTCTCCCCGGCTCCATAACCGCACAAGCCGAACTCGGTCGACTCTCGCAGAGCCACTGTCCTGCACGCACAACAGATCAAGACAATAATTGATGGCACTGATATTGTCAATAACGGAGCTATCCCGGAAATTTGCCCGCTCCGCAGAGGAGTCAATGGACTTGCAGATGCAGCCAACACCCTTAGCGAAGCGACAGAACGATTCATTGTCACCCATGTCACCTCGCTTGGAGGTCAGCATGGAACTCAGCACGGAACTCTTATAGAAAGGCTTTTATCCCATTTTGACGAGCGGATAATGGCCGTTGCCCGAGATATCCTCAACATATCTGACAATGACGCTTATGTCTTCTGGAAGCTTGCGGAGGAGTGTTAGAATATATCCATGAGCACTTCCGGTAAGCTGCACTCGGATGACTACTTCATCCCACTAGAGGAGGCATGCCTTGCATGGCCGTATGATCTAGATTTCGAGAGCGAGGAGTACTACGATCACCTTAATCGCCTGGATATCGATGAAGGCTATGTCGAAAGTTTCCACAGAAGAATGCAGCTCAATGAAGACTGCAAAAGAAGAGAAAGACAAAGTTGGATCAGCTTTTGGGTTCAAGCGTTGAACAATTTTCCTGGTGGTCCGACACTGTTCTATCCACCAGCAAGTCCTGCTGCAAGATCTCTAGAATGGTCATTTAGCGATATTCCACGGTACCTGTTGCGGGCCTTCGACTTGGCGAGCTCGGGTAGAAACGATGACAGCGTCGTGGCGTCGACTATGAGCGTTTCCGAAACAGAACGCAGCAAAATCGATATTTTATCGCTAGGACGAAATGACGCCGCAGACATGCTATATCAACATCTAACCAAACCGTGTTTTCGCGGTGTTGATTCCGACAATCTCATGTCTTGGAGCAGCTCTCTGCTGTTCGTGATTCAATATGCGATTTGGAGGTCCCACATGCGCAACCGCTCCCCGGCCGACATTCAAATCTGCGCAATAGACACGAGGAAGATTCCACCGGGGCAATTTGCACGCGACATGTGGTTGCTCCAAGTATATCGCAACATTATGGAACAGAGCGAGGAAGGGAAAGGCTTTATTCGTTTACGTCTTGCGAATCCGGCATATGACAATGGAGAAATAGCCTTGTTGGGCCACAGCCCACGCTTTGAAGCCCGTGGGGATAGGTTTATTGGGGACGGTTGTTGTATTGCGGGAGCGGCCGAGGAAGCGGATCATGCACTCATCCACAGCGATAGATGTGCCCGGACTGAAGAGAAGGGTAGACGTATGCTGTATGTGGTCAGACCAGGCGTTGACCCAGCCGCAAGTCCGGCCGTAGAAGGTCACATCAGGCTCCTGATCGATGGTTGTGTGGTCGAAGATATGAAGATGCCGTGACAGTAGTTGGAACCGGTCAAAAGGCATGCAGTCAGTGATTGGATGGTCTGGGCCTATGACCCCGACTTTTGAAACAGTCCAATAGTCCTTGATCTTCGACTCTATATGCATTTGCATATATATCACGATCGCGAGCCATGTGTAGATTTCAGCAACGGAGGTCGGCTTCCAGTCTAACAGCCGCGACCGCGGCTTCAATCTGCGGCTGCCGGCTTCGTGCTGCTGCAATAGGTGACTGACCTAGCTATTGGTGTAGCTGACCCAGCTTTCCACTAGGGAAATAGGTAGGAATTTCTGGAAAAGCAACAGCGGCTGCTGGGGCAAGGTTGTTATCTCAAAGGCCCGGTCTGGACCCAGGTCCATCGGCTTGAAGCATAACCGCGATCCGGAACCGGAGTTTCAATTGGCGGCACGTATTATCAGTCGGCTACTCACGGCGACTGTGATAGTTAACGCGGATGAAGCTATTGTCGTCATAGGCGTTGACTGCTTGGTTTGGGGGCAGTTGGGAATCCATGGGGAAACAGATAACGTGTTGTATGGGGAATTGGCTGCTGTTGTTTCTGAACGCGCTCTTGGCCACTCCCTTGTACCGCGGCCCTGGCGGGGGGGTTTTGGGGCGCCAAGCCCAAGTGTTGCCATACCGCACTCAAAGGGATACAAGGACTTTGGGGTAAACGACACTCACGTGATTCGTCCCCAAACACGTGACGGGAATGAGGAGTACAAAAAATCCCTCTCTAATCTTTCTTCAGCACTTGACATCAGCACTTCATCACAACGCTCCCATTGCCGCAACGAAATCGCCTATTTCGGCTCACACGACCTAATTCCACTCAAAGACTCGATCTACAATATGTCACAGAAATACAATTACAATCACGTTGTCCAAGAGCTGACCGAACTCTTGGCGCATGGTCCATGTCGCAGGGTCGATCAACAATCATTGCACGATGACGATTCATCTTGCAATAGTCATGATCTATCTGGCGGTGATGATGTTCCATCTCGCGGTGATGACGATGTCCCCTGTGGCGCCGTGGTTCTATGGGACATGCTGGAGGTTACAAAGGCGTATCATCGTAAGATTTGGAGAAAAGAATGGATGGGAGCGCCGGGTTTTAGTTCCAAATCCATTGAAGATATGGAACTTTCCCTGGCCAAATATCTAACGCGGTTCAGCCGCTTAATGGCAAACGAATCTTGTTCGGGCTTCCATTGGTTACAACATCGCGATGATGCTGGCCAGCGCACAAGCAATCCCAACCCCAAGATCCTGTCATCGATGAATGAGACTATGGACCAGTGGTATATGCAAACTGCATTTAGAGAATCCCATCTCTCAGACAAACTACAGGAGACCTTAAAGCCTCATCTCGGATGCCAACTCGATTCATCGCCTGACCTTACTCTTAATACTCTTAGCAAGAGGCAGTTTACGGCATTGGCATTACATCACAATTTGCGGACGCTCATCATAGTGATGCACAGTCTGGGCTGCGAATCGGGGGCCGCCTGGGGTGGAATGATCTTAAAACATGCGGGGAAGAGAATTGTTGATGCTGTGGCTGGCAAGACAGTAGCATGATGCTGGCTATTTTGGCTTGGATCTCGTCTATCTCAAGTTAATCCACAGGATTCTTGGCGTCGATTGCATTCCCAAAGTGAAGCTGAGGACAGAAGTGGGCTGAAGGACAGAAGTGGTCCATACCTGATTTAAATATATAAAGCGAGTCACGGCACTCAACGCAAAGTGCCTTCCACGCTCAATCACACCATGGGTAGTGTTCGTCATTGTGCAGCCTACTATGCTATCGCTAAGGCAGACAACAATGGTCAACCAGTTGTCCTGCTCATCAAAACTAGAAATACAGGCCCAACATGATATAAATAAGAATCAGGAATAGGGGGTAGGTTCAGTTGACTAATTCAGTCAAAAGCTAGTCGATGTCAAGACTGATCAAACGTCATGGCGCTCTTCAATAGGAACAAACTAGACGCTGCTACCATGAACTCTAATGTTTCCAACATAATGCGGCGAGGGACAGCAGCTTGAGCAAAACGTCTTCGAGTGCAAAGGAAGCCGCGCCCACCTATCAATCCCTGTCAATTCCGGTGTGCATCCGTATCGAGTCTATGTCATCTTCTCTGCTAAGTCCAATGCCTGACGTTTACTCTGCAAGAATGGTACCTATGCTATACCTATAAGTTCGAATCGGGAGTCTACAAAGACTATGCAGATACCACCCGTTGCTAGGGCAGGTGTTTCACCTCTCGGCTAAGAGTTGAGTTGAATTGGTTGATTACGCACTCCGGCGCAAACCCCTATAAGATGTTGATCGGATGTGCGGCCTCAGAATGTAGACAGTAGATGCATCATGAATGTTTGAGCCAAGATGCGTCAGTATGTCATTCACTGATATCCTAGTTGCCTAGCACCTCAGGCATATATCAGGACGCATCAGACCACGCGTGAGACACCCGGACCCACCAACAGAAACCGCTCTGCACTGCTACCATGAACCCAGACAACTGGTACTTCGGGATGTGCTCTTGCAGCCCGTACACGAAGGCCAAAGCGATTTGAGTTTTACTGCACGGCGCGAGCTTGTGTCTTCTTCTTGTACGCCATGGAAAATTACCCAACACCGCTAAGGCTGTAGAGAGCTGCTCTCAGCTGTGGTTTAGTTTGGCATTTCGGCTGGCAATAGGCCAGTTGAGCCTTGGGGTTTCCAGAATCGCTGATAGCTCCAGCGCTGAATCCAAGTTACGATGGAGACTGCTACGTTGTTACAGACTTGGGCGGTCCTAGCACTTGGCTTGCGAGGCGACACTTGAATAACTACGGGAAGAAAAAGAGTTGCTTTGGCTACCTGCAGACTGCCGTGAGGAAGAAGTGCGCTCACTAAAACTGCAGTTATAATAATAGGTTGTCAATCAGGGAGGCTTGTTCTATCAAATTTCTTTGCTCATGGAGAAGTCTATGTATGTATTCATTGTGCCTACGTAAAACCTAAAGGTATCGATATCATTCGTCATCGCATATGCTTTCAGTTGCGTCATCACGTAGCCAGGTCCTTCTCCGCGCGTAGATGGCTGAATAGGATGATGGGCAAACATCTTAAGTTGACCACCATGGTAAGTAGATGTTAGCGCGTAAGCCCTGTTGCCATAGGGGGGCTCTGAAGCCCCGAGAGTCTGGACACTGCGGTACCCACGGGCGCCACAGATCCTGTCGTATAAGGCTTGTCGAATTGCTACCAATAGCGACCCGTCGGGTCCTTTGATCTCGACAAAGGTATTCGGAATTTACTCTGTGACAAGTCCTTTAATCCTGAAGCAACATGGAGTTAGCCACTCGGAAATTGGGTAAGTATGAAATGAATGAATTGATGTTGGCTGGACATTCTTGTCTGACAGGCCACTGGGGTCTGTGTGTTCACTGGTAAAACTTCCCCCGGCCAGAGAATGCTGGCCCATGTGGGTGAGGTGCTGTTAGCGCGTTTCTGGTTGCGTGCTTCACACCCATGCGGCAAGTATCTGTGTCCTCAAGCAAATCAACCGGGAAGAATTTGAGTTGAATTGACCTTGAGGAGATTAAGGCCCGGAGGCCCAGTTGGCGTGATGTGTTGCTTGATGATGTGGTTCGGGTTGAGAGCATTTGGACTAGAGCCCGGCTTGCTTTGATCTCACCAACACCTCCCTCTTACCATTCCAAATTAAAAGCAGGGGGGGATCATTTCTCACCACACCCTCCACCGTCGATAAACGACGTTGGCCATTCTTGCGGAGGAACAATTGGTCACCCCATCGCGTTCGCGATCGTGCAATTTACCGACACACTGGAACCGAGGACGGTGGCGCATCGACTAGCTGAGGGATTTGGGAGCACAGTGGAGCATCATCACAAGGGCTCGGCATGGCCGGACGTTGGGTCTTGATTGCGCTCGGCGGGGCCCCTTGAGCAGGTTTCTGTTCATCAGGTCGGCGTTATCATTCACAGAGCCGTTCCACAACTCATGGCCAAAGTGGGGTTGTGGTAGGGAGCCACTTTATGATTGGCCTACGCAGCCCCACAATAGGATACCCGCTCTTCCGTATTGAATGGCGCAACGCCGTGTCTGAGAACCATAATTCCCTCCCTAGCCAAATATTTTCCTCAATCCCAACCCAGCATGGCTGGCGATGCCACGCCGCGTCTGGACTAACACCTTAACAGGCCATTTGGCAGGCCATGATCCCCTAATTGGCCCAATGGGCACCACCTCCTGAACCGACTCAATATTCCACTGGATAATCCCCGAATCTATATAGCCTTACGGTCACAGAATGAGATCGGCGGTCCACATTGATTACGACGAAGCAGAGTGTCAGCGAGCCAGAAAGTCTTCAATATCCATGACGTAAACACGCAATATCTATATAATTGGTATCAAGATCTCAGCCACACTATCGCCAAGCCACCCAGACACACATTTCTCCGCGTTAGCCGAATATTATCCACACCCCCATTCCGGCATTTATTATCGAGTCGGCTACCACTTTTTTACTCAGATGCATCCCTGGTGCTCCGTATAGTCCAATTTTTTCGGAGCTAAACTTTAACAGGTCACATGAACTTGAATGCATGCGAACCCATCGGACAGACCCACTCGGAAGACACAAAACCAAAAGAATTGCTTCTTAATCTGCTGACCGCAACGCGCCCAAGCATATTGCCCTTCATGTCTCAGAGCGGGTATATCTCACCACACCAGAGCCACCTTCTTTCCCTAGGTTTGCTGACGTTCACGGGATAGCGATCGTGATAAGCGAGAGCTGCGCCACGTGCGCCTCTCCTGTGACCGTTGGTACGGGACAGATGGTGATTTTCGGAGAGAAAAGTACATATTCCCCATTGATGAAGTAAGGATGATCAGCGCCCATGAAGTAGCAATGAGACTCACCCCGCCTCGCGCAAAGGAAGAGAAGAATCGTCTGGACATATTCCACAAGTTCATCCTTGTAGCTCGCGACAACAATTTTTTCTCGGCACCATTGGGCGTAAAACAGGCATTGAGAGTCCTTGATCTCGGAACAGGCACTGGAATCTGGGCGATTGAGCTGTCTGAGTACGTCCTCTCCTTGAATGAGCGTTTTCACCTTCGAGTCTGACAAACCCGGGTGCAGAAAATATCCTCATATGATTGTACAGGGACTCGATTTCAACATGATCCAGCCTGAAATGTAAGTATGGGTAGCACATATCGCCCTTCGTTCACTCATATAGTTCAGGATTCCCCCAACAATGAACCCTCCTCAACCATTCGACATTGAGGATTCGTGGGATACAATAGATCGGGACTGGGACTTCATTCGGGCACAGATGCTCTTCGGAAGTATCCAATGCTGGCGGGAAATGTACCAAAAGATGTTTATGTGGGCATAGAGTCACTTCTACCTCCCCTGCCTTTCCTGACTGATTCACTTGCAGGCACCTGAAACCCGGAATAGGCTATATGGAGCAGGTCGAAATCGATTGGGTTCCACGTTGTGACGACGGTACTCTTCCAACCGACAGCGCTCTCGATGAATGGACTTCCAAGCTTCTCAAGTCGCTGGATCGACATGGCCGTTCTATGAGGGTGGACCCTGACGAAACACGGCGCCAGCTCGCGTTGGCTGGCTTCACGGACATTGATGAAGCCGTCATCAAGGTATGTTACTGTCCTTGGTCCGAAGATCGCCACGAGAGAGAGGTGGGGAGGTGGTTTAATACAGGGCTTTCTCAAGGTCTCACCGCTCTGTCATGCTTCCCCATGACGAGGATGCTAGGCATGTCTCAGGAAGATGTGAAAGACCTGTGCCTTAAAGCTAAGAGAGACATGTGTGATATTCGCTACCATGCCTATTGCCGAGTGTGAGTCCGTCCATGAGTTTAGTCATCAATCTGCAGAAGCTGATTTGCGATGGAGATATATTTGGACAGCGAGAAAGCCTGGCCTGGCGCCTAGCACCGTGGAGATGGATGGAAAAGGACAACGAGTCACGTTTTCCGATTGAGTGCGATGCCATGTTGTTGGTTAAGGCATTTGATAGTGTCATCTGCGGTTCTGCCCTCTTCTACATACAGCTTGAGGGCTTCCCGTTCCATAACCCCACGAGTCCTTGTCCATCCATATCTTCGGATTGAGCCTCGGGCACTTATCGACTAAGCCCAGAGGTAGCTGGTTGGCTTGGGGACCCCCCTTCAGGCATCTGCATGCCATCCGTTTGGCTTTTGTAGCCCTGGGTAATAGGAACTTGGGAGTGACGAGCTTTTACCTCCTCCTCCAGCTGGATGAGAGCACAGCAGCCACACCAGTAACTGGTGCAACAGTCTCTCATGATACTGCCCTGGATGCCGAATTGCTGACGCACCTCTCCACGCTTCATCGTAGTGTAGCTATTTGTAGGAATTTAGATAAGCCTACTTGGGAAAGCGAGGGACTTCGACACTTACACCCAACCGCAACCAGTGACACACTGGATAGCGCAGAATATCATACAGTCATTGTTGAAGCTTCTCACAGCCTGCGTGGAAGGATTTTGCATACGATACGAAGTCCGTCCGAGCACTGTAACCCGGCCTGTCAGAATGTTGCCTGTACAATACCATTCCCCGTTTATTTGCTCGATAGTTATTTTCGGTCGCAGCGAAGTTATGTTCAATTCAGATTAAGAAGAAACGAACTTACAGATGCAGGGCAGGAAGGTGCCAAGCAGGCATGTGTCGCAAGGACCACAACTGCAGAGGCCTTTGGACCACTCCT
The DNA here is from genome assembly GCA_020744375.1 of Dactylonectria estremocensis. NCBI lineage: Eukaryota > Fungi > Ascomycota > Sordariomycetes > Hypocreales > Nectriaceae > Dactylonectria > Dactylonectria estremocensis. The sequence goes on from JAGMUU010000053.1 coordinate 211,636, forward strand.
GATTCTGGACATTGGAATCCTGAGGGTAATGCTGAGCCATTGCAATCGATAGGGGCGTCGACAAATTGGTAGGGTTCGCTTTTGGCGCGATTCAAGGAATTCAAGAGGCAGTGTTGCGAGAGATCAAACGAAGGGAGGAAAATAAGAGGGGTATTTAGCATCCTAGTGCGTGTACTTGTACAATATTATGCGACAAATATCACCATGAGGTCAACTTCCGTTACATCCATATAGTTCGGCGTCGTAGCTCCGCTTAGAGAACCTGTTTGGTGAGCCGCTAACTTAAATTAATAATCAAGCCAATAGAAGCTAAGATTGCAACTACACAGCCACTGTACTGTATGCACCACCCCAGGAGTTCGATTCATTGCCGATGACTGTGAATGTCCTTAGGTGCCTATGTGACCATTTGTAGATTCATATCCAAAACGGTGTTCAGACACAATATGGATTTTAAGGGCTAGATAATACCCACCTATTGTCATCAATATTACTCACGTGTCTCATAAGCCATATTTTTATTTCTTTTCCATTAAATAAAACTATTATCCATATAAGGAGTATCCTAGGGATTAACGTAAACTTCCTGTCATATCCATTCGGCGGTTAATGCATAGCACCCACGTATTGGGGCGCCTGTGGATTCTCGCGTATCCATGCTCGGGCAGACTGTAGTGAGGAGCCCGCTCCAATTTAATTCTAAACAAATCGGGAGTTTTGATATGAGTGTGTGGAGTCTGTAGCAGACTACTCCATCCGTCGTTTCTCAGAAATGCAGCTGTTGATGGGTTACATTTTGTCCTGTTTCGCCACCCTCAGCCATGCAGTACGCAGACCAAAAGAATTATGTCTCTATGCCAACTGTCTCAGACAACTCAAAAGTAACTTCCATTCGATCGAGTAGTGAATGCATGTTAGACCTCCCTGACCGTAAGGGGCGAAAAAGCTACAGACAACAGATGCACAATACAGTACACACATGTTTGATGTCATCAAATGGTCATACGAGCTATCCAACACCTAGACCGCCCTGAAATTAAGGGGCGGAAGCTATAGAGAACAGATACAGAATACACACACATGTTCGAGGTCATCAAGTGGTCATACGAGCTATTCAACAATTTCCTGCTCCAGATCCAAATCTGCCTTTGACAACTTGTCAGATATTTCTCAAAGCACATCTGGTTGGATCAGCTACAATATGTTACATAGGTGGTCCATGCGGAGGCTTTTTTTACTGTGACATTCGGGAGTTCCGGATTATTTATTTTGTGCATCACAGGTGTAGAAGATGGTATGATAGTATCAGACCTAAAATGGACCTATAAGTTATATATCTAAATAATGTATTGGCTTTAGTTATTATTATCAGACCCTACAATTATATTTGGTCGATAGATCCACATTATACAGTCCTGAATTATATACCCACCTTGACCACCATTATTGCATTTACGCCAATTATTTATCATTCTATTAGAGCACAGGTTGCCAGATCCTGTAATGCTCTGCTTGCCACCCTCGCATCCTGGAACCCAGGACGCAGTGAAGATCAATAGCTCTTTATCTTTACCGTAAATATATTGCAAGCTCTGGTTTGTTGTTAAGGATTTACCGTCTACTGTGCTACAGAACTCTTTTGCATATTTCTCTAATTCATCTTCATTTGTATTGTAAGTCCCTTGGGGATGACAAGTTGGCGAGGATGATGAAGTTTTAGTTGTGGATACAGAAGTAGATAAAGTTGTTATAGTAGAGAGCGGTAAAGTAGTCTCAAGATCAATTGTTTTTCTAACAGTTGACGTTGATAGTGAATTCTTATTTTTTATTTCTAATGTAGAAATCGTTGATATTTTGGTTGTTTTTGAAGTCTCCTGAAGTGCAGTGCTTGTTACTTCTGAGCTTAATTGTATAGATGGAGTGCAGCCAACGAGGTGAATCGGTCCAGTAGGCTTAAACGTAAAAGCAACGTTAGCACAGGATGCGCTGACTGTCACTATCTGAAAGAGCAAAAGAAAGGAAATCATAGTTGAAATGAAGTCTAATTTCCCACATTAATGCAGGGTATCCGCGTTTCTTATAGCCCGCGTCGGAGCAAGGTTATTTAAAAAGTGGCTCTAAAAGCAGACTTGTGGCCAGTTTGGGATGACTCCTTTTGTGATGGGCTGGCTTAATCTACCTTTACAGTATGTATTGGACGAAAAAGTGATAGGATTCCAGAGTTAAAGATAATCACTGGTTGATTACCGTCGTTCCACTTGCACATCTGACAACTGGAGTAAACAGCTTACCTACCATCCGTGCACCTTCTAGTGAAATTGCGAACGAGATCTTGCACAACAAGCCTAGTTTGTATAGTCAAGCAGAACCATTCACACCTCGCTCCATTGCCATATGAGTAATGCTCCGCTTCATGCAATGAATGTTCCATAGGTACCCCGCTCCGCTGATCAATATATATAGCCGCATAAGCCACCAGCAACCGAGAGGGAGGTCCTTCAGAGTACTATAGCTCGACCAACTTCTTCTAGAAGCTATCTTCTTCTCGACATCGATTTACCATACTGTTTCTCTTTTTTGGGCTAACCTCCTTAGTAAGTGATACACATCTTTGGTTTGCCAATACTAGTTTGAATTAGTTTGTGCAGTTATCGAGGAGGTCTTCCTCTACAGACAACTTCATCATGAGTTACTCTCAATCAGATCAGCCACAAATAATGCTGTGCTCATTCACTAATCGTTCGTTAGTGCCACAGCTCTTCACACAAACAAACCTCCTACCCTGCAACATGTGTACCCAAGACTACCATAAATTCCTATGTGGTTGTGAGATTGACCTGGATTACCATCCTTGTCCATTGGAGAAAGTGAAAAAATGTCTGGGAACTACTAGGAACATGAAGTTCTATTCAAGTGGCAATTGTCTCACATGTGCTACGCATCATGTAAGTTGTCTAACCACCTAATTCCCAAGGGACCAAGACGCTCAAGATGCCGCAGAAGGCTTAGCCTGAGGAAGCGGTCAAGTCAAACTCCGTTCACGCAACGCATCTTCATGTCTTGCGTCATTGAGTAATGCATCCGAAGTCTACTTCTCAAGGGCTTCAAGATGACTTAGTGTCCATTGTCTGTGCCCGCTGTGGCGAGAAGAAACCGGCTGGTGACTTCGTCAGCAAACGGAAATCTGCTGGGAACACCAAGAACTGCCTGGAATGTCGTAGTCGGTACAATTCTCATGTCAGCTCTGTCTCCCCACTCCGCAAGACATTCAATACTAACTAAGTGAAGCGTCCGCAGGGCACGAGGGAAGTCAAAACGACACTCCCTCTCCGGATTGGCCGCGTTGGCCGCCTCGATGTCTGCAGCAGCGCCCTCCATATCCCTCGCGATGTCACCGGTTCTCTTCCTCACACGCAAGCAGTACGTGGTGTTGCACTTGTGGCACTGGCAACGGTTGACAATTTGCGAGAGCCGCTTAGGGGATATACGCTCAGCGGATTACCCTCACCCTGAGGCATAGTCCTACTCGGCTCGGGGTTAATGGCAGTGACGTGGAATCCCACGTGCGTGCAAAAACATCACGAGCGGCTTCGTCCTCCATGTCGGCTCCGGGGCAATTTTCCATCCAGTACAGGCCGTGGTTGTGTGGACTCCCACGCCCTTGCCATTCATAACGATCCCAGTAATCCGTGATGCTGAACTTCTTGCTTAGCACGATATCCCGAAAGAGGCAGTATCGGCGGTAGAAGTGGAAAACTAGACGATCAAGAGGTCGCAAGGTTTGTCAACGCCTTACGAGTATACGCCACTAAAGATAGGGTGAACGAATATAACCACTATCACCTCGACCGCCTCAGCCGGCCAGTCGTCCAGGTCATGGCTAAGAACGTCGGCCCCGGCGCGGCTGCTGCGCCTGATGACAAGGCGGGCAACCTTGCGAAGCAGATCCCCATATGCATTGGCTCCCGTCTGATGCTGACGTCCAACCTTTGGCAGCCAGTTGGCCTCTGCAACGGCACTCGCGGCACAGTTTACGATATCGGCTGGGCACCTGGGGCCGACCCCATCCAAGACCCTCCCTGTGTTATCATGATGGAGTTTGACAAATACAGCGGACCGGTATTCCTGACCACCGCTGATGGCAGGAAGATTGTGCCGATTCTCCCAGTGGAGAGGGACTTCCTCATCGGAGCCACTCTCTGCGCTCGCACCCAGTTTCCCCTGATCGTATGCTACGCAATTACCGTGCACAAGTCACAAAGCATCACCGAAGATATGATAGTTACAGATCTGTCCTGCCGGGACTTTCAGACTGGTTTAAGCTACGTGGCTGTCTCTCGCGTGAAAACGCTCGAGGGTCTGATGTTGGATGCACCATTTGATCGTAATCACCTGGTCTACGGGTCTCCCCCGGATGGCATAAAGATGAGGATGAGGGATCAGGAGCTTAGGAAACGACAGGTGCTCACACGGAATCCGTACATGTCACATAATACCAAGAATGGCCATGCCAATGGATCAGTACGTAGATAATGCAGTAGTAGTAATAGCTTCCCGGCCCGCGGACACACAGCCTTCGGCTGAGGCTACCCCATGCACCCCATCGCCGCTCCAATGTGCATGGGGTGACGTAGTATTTTATTCCTTCTGGAGGTGACGGAATCGCTGATAATTGGGCAGATGGGGGAATCTCAATTTCCTTGCTCTCATACCGAATTCGCAATGCAGTCACCAGCGCGACCAGCTGTTCAAGCTCGCTTTTCCCTCTCTGATGAACTACAGATCACCCGGAGAATGTCAGACTTCTTCAGCGATCTCCAAGAGAGCAAGGCTCTAGATTGGGGTATTCGATTCGGCCGTCTTTCGAGGGAGAATGCTATAGTTTAAGATAAGATGAATGTTTATGCGCTCTAAGGTTGCGTCACAAAATCCGCTGGCTGCGACCAGAACGCGCAAGACATTATGGCGCTGCCTCAAGCAAAGACACTGACCGAACATTGTATTCCTTGATCATCACTAGGGTTCTGAAGACTTCAAAGACCCCAGTATGATGTCCCGAGGCCTGTTACGCCGATCCCCAAGCCGATCTTCGCAGACCGTTTCAAGCAACCCGCCGAAATTAGAGTTAGCATCCCTGCCTTCGTTGACCCAAAACTACTTAAGGGCCCCCTGCCCCCAACTACCAAGCTATGCTCAACTTCCTCTTTATGCGCTTATAACTCTCCCAATCCACTCCTATTTCTTAAGATATGGCAAGCAATCCTGAGATGCCGCCTGGGGCTCTGGCCTTCGCTTTCCAAGACTCAACATCAAATTTTCAGCTTCACAAATGGACTCCGACGAACGGAAGGCTCCCGAGATCGCTTCAGGCTCTAAAACAACAGCTTACCCTTCTAAACGGATATGCCTCTCCAGGTTACCTTGTCGGCTCGATCAGTTCGTGGGCTGAGGGGCCTCTAGTTAACGAGGAAAACTACGAGGCATTCATGGCTGATCTCTATCGCCTTCTCCGATTGCGTCGCAGGTTTAACACCATCCCAGAGAGATATTGGCTATTCCAGTTCGTTGTCCAGAGACGGAAATTGTCGCTTGATTCTGAATCATGGCCAATATCACCCCAGGCTCTTCCAACTGAATTACCACAAGAATCCCAATGCCAACCCAGCCAACCGAAGGGAGCTTTTACGTGTTTCGATCAACTGCCTACAGAGCTTCAAGTAGCTATTTGGTTATTCAGTTTGCCTACCCGACAAATTACCCACATTAAGCACATGAAAGAACCTGGATTATATATCCAACCTCCTCCACTACCAACTACACTCCTTGCATGCCGACAGTCCTATGACGCCGCACTTCGTTACTACAAGCCTCTCCCGTCAACCGACATGGAGGGAGAGTCCGGAAGGGTTTTATGCAATATAGAAACCGGTATCCTCTTACTTGACCAGCTTGAGTATCGCACTGATATGGGCGATGACTACAAACCGGGCTCTGGCTGGTGCAGTTGTCGTGGGTTCCATTCTCATTTGAATGAGCAATCCCATCCCTGGGATTCATTCCGCTTTGTCGCAAATTTCCCATCATATACAGGAGGCGAGCTCACAACAGGACCTGATATGCGCTTGGATGTTAGGGTTCAACCCAAAAATTGATCGACGCAGAACCTGCCTGTGGTGCCCTGTGTCTATGGCCTTGCCATACGTGGTACGGCGGGCAAGATAATATGGTGGAAGCCTTGGATTTGGGCGTTCCTTTTTTTCCCCCCGGGGTGGTCTTGTTCAACATGATCAGTTGCTAGTGATACGTAGTGGAATGGACGTTTTCTTGCTTTGCCCAAGACGGAAGGAAGGGAGAGAAAAAGAAATGGGGCTGACGTCGCATTCAACATCGCGATACAGTCACTTGGAAGGTAGAGATCTGAGACTGTCTCCTAGGCAGTTACAGTTATGAGCAAAAGTAACTTCCTCTCTGAACAACAGTGCCCTCTTTTGTGGCCTCGATGAGGACCTAAAGGTACAAAGCGTGTCGTGCCGACACGTATAAACTACACGCTGATGCTGACATACATTACCGATACTCTGATATCAAACTCAGCAACAATCCATTCCCCTGAGACGCTTCGTGGGTTGCAAGGTCAATAATAGATGCGTGCCTGTCGAAGTACCAGCATTTCCTGTCAACGTCTAAGTCGTGTGGTAATAAATCCCTCCAAATGGCTTCCGCATTACTGTCGATGCTCTTCAAAGGAAGAGTGTTGCCAGCTGATACTCCCTCGTAGTCGATGATGTTGACGCTGGCTCCGGCTTTAATGAGCGCAGTGCCGCCCACCTTTACCAGTGCGCAGCCCCCAGAGTTTAGGACCCCTCGTTTGTATAATCTGAGATAGAAAGGCTCTCTGTAGTGCCGTGGATCTTTGCACCCAAGCTCTCCAGTTTCGTAACATCGCATATAGCTCCATTTTAGATTTAATATGATCATATCATATTTTATGTCTGTGATGCATAAAATTGACAAGTTAAATAATCCAGAATCTAGTTGTGGATGTAACTTTGAGCCCAAACCCTAACTCACCAATCGGATGCATTGGTTCGTAGGTGGTCGCGTTCAGTGCATAGGTCAGCATTCATTCACAAAGATACAGTACATCAGTATGTCCTGTAGTACATACAGTAATTTTAAATTCGTCAAAGTGATGACGAGAAAAGCGGGGCGGAAGAGGGGTCGAAAATCGAAGTGAAGAGCGACAACTTTTGGACTAATCATAGAGCCTGGGATGACGGCATGGCCAAGGAGAGAGTCACAGGTGAACCACCAAGAGCGAGGGATGGGTTAGCGTCGCACCTCAGGCAGAGCGAAGCGCTCCTATTGCGTCTCATTTCTCAGCATCTCAAGTGCTCAATATTCAGTTACACCAGTATGTTAGGTCGCCTCCATAAAGAATACTGGACTGAGATTTCCGATAGAAATGCACGCCGCGAGAGTGCAAGTGGACAAACTCCTGCGAGACACGGTCGGCCTTGCAAGAGAGATCTTGCGAGGTAGCGCGAAACAGAACTGACAATCTGCGGGGCGCGGCATATAATGGAAGCGACGGAAGGCTGGGTGGGCGGACTGCAGTTACGACACTTTCTATATGGCCCGAGAGGACGGACGCGCGTGTCGGTCTACCGAGAGGACAGGATCCTGAAGATGGCCATTGAGGATGGGGCTTTGGGTTGGCTGTGGAGGTGGGTTAAGGAGCAAACTGGTATTGACTTGCGAACCGGCAGTGCCCCGCGCGAGGAGCGGAATAGGATGCAAGGGGATGTAAGGTAGAGGATCTATGTAGGTAGACGCGCTGCGCCTCTACTAGTTATTTTCTCTGAAAATACAAATCAATACTTGTGGAAGTATTGTGACTTATCTTTCTTTAGACGGCCCTTCGTAGGCCTTCGGAATCGATCCGGCCGTGTAGGATGAGGGCTGGTATGTCTTCGTGGGCCGCCTACACGGATGATTTCATCTCGCCCAGCCAGCTAAGTCTCTCACAGACCCAGCGGACAGGATATACCACGGACCCTTTCCCTGTGCTTAATTGGTCCACGACCATCCTGAAAGACGTCTTCGAAGTTGATGGACCTTTTTGCGTTTCCGGAAACCCGCCTACCAGCAAGTCGACGGTGTTTCCCTCCGTTTGGAGAGTACAAGGCAGTGACCGGTTTCTGCTAGTGCTATGCTTGTCAGTAGTAAGATCCAGGTCGGCAACGGGCACAGGATACTCACTGGGTTGACGTAGATAACGGAGTCCCCTTCAATGTCTTCGCTTTGAGGCTTTCCCACTGAAGTGTGCACCTGGTTGCATCGGCGCACAGAATCAGGGATTGGCATATTGCCGAGTCAAGACACACTACACAAATCCAGACATACCACCAACCCCTGAACCAGCTGAGCCAGCTGAAAGATTCTTCACCCCCATGATTCCTGCCACACCTTGCTTGGCATGACCATGTCGGCGTTGCCCTGACCCGTCAGTCTCTCCGTGCTGTTGGCCCGCCAGATCGGCACGACAAGAGTTAGCAGGGTGGCAATAAGACTCTGCGGAGCGCTCATTATATCGATCATAGGAACGTGTGACGACAGGTTGAGAGACGGCTGTTGAGAGATTGGATCAACTAGAAATTTCGTGGGTTTATAGCTCCTCTCCCCGTGGCGACACACAACGCAACCACTATGCAAGGTAAAGGGGGCTGTGACTCTCTGAAGTTCCCATATGCAGGAGGAGCTCCTTTCCCCTCGACATGCTCGTATCGGCTTCGGGACAGGCCGCCGCTCCGGCCCAATCCAAGTACCGTGAATCACGTCAGCAGCAGAGGAAACAGACAGGTGATCATGCAGGATTGTGAAAGGATTACGGATCCGCTGACGGCTGAGTTCTGCCTTAACCTTGATGCGAGAGGGGCCTGTCTAGTGGAATGGGCGTGACAACCGTGCATAGACTACCCAATAATACAACATGGGCCTACGGAACATGATAACAGAGGTCATTGACCTCGGTAAATGCCTCAATATCACATCTCCACCAGTCTGCATCACGATACACTTCCCATTCAAGGGTCAAGGAAAACTGGATGTAGGTCAAGGGGGGCGTTACTGAAAATAGAAAGACATAGGCCAGGTTGGTCTCTATTTATACGTCTGGTATCCCCCAACTGTTCTGTTTTCGTGACTGGAGAATGGCTGTATATTATAACCTCAAATTTATCACCATGAGTCTCACAAATTCCGTATCGACCGCGTTAGCCATAGCATTCGGCCTCAGTGCCGTAGCTAATTTATCAACATCTGTCAAGGCCATCCTGCAACATCTAAACCCTCAACGAAACCACCGAGAGACAAGCTTCGTGTCCGTGGTCCCTCCATCGTTGTCTACAAGGCATCCTCGTACATTCACGGCGGTGGTGATTACACACTGCGTGATTGCTACTGGATCCTCACTTACATTCGCGATTCTGCTGCAAGAATATGGAGATCCCTGGTCAACGTACCTGAGCTCTTCTATAATTGTCTCAAGCATGATTAGAGAGGTAGGTGCATATCCTGGCTTGGTGCAATTCTAACGATCGAAAGTGCTTGTGTGTTGGTGGTTCTTGGAGCCCAGGACAAATTGCATTCGCTCCGTGGCCCCTCGCATTCGTCCTGGCAACCACAGGGGTGCTATTTATCGTCAGCACCGTCATGGCTTCCCGAAGCGCAGTGTTCAATGAACTCTCGTCGGCATCAGTTATTACTTTCCGGTGCTGGATGGTACTAGAATGGATGCTCATTGCATCGAGCATCTCAGGCCGGTTTACGAAAATCAAGACCATCATGCTAATTGAGACGTTGGCCATGATAGCCAGCTCTATGGCTTTCAGAACAGAGTCAGCGACAAGCAGGCACATTGTACGTACTGAGCTTCTAGCTGAGACTAAACTTACACTGGTAGATTCTTTCGAATGTTTTTGGAGCCCACGACTTTCTCGTGTGCCTTGTACCGGTCGTTGAAAAGCTATGGGCAAAGAGTTTCATACGGCAGCCTAGCCCTAACCTGCTACCACGGCTCCTGCAAATGACAAGGCCTAGAGCATCTTCACCAGGGGCATTGAGCCAGATCCGACTTCGGGACATGTCCGTCACAAGCGAGTCAGAGGCACAATGAAGCACGCAATCGCAAATGATATTGGGAAGGGTCAGCATAGCTATGGACTTTGATAGACACATAAGACCTTCAACTCTTTGGAAAGACTAGCCTCAGTGACCATAACCGCGTCATGATCTAGTTTGTTTCTTGACCTTGGCACTATATTACAATGGTCTAAGAATAATCTCAAAGTCCAAAATCCTCGAAGAATCTCGTTCCATCCAAAGATGATCCTTTACCTTGGAATTCAGAACGACTCCTTTTGGACCAATCGTATTCTTGTCACAAACACACCAGCCTGGCGGTATGAGGCACCGGTGTCGCATAAATCGATAAGGCCGCCGAAGCAAATCAAGAGTTCCGTTAATATGATTACTACCATCCCTAAGCTACCAAGAAATGAGAAGGAGCCTACTCGCCGACAGTAACTGTAAGATAGACCTTGCCAGGGGGGATATTCAAGCCGACACCATCCAGAACCTCTGTACCCTTGACATATGCGTTCTCGCCTGTGCCATCGGTGTTGATGGTGGAGCATATCCCAGAGCTGCAAACATTGAGGGCAGGAGTTTCGAGCCCATGAGTAGCAGCAACGAGGCAGGATGCATCCGCACCAGACCAATTGTCGTTAGACTTGTTGCCGAAGTCGAACTCGAGCCAAGTGCCGGCGAACTGGCCGTTGGCGGTGGGAACCTTACCGATACCACAAACGCAGCCGCCCTGGGAATTGGCGTCAAACGCAACGATCTTGGTACCACCGGCAGGGAGGGTGAAGGAAATGGCCTCGTTGCCGCTCCAGGAGCCGTCAATTTGACCATCAGGGCCAATCTTGTTAAAGCATACGCATGCCTGGTCCTCACTGGCGACATTATTAAAGGTAGCGGTGTATTCGTACTGGGAGGCGATCGTTTGGCCGACAGTCATTATATTGCAGCCATACTCTTCCTCAGTACCAGTGTTGCCCTTGTAGGCGATCTGCTCAGCGGTGGCACGTTTAGGCTTGCTACCAGCGCAGAAGTGGACGTAGGTGTTGGAAGAGACGCCTCGGCCGACGAGGTGAGCGGAGGCACTAAAGGCGGTGAAGGAGAGTGCGAAAAAAGAGGTCTTCATGCTGGAAGTAGCAATTATGTTTCGTTTTCTAAGTTGAAAATATGTAGCGGTATTTGTAGGATACTCTAGTTTGGCTTGCAATAAGGTAGCGTGGAATGTGGTCACGAAAAGAAGGAGCCGAAAATTGACAGGATCCAATGAGGGAGTAAATATTAGTAAGACCGATGAGGAACGGCCGTTGCATCCCGCTCTACTAGTTTACAAATGTAAACACCTAAAGCTATCTATGATGAAAACGCTGGATATTAAACAACCTTCTAAGTCAATGGTAGATGGTACTATACTTTCCCAAGAGACTCGAGACAATCGGTTGGAGACTCTAGATAGGCAAAGTCCAAGCTCGAGTTCTGAGAGTGGGAGACAGGCGGGATTCGAGAGAGCAGAATCGTTGATGAGACTTACAGCATCGTTCTTAGGGGCTCTCGCAAGGCAGGAGAACTCTATATTAGAGGCGGAACAACAAAGCATTGGTACGATGGAAGGGGCGCAGAAGGATCTAGCGAGAAAAAAAGAGGAGACCATGGAAGCCTTGAAAACATTGTGGTAGATCGATGAGACCGATCTAGGTTGTCGAGGCTCATCTGGCCGTGATGAGACTATCCTAGGTTGAGCCAAGCAAAGGATTCGGTGGTTTCCAAGCTAGATGTCTGTTTTAGATCCCTAGTCAGATCTCCATCTCCGTCCGAGATAGATTCACTGGCCCGCCAGCTGACGTGCGAGGTATTTCAATCAACCGTTGTAGTTTATATCAGTAGCGGCTATAGTCACAGATATGAAGTCCTCTATAATAGCGCTAAGAAATGATAACAGTTCTTTTGGAGGAAGTGGCCATCCCCCGGCATTCATTTAGCAGCTAGACGCAAGTTAAATGTAACATTTTCTAATACTAGCTTGTAATTAATGCCTAGAACTAGCCTTAAGTCTATCCTAGCCTCAGAGTCATTTTGTAGAAAGGGACTTCCTCAATAAGTGATCTCGATCTCTATGGTGAACATTAATATCTAACAAAAAACTCAAACTCTAACTATAAATAGCATATATCTATAGCGGCATGTATTTACTAATAAAGGCTTACTATCAAGTCTCAATTCTAGATAAATCAACAGGGACCAAGTGGGCTCATTGCTAGGATTGTTATCAAGGTACTTGCTACTCCTCATCGCTCTCAAGACCACTATCAAACAGTACTCCTCGAGCAGTTCAAACAGAAAAGCCTCTCACGGGTTAACCGTTCAACCCTTGAAGATCTTGCGTGTATCCACTCGAGACCAATTCATCGATAAACTTCTTCAATTGACGAGTGGTTCTTGCGTACCATCCTTCGTCTAACTGTCTGGCAAGCTGGAAATCTGTATCAGTCGGAGCCTTTGAAGGCTAGTTCAACTCGCCGTGTACAATTTTCGCGCTTTGCGCAATCGCGATATACACCGGATATATGGCTTATAGCAGTGTATCGGGACAACTGAAGATCCTGTCGATAGCACGAACAGAAATTGATAAAAGTCCGTGTGCGGCGCATTCTTGAATGAGTTGGACAACCCTCATTGTATTGCGGATCCGGTATCGTCGGATGGTGGATTCTCGAATGCCAGTGCCTGTCGGTCTTAGCGCTCAAGAAGAGCTGCGGAATGAGCATAGCGGCTTTGATATGCTTAGGTTGTATATGCGCACTTTGCTATTAGCAGATGATGCAAACTTTCAAAGCTATGGCTGAAACTGACAGCATCATGTTATCTCATGTAACAGATTCAATCAATAAATACAGAAAAGTCCATTGTATCACTACATTCCTGCCGCACCCGCTCTATCAATGATGTAAATTGAGTCAGTGTTGCAAGACATTTTAAGAGAAGTGACTCGTTTAGTTCCGCTCTCTTAGACTCCTTTGCAAGCTGTCGGGAAAGTCTGTCACACTCGTCCTGCTTTTCCTTAAGCTCCATCTGCAGACACTCCGTTTCATTCACATTTTTCAGCACCTGGTTCTTCAGTGGTGCGTTATGGGCATCCTGCAAGGTCGGAGAGCGGCCCACAAGCTCGGTAAACCGACTATTATTTGTCCCTGCAAAGGATACCGTATGAAAGCTGTGCCCAACCCCGTCATAGAGCTCTTTACATGCTGCCATTCCATGATCACTGAGGTTCTTGGAAAATAAGTGTGCAACGTCCTTCACACAGCACCAGGTGTAGGAGTCGCTCTGTTTAGTTACTAATCGGACTTTTGTCGGCTCAACCGTTATTCCGGTCGTTTCTTCTTCTAGCTGTTAGCCCCTTAACTTCTCAAGCAGAGTAGGAGATGTCTGACTGATATGATTTGCAAGTCTTCCTCGGCACCTTCTCTTGAGTGTCGTTCTTTCATTTATATATTCTTCGTCGGAATTAGTGGTTGAGTGGTTGATATCTTGGTTCATCCTGAAAATATTGCAAGGATATATTTAATTCATTTTAATCACAGGGCAACTGCGTATGTGGATATGCTATAATCTTACGAAAGGGGAAAACCACCAGTTGCCGTTCTAGTGGTTACACAACTACATATGATCCATATGTCTCATAACCGGTTATGTGTTAGGTTTACGACCCGAAAAGGAATATCGTAAGCAGGCCCCTAGTAACATGCCGTCATCCCAGGCTCTATGATTAGTCCAAAAGTTGTCGTCGCTCTTCACTTCAATTTTCGACCCCTCCTCCGCCCCGCTTTTCTCATCATCACTTTGACGAATTTAACATTACTGTACTGTATGTACATACTATGAACTGTACAGGACATACTGTACTGTACCTTTGTGAATGAATGCTGACCTATGCACTGAACGCGACCACCTACGAACCAATGCATCCGATTGGTGAATTAGGGTTTGGGCTCAAAGTTACATCCACAACTAGATTCTGGATTATTTAATTTGTCAATTTTGTGCACCACAGACATAAAAGATGATATGATTATATTAAACCTAAAATGGAGCTATATGCGATGTTACGAAACTGGAGAGCTTGCAAAGCCTGATTTAGACATAATAGCAATCAGCTCCTCCTTTGGGACGATAATTACTGTAATAGGATAAGACTTGGACTACTATACTGTAAAGTACCCTGTACAATATACAGCAATATATGTCCTGATGGGGGCTTAATAGAGCTGGTAAAGCGCTTTATCATTCGAGCTATAGTCAGTCAATAGTGGACATGGGTCTGTTTGCGCGGCCTGGGCTCCTCGATGTTAGGTATGCATTGGCCAAATGTATATTTAAAGCAGAGACAACTACCTACCAGCCACTATCCAGTGAAATTGTCAGATGGCACAAACCGCAAAGTATATTCGGCTAACCAAGAACCCCGAACTAGCGAGCAAACTCGAGCAGATTGCACGGCGTTTGTTTCCACTTGTCGAGTTAGATCAAGGCCTGGTCCACCCCTCCTTCCCACAAACAGTGCTTGGTTTCTGGCTTTTGACGGACAAGCAGCTCGAGTCTCTCGCACAATTCTATCACCAGAAAAGTCCGAATCAGTATACTGACTTGTACCCGTACAAAATCACATGGAGGCATAATATGTCGCGTGAGGAGAAGCGCTGCGAAATGGGCAAGTTTATTGGCCTCCCGGCTCGCGACCTGTGCATCCAACAGAAAAGCGACGAGGAAATCCGGGCTGAGGCTCGAAGAGCAGGACTCGCTGCAGAGTATGATAAACAGCAACGGAAGCTGTATTATTGTGGTCCCTAAGCTGCCTAAACATTACATATGTTTTCTGATGATAGTGATCTATATTTATCTGAACGACCATCAATATTAATAAATAACCTTTAAATTCATTAACAGCCATTTCTCCTCTCCTATCTATATTCAATCGTTAATGCATAGCACCTACAGTACGAATGGCGCACTAAGTGCTTTAATGAAAATATACGCAGCAGCATTATCTGAAAATGCCCTCCCACTTAGAGGCATATAGTGCGATACATTCACTAGACTAGAAATTTTATTTACCTTTATTTTAAAATAGGACTTGAGGTATCAATTTCTAACCATTATATAACTTCTCTGTATAATACTAATCCATAAAGCTCTCAGGTAGATTGGAGACTTCCACACTTGGATCAGTCGGTAAAATGATTTAGCTAATGGAAATATGTGACTCTTCAAACGACTAGCATCACGAGCCGGGGGGCAATAACAACTAGACAGTTGGTCCGGTACTCTCCTCCTTAGACTTCTGCAGTTCGATATACCATTTTACAGTAACTTCCGCTCTTGTAGTGATGTAAATTGCTAGGCCGTCGACACCTGGCGCAGTTGGGCGTATTTGAACAAAACAACTTGGTTTATCAGGTAGTAGGGTGCCCAAAAAGTACTCTTCGCCCATATTACCTCCATCTGTTGTATGCACCGAGATAGTGGCTCCTCTACCCTCATTAAAGCTGCAATCGGGATTTATAAAGATTGCTAGATGTGAAATTTCGTCCCTAGATTTGTACGGCATTGTGTAGAGGAATGTGGTGTATACGTCTCGGAAGCCCCATCTTTTTTTTACTAATGTAAAACATCGTTCGCCATTTCCTAAGATGAAGAAAGGATTCTTAACTTCTTCAACATTCATCATCGTTAGCTAGGGGGAAAGTGTGCTGTAAGATTAACAGAGCCTATCGAGTCTTTATAAGACCAGAGATCGAGTAAAGTTAGGCACAAGTCGCCTAAAATATCCAAAAGCGATTGTGCAATGATTTGCTTAGAAAAGTTGCCAATAATATCCAATAGGTATTCTTAGAGCTAGAAGTCCACTTGTTAGTTCCTAAGCCCATCCCCAACTCTAAGATTGGCTCCGTAGATCGAGGCCCAAAGGAAATAAGTGGACTAAGTACTAAAGAGATACAACTACAGCCCCCATCTATGTATTGCTTCTTCAAATATATTCCACGGCTCGTGGTGCACGCGGGGATGCTGGGTAAGCTGCGAGACTAGACGCAGGGGCGGGCAGGGTGAGACGGCGGCAGCAGCCAAGCGGTGGTGGTGCGGAGGAAGAGGAGGGCGGAGGGGAAGCAGCAGGACACAAGGCGCGGAGGGAAAAGGGGGGTCGGGGGGTCGGGCCCGAGTGGTACGACGCCGTCGAAGAGTTCGTCGAAGGCAAGTGGTGTCGCCGCGTAGCGCTCGACCGGGTGATGGACGGTTGGGTAGGGAATAGGTGTTAAATCCTCAGGTTTGAAAGAGAGAATGCGTCGAGGACAGTCCCCACCCACGAATTGCCCAATTAGAGGATGAATTTAGAGTCCTACGGCAAAAATTGGACCAATCAAAGGTCAGGAAGAGAGGAAAGGCTTGTAGGAACCCAAATAGTCGCTTTATGGCTATTCGGCACATAGTTCAATTAGGCCGTCACAACAACATTTACGCTACCACATTCAGGGGTTCATGCAGACTGAAGTATCACTAGTCACCGCTAGTTGTCTTTCGTTTGGGTACATAGCATGCCGCTTATGTCAACCCAAACAACAATTGCTTGAAAACCAGGTCTGCCGCCTGCAGATGTTTTATTGTCATTCAACCATTGTACAATGGCGTCACCCTGTCCCGTTATGGCATGGCGTGTAGCGCAAGACAAAAGAACAAAGGTCTCGTCTCGTACGCTTTGACCTAAAAGCTCCCTTCGGTCGCTATCATCACTCTGTTCCACATTGTCATTCACTTGACGAGATGGAATCGGCAAAAGTAGAAAAGAAAAAAGAATTGTAGAAAAAGGTGCTACTGTAGTGGCCGTGTCTGTCGGTAGAGAGAAAAAGTGTAGGTCCGCGGAATTTAGTCTGAGGGACTCATCCCCTTTTATACTCTTAGTCTACAACCCCGTGGCCTATTCGTTGACACACGACCCCATCCCGTTGGACAATAGATGCTACAGCCTGCCCGGGTGCTCTTCTTCTCATAATTAAAAATGGGGCTCGCATGAGTCGGACGCACATCATCACCATCTTATTATCCCAAGGGGTTCTCTTATGGTTATTGCGCACTCTGACCTCCTGACTTTCAAGATTCCTGAGCTGCGACCATATCGATCATCCGAGCGTTCGCTCAATCTTCCGCCTCAATATAGCGATAGAGAAACACTCCAACGTCCTGCGGTAATTCACAGTAAATAATGCCATATCATTCTTTCTGTCCTCTTCTATATATCGTTGAAAATATGCATTGTTTTATTTAAGGCG
>JAGMUU010000054.1:0-225048 GCA_020744375.1 Dactylonectria estremocensis
CCCTATTTTACTCTATATTATACTTCTAACCTAACTATACTATACTTATCCTACTTTATCTTAAATTACCCTTTTATATACTCATCTCTTTCTTCTCTATCTCTATTATACTATACTTACCTTATTTTACTACGGGTTATACCTTTATATACTACTCTTTCTCCTTTATTCCTGCCATACTACACTTATCCTACTCTATTACGGATTACCCCTCTTTATACTACTCTCTTTCTTTCCTCTTTATCTCTGCTATACTATACTTGCCCTGCTTTATTACAAATTACACATCTTTTCCTGCTATACTATCCTCGCCCTGCTTTGCCACGGGTTACGCCTCTATCCCTACCGCGCTATACTTGCCCTGCTCTACCACGGGTTATACCTCTATCCCCATCTTAATATGCTTGCTCTGCTTTACTACGGGTTATATCTCTATCCCTACTGCACTATACTTACCCTGCTTTACTATGGCTTATATCTCTATCTCTACTATATTACACTTACTTGCCTTGCTTTCTTACGGGTTATCCCTCTACCTCAGCCGCACTCTACTTACCATTCTCTATTACGGGTTACCTCTATATATACTGCTCTTTTTAACTCTATTTCTACTATATAATAGTTACCCTACTTTACCACGGGTTATGCCTCTATTCCCGCTGCACTGCACTTGCCCTACTCTATTACAAATTACCCCTTTATATATTACTTTCTTTACCCTTTATTTCTACTACATTACACTTGCCCAATTTTATTACAGATTACCTCTTTATACTATTTCCTCTTTTAACTTACCCTACCCTACTGTATACCTTACTATTTGCTTCTTTTTTTTATACTTATTTTATAATAAAACTGTTAATTTAAATTACTATAAAATATATCTAGTAAAAATCGGTATACTTATTCATATATATCTTTTACTTCTTCTTTTTAATATAATATCTTATTTTTTAGCTAATTTCATTCTTCATTCTATTTTAATATAATCCCCCCTTTTAATAACTCCCTTTCCGTCTAGTTACTTATTCTAATTATTAATACTCTAATTACTATATACCTTCTATAACTTTCCTTTACCTACTACTTTTTATCTCTTAGCCGAACCCACTTTTAACGTCGTTAATAGATCTTAATTCTACACCACTCCCTACCTTTAACGGGGTACGGCCCTCTTCACTTTCCAACGGGTCTCTCCAACGGGTCTCTCCAACGGGTCCCTTCCCACCCCTCCCTCTCAACAACTTACTGGCCCCTCCTCCCTCCCTCCCCTCTCAACGGTGTACGGGTTCCTAACCTTTCTAACGGGTTACGAGCTCCCCTCCCACCGCATTACGGGTTCCCGCCCTCTTGCCGGGTTGCGGTTTCCTTCTCCTCTCAATGGTTCACCCACTCTTCTTCTTCTTATCTTCTCGACGGCCCTCTTTTCCTTCTCCTTCTAACACCTTATTTAACTGATTACGGGTTTCCTTCCCCTTTACAACGGGTTACGGGCCTGTTCCTTGTATACCTGATTCTGCCCGGCTCCTTTATTTTCTAACGGCTTACTCAACGGCCGACGGGTTCTTTCCCCTCTTCGCGGGTTACGGGTTCTTTTCCCTCTTTGCGGGTTACGGGTTCCTTCCCCTTACACCGGGTTGCGGGGGATCTCTTATGCAACGGGCCACTTGACTGGTTACTGTCTATACATCCACTTCTTATTGAACTTCTTCCTCCCTTTCCGCCGTCTTCTTTATCTTCTTCCCTGTGTCCCACTTTATTGCCTTCTTCTCCTTTTCCTCTACACTCTCTAACTACTTCGCCTGCTAATAAAAATGCGCTTCTGCTCTTTTCCTCTTAACCCTACCCTATACTTTCTGTTAAAATGGCAATACTAACTATATATACTATACTAATAACTCGCCCTGCCTGTGCCGGTCCTCAATCTTAACTACGGCATCTGTAGTAACGCCTCCTTCAGTGTAAGCCTCTTCCTTTTCTAATGGTTGATGGTTTCTGTTGCTCTTTCAATCTGTGGGATGATGGGTGAAGATGAATGGTATGACTGTATTGCTTTTCATTCCATCTTTCTTCCTCCATTCCATTACATACAATCCCATCTGAATGCGTTATATGCAATATAGCGCCTGCCTGCCGGCTCTAACTGTTTCTATCTAGCTACTTCCCATACGCCCCATATGCCGAGCCCCTACTCTGACCCAAGCTCTAACGCCATATACTGATGCCCTTCTATCTAAACCAAACGCTACCGCCCTGATATGCCTCCCATAGTACCGCTTCCCATAGCGCTAGCGCATTCGTCCCGTTCATCCCGTGAAAGCGCCGGCTGCCTCCAAGCCATTGGTAATATATATCCCGATCCTCCGTATTAATACCAAACTGCTCCTCTGCCAGCCTCCTCACTCGCCAACTCTTTAGCGCCATAAGCACCACTGGCAACACCTTGTCTTTATATACACACTGGCCGCCATTTCCCTCGCCACCTTCTTGCCGTGCCTCCTCACACCAGTCGAGCGGGAGCTTGCATGTAAAACAGCATGCGAGCGGCCCGAATGTCACCTTACGACGCACTTGCTCGTAGTCCTCGCCCGCAATCGAGTCGCACCAAAGCTCCATCTGCTCATGCCGCGGCTGATCCGGGATCTCGGTAAACCCTATACCTCGATAGTGACGACGAACGTGACATACCGGGCATTCGTCCGCCACCTCGTCGAGCCACCGGAGCAGCGTTCGGATCCGCATACCCTCTTCCTTCCCGAACGTCTCCCAAACTCGAGCCTTGTCCTGCGGGCTGCGTACTACAACGACGCTGCTGTCATTATCACTGTCATTGCCACCCTCATTGTCACCATTATTGCCACCATCACTATCATCGGCATCGGCATCGCCGTCGCCCTCGTCGACCCGGCCGCAGTGATCACACGGCACCGCCCCGACCACATCTCGGCACGTCTCGCCTGCCTTGCCGTCCATGAACGCCGCAATCACGGCCCGCCGGCACCCTGGAGTCGATATGAATGCCTCCATCTGAGCCCGGTTGACCTTGTCCACGAAGCTGCTGTGCGGCTCTGCCCACGGCGGCCGCCCGTCGTGCACAATGACGGACTGCACCACCTCGCCTGCTCGACGCCCGCCTCGCCCGCTCTGCTGCACAAAGTCCACGAGCCCGTACGGCTGCTCCATGTGCACCACCGCCACGATTCCGGCAATGTCGATGCCCGTGCCGAGCCCCGTCGTCGCCACGATCCACCGGTGGCTGTGCCCCTGACCCTCGGCCCACGCTGTCCGCACCCGCCGCCGGTCCTCCTCACTCATGCCGCTGTGGTGGAAATCGCACCCGATCTCTTCGGCCATCGCCTCGCACTGCTTCTGGGACCTGCAGTACACCACTCCCTTCTGATAGCCCGTCATCCCGGACCCCAGCTGCCGCACCATCTCGACCGTGCGCTCCTCAACCGCCCCCCATCTCAGCGGCACCTGATCGACTCGGTACCGGCAGTTGGCCTTGGTCGTTCGGTCCCGTATCGTCTGCGTTGTCGCCCGCGGCACGAGCATCTCCTCCCGGAACCAGTCCTCGAGCACGAACGGCAGCGTCGCTGTCAGCAACACCAACGGGCACCCGTATCGATGCAAGCCCCGTAGCTGT
Source organism: Dactylonectria estremocensis (assembly GCA_020744375.1). Classification (NCBI taxonomy): domain Eukaryota; kingdom Fungi; phylum Ascomycota; class Sordariomycetes; order Hypocreales; family Nectriaceae; genus Dactylonectria; species Dactylonectria estremocensis. The sequence continues at coordinate 3,647 of JAGMUU010000054.1, forward strand.
GCCAGCTTGGCCCGGTAGCTCGCGTCCATGATGATGGTGTGGCACTCGTCAACGAAGATCCGCTGCAGCAACCCTGCGGCCAGCAGCCCGTCCGCGTATGCCGTAAACTCCGCGCTCTGGGCCACGTCGGCGCTGACGACCACAAGCCTCGCAGCCCGCGGCAAGCTCTCGCGCCCTGCGCTGATGGACGTCTTGAACTCGATGCAGTCCACGCCTGCCTCTCTCGCTCGTGTCATCAAGTCCTCGATGAGCGCGACGAACGGCACTACGACGATGCTCGTGCCTGTGTCTTTCATAATGCCCGGCAGCATGAACAGTATGCTCTTTCCAGCCCCGGTCGGCAGCACGCTGATGACGTTGCGCCCTGCTTTGGCATCCAAGATCGCATGCATACTCTCGGCCTGCTTCTCGGATCGCCATGTAGCCCCTGAGCCCAGTAGCTTGCCGAGATCCTCGATGACCACGTCCGCTTTGACGGCATCCGGCGCTGTCTGGGGCTCGGATCGTATATCTCCCCCTGCGCCCCCTGTTGTCGTTGCCGTTGTTGTTGTTATTGCCAAGTCCAGCCTGGCCCTTTTATTATGCTGCTGCTGCCGTTGCCCCTGTTCCTCGTTGTCGTTATCGGCCGCGGGGCCTGCCTTTCGCTTCGTGCCTGCTGCTTTGCTGGTGGTCTTGCTGCTATTGTCGTTTCTGCCGCCTTCCTTTGCCTCGCCCTCGCCCTCGCCCTCGCCCTCTAGAAACTGATGCCACAGCCTGCTGATCTCCCGGAACGTCTTGATCATCTCCGGCTGCAGTCGCCCCGGCAGTCCGACATGCACGGCATAGTGCTGCAGCGCCACCCGGGTCCCGTGCGTGGCCTGCAGATCCCACACAATGTTCCAGCTGCCGCCGCAGTCCACCGGTTCGCCCGTCATCGGGTCTACCTCGATGTCGTCGTGCTCGTCGCCGTCGTCCTGCTGCATGTGCGCCTCAGCCTGGTTCATCGCGAGCCCCCGGATCTTTCGCCCCATCTCGATCACCACCGGCCGGTACCGCCCCACCCCGAGACAAACCCCCGTGCCGGCCTGCATGAACCGGCCCATCACGGCGCTGAGCCGGTCCGTGCCCCACACCCGCGAGTTGCCGTTGCGCCACATAAACTCGAGCTGGTCTCCACGCGGCTCCGCGAGCTTGACCTCACGCCGTAGCATGCGCTCGGCCGGCATCAGCCATGCGGTGTACGCAACCACCATGCGGCCGATGTGGTCGGGCAAGAACCGCGCCACCTTGCGGCCGTTGTCGCGGATCGCCTTCATCTTGTCGCGGTCCGTGACGATCATCACCTGGCCGTCGAGTACGAACACGTTGCGTACAAGCTGCCACGAGTCGCAGTGTCGTAGCGTCATCACCTCCGGCCCTCGCCCCGGCTGCCCGCCCCACGTGTGGACGAGCACGACGAGCGCCTCGCGGAACTGACGCAGCTGCCGCAGCCAACGCCGGACCGCCGGCCGCTTCCACCGGCCCCGAGCCGCGTCCCACATCGACTTCTCCATCAGCTGCACCACCTTGCCGGGCCCGGGCTCGAGCCATTCGTTCTTGACGTTCGTCGCAAACGACTGGCCCGCGCCGAGCCGCAGCAAGTCGTCTTTGATGCGGGCCATGTTGAACTGCAGCTCCTCGTCGACCACCTTAGCCCGTGCCCCTCCCATCATCTTGTCTAGCAAGTCCTCGGCCTCGCTGACCACGTCGCGTGCCACCTTGGTGAACTTTTTGATCTCGATGCACTCGCCGTTCTGGAACAATGCCTCGCCGTCGTCGGTCCACCGGATGGACGGCTGGCCTCGCCGTCGTCGGTCCACCGGATGGACGGCTGGCCGCCCATCTTGAGCCGCCATCCCTTCCCGTACGCCATCCAGCCGATAATGGTGCTCATCACCGTGTGCGTGCCGATGCACATCCACGTGGCATGCTCCTTCTGGAACGCAAGCACGGCGTCGACGTCGACCTCCTCCGTCTCCTGCGGCTCGCTCTCGAACGCCGACTCAACGAAGAAGAGCCGAGCCCACCACAGTATCGCGGCGAGCATCCCCGTGTACAAATGCGGTTCGTTGTAGCCGAGCGGCCGCTGCCGTATGCCCATGGCAGCGCAAAAGCTTAGCAGCGGGCTCGCATATACGTTGCCTCCAACCCGCTGCTTGATGGAAGCCACCATAAATAAAAACACGGCCCGGTCAAGCGGCGCCTCGGTGCCATTGGGAAGCTGTTGGCGAATACGTCGGGCAGTACCGTCATCCTCGTCCTCGTCTTCGTCTGCGTCGCCAGCCCCGTCTCCGGCCCCGCCCTCGCCATTGCCCTCTTCCTCCTCCTCCTGCTCGTCGTATTCATCGTCGTCATCGTCGTCGTCATCCTCACGATCGTCATCGTCGTTGTCGTTGTCACTCGAGCTGCCGTCTTGGTTATGAGCCCCCGGGTTCCTATTTATATGACGCCGCTGTATATGGCCGCGACCGCCGCCGCCGCTGCTGCCAAATCCGCTGTCTTGTGTGCTCGGCACCGCCTCTCTGCTGCCAAGCTCGTACGCCACGTCCTGTAGCAAGCTCCATTGCTCATCTGTGAAGCGGATCGCCCACTGCTTGAAAGCCTCGTCGCGCCCGAGCCAGTACGCGCGCAAGCAGAAGCCCAAGTAGCGCTGTCCGACGCTGCGGTACTTGGCCATCGACGACTCCTTGCCCTTGACCCCGAACGGCACCCCTTGCGGGTTGACGGCTGAAATGCTTGCGAGCCACTGCAGCGTTTCCGTCGGCACGCTGTCGAGCCGCCAGCTGCAACGCTCAACCTCACGGTCGAAGCTCTCGCCGAGCCGCACCAGCAGCTGTTGCTCTCGGACAGCCGCCTCGTCCTGCTGCTGCTGCCTCCTTTGCCACTGCTGCCCGGTTGCTTCCTTTGCCTTGACCCACTCGGCGGCCTTGAATATGCTGACCTTGTCCCGCGACCCAAAGTGCCGTACCCATCGGAGCCGCTTCACCCACGACGAGTCGCGATCCAACCCCTCTTCGATGTCGCCTTTCCGGAGCCGCTCGGCGTCGTCTTTACGGAACGTGTCCACGTACTTGGCAACCATACGTTGTATGGCACTCTCTCTCTGGCTTGGGTTGGCTGTTGCCTCCCGTGTATGTGTTGGACTCTCCATACTCCCGTCCTCGACGATCCAGTACCGTGCATACCTGCCGCGCAGCCATGACTGGAGCTTTACCTCCGTCCATCCCGGTCCGGTAACCATCTCCTGACGATGCCCAGCTTCTCGCCAGTGCTGAAATAGTGAATGATGTCGCCTAGCACCTGCCCTTTGAGCTGGTGTTGACTGCGAAAATGCCATTCAATACTGGTGCTGTTGTTATTCCTGTTCCTCCTGTCCATACCACTGCGAGCACCGCCGCTGCTGTAGAACCCGCTGTCGTGGCTGCTCGGCATTGCCCTGCCGCCTCCGTCCAGCTCGTGGGCTATGTCCTGCAACAAGCTCCACTGCTCGTCCGTGAAGCGGATCGCCCACTGCTTGAACGCCTCCTCACACCCGAGCCAGCATGCCCGCAAGCAAAAGCCCAAGTAGCGCTGCCCAACGATGCGATACTTATCAATCGACGCCTCCTCTCCTTGAACGCTTCTAAGTCATCGCAGTGGTTTATCATATTTACACTTATCAACCTTTACTACTAGATTAAGCAAATTCTAGTAGCTTTATTGCTACCCTGAGACTACCTAATATTGTGCATAAGAACCCCTCATAAATGTTTGCAATCCTACCTCTTCCTAGTCCTTTATATTAATATCCCTAATATTATGCTTCTTCTCTCGATAATGGCTCACTATCTTCTTCCGGCTTATTGTCATAAAAATGCAATGTGTACAGCGGAAGCCATTATAGACCGGTAAGTACGGAATCGCTTTAGTGCCATCATTGGGTAAAGCAATGCACCTCGGGTCCTGAAGCAACCAGTCAGAACATAATGACATGACTGCTTGAAGATGCTCTCCCTTTAGCTTGTGTTGACCCCGGAAGTGCATCTCTATACTAGGACCTGGGCGAACAGCTGCTCTGCAAACTAAGCAGACCAAGATGCGAAGCTCTGATAGAATACACGCTAAGCCTTGTATACATACAGAAGCACAGTCTTTACGGCCAGGCGAGGTGCTATCGATGTCCTTTTGGCTAAGAGTTGACTGAAGGTTGAGTATTTGTCTGGATCTCTTAGATTGTTGATTTGATAGTGGCTGGTCATCTGATGTTATGAATGTAGCGCGTCTCTTCTTGCCCGGCCCGATGGAATGTGCTGTATTCATAGTATGCACTTGGTTGGCTTGCATTCTCGCGTTCTTACTTGCTTGATGAATGAACTCGTGCCAACGAGCAGATGCCCATTCATATGCCCGCAAAAGCGATGGCTGTAGCTGGTGTGGAAATGCACCATCTAGCCCATAGACAACCCCACGCTGCAATGGACGGTGACCGCTTTGCCAAGCAAAGGTAACATTTAGATCTGCCTCGGCACTGCGGTCATCATAGCGGTTAAAGGGCGAGTGGACCTCACGGACATGCTTTTCAGTGACCCCAATCGCTAGCTGCCGATAAATCCGAGCATTGATCCCTTGCTTCCAGACCTCCGCAGTTGCTGCTTTGAGGACGGTCGTCAGGCGAGACGGTGGCCATGCCTTCCCACGGGTTTGGAATAGCACATCTCTTTGGGCAACTGTGGATCCTAGCTGTAAAAGGCCTGGATTCTCTTGCTCAAGTATAGCCACAATCCAGCGTATACATGTAAGATATTTGACAACGACTGTCCCCAGCCTTGCAGGTAGGAATCGCACCACGTAAAACTCTTGATTTGTAGAGCGCTTGGCTTTATGGTGCTGGAGAATGTAGATGACAGAGCCGTTCCATACGAATATGCTACGCATAGCAGAAGGGCTGTTTTCACACCTTAAGCTCAGCAACTCAGTCAGCCTTGGCACCTGGCCGCATGCTGTATAGAGACCGCCTAATATCATCTCCTCAAGCGTAGTCACATTCCTGAGATACGCTGTTATTGCATTCCAGCTCCACTGGCCGTTTCTGAAGATGCGTGTGGATTGGGCCGTGCACACCCGAACAAGGAGGTCCTCGCGTATTCTGTCCAGCCTGTTGTTTGCGTGTGAGACGAAAGAATACCCAACCTCTCTATTGACCATATCATCTTTGATCGCAGCTAGGTTGATATCGAGTTGTAGTCCCAGCATCAGCTCTGCACACACACCTTCGGCTTTGTTGATGAAATAATCAGGCAGTCGTCGGAAGCTTTGCATAGACAAGTTGAACTGATATCCGTAGGATACGGTCTGACCATCATCACTCCAATGTAGGAAGACTGAGGGCGGCTCCGTCTGTGCAACTATGTGACCATAGTTGCGTAAGTTGTGCATCTCTGCCAGTGGACTTAGACAGCCAGATGTCATAAACTTCTCGCGTATACTATTGAGCTGTTCGAACTGCTGGTTGGGCGGTCGTTGCTGAAGGCCGATGGCAGGATAGGATGTGAGCGGCAGTGCATGCTCCAGAAACAGTAGACGTTGAATGTAGATGAGACCCGATAGGTTAGTGCAGTATCCTCGAGCTGGTTGGAAGCGCTGACAGTCGGTAGAGAAGCCAAGGATGCCGCTGAAATATATCAGCAGCGTGGAGCTCGGCTGCCCTTCAAGGAACTCTTCCGTGATGAGAGTAAAGCTGAGCTGGAATAGCCGCTCAAGGAGGTCATCCCAGACTGCCCTAACAGATTCATCGTTTGCTGAGCCTGAGTAGTACTCCTCCGTTCCATCATCTCTTGGCGAGTGAACGCTCCAGCCATCATCATCGTCATCATCATCTTCTTCTTCTTCTTCCTCCTCCTCCTCCTCACTCTCCTCTGTATCGCTGCCATCTTCGGATTGTTCCTCTCTGCCTCGGGCTTTGTGATTGTTATGCTGACCCTGGCTGATGCTGGCATGCCTTGTAGGCATGGGAGGGAGAACTGGTTCCTCCATTGTAGTTCTACCTAGGCGAGGACTGAGAGAGTTGGCTGCCTTTTCCCCCTTTGGCCATTGACCCTGTGCTACCTGGATAGACTCCCATGCGTCATGCTCCCAGAGACACCGAAGTTGCCGCATAAGTTCTGGCCTAAGCTGGACTCTGACCTCGTCTTCTCGGAGAGCAGCCGGCATTCGGTAGGCTCGTATAATAAAGGTGATGAATCGCTTCCACAGCGTCCGGTACCTTCTGCGTGTGTTCTCCTCAATGGCTAGAGGGAATGGTCGAGGCCGGTAGGTCTGTAGCTTTGAGCTAACAAGCCAACAGAGGAGGACTCGGCTTGTATGTTGTGCCGTCTCTTCGCACCGATCAAGCATGATATCAATAGCCCCTAGGAAACACCTGATTTTATCTTCATCTGCGCTAGGGCTGATGATGTTTGGGTCCCCCTCGCATAGGCCTTGGCCAAGAATGCGGTCCTGTCTTGGTATAGAGTCCACCTTCCTGGCAGGCAACTGAGTCATTGCTAATAGGATGTCCCGCCGAACATCCTTATATACTCTTGGCCACTGTGTGCGTTGCAGCCAGACACTTACGTTAGCAAAGGAGTCCTCACCAAACCCTTTCGCACAGACCCGAAGCTGTCTTTCCGCGCCAAGCCGGTCCTTTTCGCGTGCAAGGACTTGTTGGACATGTGTACGCGTCTCGGGTGGTACACGAGCCATCTTTCCTCCTGATATCCCAGCGATGCCGTGCGTATTTTGCGTATTGTGCGCTGAGGGGCTATTTACACCTTGAGTCGTCGTCGATGGACGGCGAACCTCAAACCAACCGCTTGCTGCTCTTGATGGAAAGAATCTCTGGCACCAAACCCCTGTGGTCCATGGCAATCGCGGTGGTGGCCGCGAGCTATCTTGCTTGAGAGGCCTGCCTTGGCTCTTTGGGTTGCACCAGCCGTGTCGCTGTCGACAATGTGCTTGCATCTTCTTCTCTTGGCGGACGATGTGGGAACAGATATGGCACTTGATCCCATCGGGTTGTGGCGGGCTGAGGAGGGGAATCGGATGTGCGGTTGCTGGTGGGAATTGGAAGTTGACCAGTTCGGCTTGGTTCCGTAAAATAGATGGTAGTTTCTCTACTTCTTGGATCACTTTACGCCGTTCTGCTGGGGTCATATGGCTATGCCGTATTCGCAGGTGGGTAGCGACCTCATCAGAGACACAGGCAAATCTGCATTCCTTACAGACAGCTATGCGATGTCTTGCAAGATACACAAACGGATCCATGCTTGTCGTTTGGGGGGGGGGGGGGGGGCGCTGGAGATGGGAGCCTCTAGGAACTGCGGTTTGACTCTTGATAATAATAAATAATTGTAGGTCCTAGAAGTTCCTTCTGCTGCTCTAGACGTTACAGAACGCGTGCGCGTCGCGAAAATGACAGAAAAAGAAAGCATAAGCGTGTTAAGCAGGAGGCGATTACAATAGGATAATACTGTTCTATGATTGGTCCGAAAAAAAAGGAACTCTACCCCTGTTCAGGAAAAGGAACTCTACAGGGATTATCAGGGTTAGGAAAAGGAACTCTAGTGCAGTTCGTTTTAGACTGGTTAATGTAGGGTATATATATATATACCGCTTATAATCGTATACTTTTCATATTCCATAACTATTGGAAAGTGGCTTATTCCGCAGGCTAACCTATACTTCTGAGTAAGATGCAGTCGGCGTAAGGTGAATTGGGCGGCATAGCAGCAGCTGCCTCGGGAATTGTTATTATTACCTAGCATCGATGGCATTAGGGATAAGGTTAATGCTGCTTTATGTGGAGACTAATAGTGCATCTACAATTACTTTAGTAAATGCAGATACGCCGTAGTATATTCCTAAGTTCCTAAACGTACAGTATATAACTAAATTTAGAAATTCCATACTGCAGGTTTAGGAATGAATAACGAATGAATATCCTCAGCCCTTAGTCTTTGTATTTAGAATCAGTGCAATAATTAGCTTATTCTTTATTAGTATGCACGCAGTAGATACCAGAGGGTAGGAAGACGAACCCATAAAGCTCAAGCACTTCCCTGAAGATTAAAATTAAAACCATGCTAATGAATACTCTCGACTGTTGTGTAAACGCTCTGACTCTAGCATCGCCTACAATCCCAATATAATAACTAGCAGCTAGGCCTGTCATGCTAATAGCAACGCCATATGCTAAATGCATATATGCATTGCATTAAATTAATATCGCCTGCGGTGGTTATGGTGGTAACGGTATATCGAGGGTAAAACGTATGTAAATAGGCTGTAGTGTTGTCCCCCCGATGGCGGCTTTAGGTCCTTAGCAATCAGGACTGCGATAATAAGTGAATAGATGGCGATAATACCAGACATTACAACTGGAATAAGACTCTAGACTTTTACTTAGACGATAGCTTTGTAATATGTCTGAAAATACGAGTATAGATTGATCTGAGGGGCTGTTATATGACTGACCTTCATCACTAGGTCAGGCCGAAAGGTGCTGACGCTTGTAATTGCAGCATCAGATTTGATAGTTCTATATGCTGCACTAATCGCTGCATTGCTTTAAATCAGCAGGGGACAATATATAGAGTGGGAATTAGTAACTGATAACTAAAAACCATCGCAGCAGCGATGCCGCCCTGTGGAGTGATGTATTAGCAGGAACTACTTTCTAAAAATATAAGCACTTACTATGCTAATAAAAGGCGCAAAATGGGGTACTAGCTCCGATTCATCCATTATGAGAGAGTTTAGGTGCATTGTATATTTAGTGGCATAGCGAAGGAGAGTGATGGTAAAGATGGATGCTTGAGAGTAAGTTTGGTAGAGATGCATAATGCCCCCTCAGGAGGCTATATATTTATATGATCGGATGATTAGATGATTGGATACTTAGTTAATCGGATGATCGGAAGATGGAATATATATTCAACTGATAGAGGGGAATATGAGAAGAAAAAAACGTGATATAGGTATAATCACTAACTAATAAACCAACCAACTAACCCACCTGAGCACTCCGTTCGGGTTCGGTTCATTTCTGCTAAAGTATAAATATTATCTCCTCCATACTGGTATATTTGCCTAAGATATAATCTATTATATAAGATCATATGCCTTTAGATTATTTTATAGAAAGGCCAGTATGGGAATATGTACTGTGTTGAAATAGGAGTAGTGTATTGGTGGCTAATGCTTTTGATATCCTCGGCTGGGCCCCTGGAGGTTGTTGGTTGCCTTTTGTTAGCTCGGCACTAGCTGCAGCAAAAGTTCTCTGCAGATTTATAGAGCTACTAGGAAGGAACTCTATCTACAACTGACATCATATTGGGAAAATGCTATGAGTATGGGTTATAGAAGGGGCGTGTATCTGCAGGCTGTGCTAATTAGTTAATAGCTAAGCTACCTGGGCTGCTTTCTGTAGGTTGGTAGAAATGAATTAAATAATGTAACAGAGTTGTAATGCAGTATACTAAAAAAAGGTGTAATGACCCATCTAAGAGATACTGGTGTTAATTATAAAAGTCTAGATAAATCCGGTTTTATTTACCTGCCTTAAGGTTATAGCAAGAAGCATTTCTAATAAGACTTAAAAGAATAAGCGATATATCATTTACGCTCTATTACCTAAACTTAAATAATATGCATTGCAGTATACTTGTTGCCACTCTATCGGCATTTCTTTTAGTAATGGTAAGGTTTTCCCTTATTATCCTTCTACTCCCTACCTCCCACCCCTCCTACCTTCCCTATATCAATGTTATCTATTTATACTATATATCAGAATGTAGTGATTATGTGAGGACTGTATTGATATTATACTTCTTAAAGGTGCGATGCCTTGAAGCTATGGAAGGTCTACCTGAAGGTTATAGTGTGTTTGAACCTCAATGGGAGGTAGAGACTTCCGTAGGGGGACCTATAGTGATTCTCAATGGCATAATTGAACAAGTCTATGCACAGCTTCTAGATATCAATCCACACTACGATATGGAATTTGGAATTGTTATAGGTAAAGAATCTGATAAACTAGAGGATTAGAGTGAGGATATAGACTTTGAGAAATGCACCGATTTCTTAAAGGCTAAGACATCATGCTGGGATATGAATATGCGCTATGTAGCTAACAGGGGGTCAATACTGAATGGTATCTGATACCTTAGATAGGTTAAAGGAAAGCTATAAAATGGAGCAGGTCCTGGAAACTGTAGGCGTGTCAGTTGCTTATATAGGTCTGCCATCTGGTGGTGTAATAACGTGAGTACTAAGATCTGCTATGTAGAGCAATTAGATATGCTGCTATGATCTAAAATAAACACTAATGATATACTATAGTCTAAGAAGGTAAAGACGCTTAGTGTATTTAGGTCAATTGCTGATGGGGCGCAGAGGGTAGTTAATAAGTGCAGCTACGGGGCTAAAACCCTTGGTAAGGTAGACTATCTAATAGATTGGGCTGTGGTAGTGAACTATGTAAATTGCTAGGTTCTTTTTAACTATATGCTTGTAAAGAGTAGTGCAGTGTAATGAATACTTATAACCGAGACCTAGGATAAAAGGGGGAGATTTGAGTTTTCTTACCTAATATTATAGGTACCTCATTAGGTTGAAATAAGTCTATTGTAAATGCTATATATACCCTATAGATCTTAGATACTATAACTCGAACCCTTTTTACTGCAATTATTTAATTGAATGCAACCCTCCCCTTTCTCCTTATGTATAACGTACATGATAAGCGAGCCGACTGCACAAGCGAGCCGATCATTCAGATTTACACCTTAAATCGCAATTCTAAAAAAATTAAAAAAATTCCAAACCAGGCCTAAAATAACTGCAATTTTAGAATAGGGTTAATTAAATGCGAAATTATAAAATAAAATTTTCCTAAATTTTATTTATTTTAATTTATAGAGTTATAAAGAAAAAGCTTATTTATACTGTATTTTTTCTGATTTTTATAAATAGAAAGCTTAATAAATTAATTAAAAATCTTTATAAAATACTGTCTTATGACTTTTTAATAAGATATCTAAAAATATTTCTTTTATATTTTTAATAATTATATAGCCTATTTTAGAAAATCTGATATTGCTATTTTTAGCTGTACAGTATAGTGATCGGCTCGCTTGTGCGGTCGGCTCGCTTATCATGTACGTTATACTATAATATTATTAAATTAAAAAAACTGCCATCTTACTCTTCTGGCTCTGCTATAAACCTAAATACCTAATAAATATTTAATATATCTAGTCCGGCCTATAACACCCTCTTGCCCATCTATCTCTAAACCTGTTCACTTCTCTCCTTCGTAGATATGCCGTCACCTATAGCCCCTTGAAACCCAAGCCTATTATAGAGCAAGTTAGTATCGTTAGGTATGCAGGTCCCTACGTACGCAATCGTGGAAACCATCACCCCCTCATATTGGCACTTTCAGCTACCTATTTTCTGCTATCCTCCCTCTACTATATCCTCCTCTTAGGCATCGCATAGCTCCTGCGGCATAAAGCAACCTAAGTAGCATCTAAAGTCCTCTATAACCTTATTCCGCTGTAGAAACCTGTCTATCTGAACGGCAATGCTAAAGGCTGCCCTCGTTTGCTTATCTATATCTAGCGTTCTAGTATACTGAACCCCAGAATGCGCCCGATCCCCAATCCCTCTATACCAATAAAAAATACACCCATCCAGGCCTCGCTCCTGTAGCCTCTGCTTTAAATCTGTGAACTCCTCCTGTTCCTTCATACTATAGGTGATTGCTCGACCTCTAGCCGCTTGTACGTCCAACTCTCGCATCCGTATGCCTGCCTCCTCCTCATCTTCCGAGATGACTAGTTCCTCTAGGTCAACGGCTTCGCTTCGAGCCTGGCAGATATCATACAATTCCTCCCCTTCTTCACACCTATACCGGTCTGTCCATCCATCTATAACTGAGTCCATAACTATACGGCGGCACACTCGTCCGCTAATGTAGTTATTAGTGGCAGCATCTTCTACTACTAAAGGCCGCCGCCTTCCTGGTATGCCTTTGATATCCACTCGGACGATGATGGCCTCGCTCTGCAGCCCGTCTCGGCCGGCTCGCCCGCTCTGCTGTGCGTAATTAGCCATCTCAAATGGCATTTCGATATGTAGCACCACCTGTATATTAGGGACGTCGATGCTAAGACCAAGCGCATTCGTCGCCACAATCACTCTTCTATCGCCATACTGATCTCGCCTCAACCCGCTCATTCAGACCCGCAGTCTCTCTGCTTTGCCGTCATGTGTATTGACTTCGCGATGGTAAGCATCGCACCTGAACTCCTCCGCCAGAGCTTCTGTTGCCTCTACCTGTTGGCAGTATATGATAATCTTAGTAGGCCATGGATATTCCTCTAGCTTCTGGTTGACAATCTCTCTTGCTGTAAGGGTAACTGCTGCAGTCGCCTCTCCAGCGCTAGCTGTAGGGATCGACCTCACGCTATAGGCGATATTGGCACGTGTTGTTTTCATCTGAATCATAACAATATCCTTACGCCTTGTATTTATGAGGCTGAAGAGCGCATCCTCTCGGGTGGGTGGGAGCGTTGCAGTAAGGTAGACCATTTGCACTCCAATGAGTGCGAGGCCTCCTAACTTTCGTAGCTTAGGTTAGAATGCTCTAGTGCCCTTGAGAATCGTGTGACCCTTATTAATGATAAATCGGTTTAGTCGTGTTATAATCCGCAGCGACTTGATGTAGTCCTGAAACCGCTTCGTTATAGCTGACTCTGGCGTTGTAAATATGATTGAGACGTTCCCTGGAGCCCGGTCGCTCCTCTACTTAGTGCAAGAGATGTTCAGTTTCTAATACCGGTCTAGCATATCGCCCTGGAGAGAGATAAGCGGGATGATAACGACCGTTACTTCGCCAGGGCAGCTAACGGCTAGTAGCATAAAGCATAGGCTCTTGCTAGTACCAGTCCCCATCATCACTATAATCGGGCTTTTATTTATCATGATTGACTCCACTGCCTCTCGCTGTTTGCCTCGGAATTGGATTTAGTCCCTATATAAGCGGTAGAGTTCTCGATCGATGTTGATCCGCCGCAGGATCTTCCACTGCCTAAGCTGGAGTTCTTGCATCGCTTCGTAGTGTAGTGATGGATTTTTCCGCTTGCGCTCCGGCTTGAGAACCTCCTTAAATCCATTAACAGCAGATGGAAACCCAAGAAGCCGGTGCCACTCTTAGCTAATAAACTGGAAATTGATATGCCGCTCGTTTGTCTTAAAGCAACCCTCTGTAATAAGCCGCCTATAGACTAGGCCTGCAATTAAGGATCCGTGCCCGGCCTGGATGTCTCACGGGCTATCTTCATCACCTTCGTCGTCGCTGCCACTTCTATAGCCCTCATCTGCCTCTCTAATAAGGGCTGAGTGCGCTGTGTTTACATTCTGGAAATACCGATGTGTAAATGCAATCGCAAGATGCCTCCAACTACTAATTGTAATTCCTTTCTTATAGCTGGGTTGACTCATCCTTTGCAAAATGCGGGTTATCTGAACTGATGTCCAATGTTGCCTAGGGCCTAACTTATGCGCTTTTTGTACAGGTCCTTGCATTGGGCCTCTGCTGTCTCTGGTCTCACCCGTGTCCGACCTATAACCATCTTCGCTATTACTGACATTATCATCTAGTGTCTCCTCTATTGCCTAGAGATTGGCGCTAAACTCGCTTATATCCTAAACGTTAGCTTGCGCTTCCTTCCAGTATGGCAACGCAATCTAAAGATAGTATATTAGTAGCACATTGACTTCTCGGGGTAGGAAGCGATGGATGATCTTGAGACGTTCTGTCTTTAAGAATCCTTTGTAATATCTAGTAACGAGCATAAGGAGACCACGGTCTATCAAGATGTTTCGTATTCCGCCGTTTACTGTATTGCGATGCTGTAGGGTAAGGAGCTTAAGTGCTCGTGCTGGTTGCCTACTGGCGAGATGGATGATGAATAAGAGGTTCTTGAGAAACTCCTCTAGATCTATACCATACTGCAAGACAGCTTTTTCGTGGAGCTCAAACCCTGCCTCCGAGCTAGACCGTACCCAATCCCTTCGGAGCTTGTCGTTTTTCCACATCTTCCGAAAAAGCCAACCCTTATTTGTTGGGTCAAGCTGGAAGAGGCTCTCCATGAACGAGTGGCTGATAGTGGCATCAGCAGCGTTATTAATGAGCTCATCCCATGGGATCCCAGGCAGTCCAAGCTTGGCAGGTAATTGATCCTTGAAATCCCAGTAGAAAAGCAATTTTTTATAGAGCAGCGTTTCGGCCTGGCGTAGAGCAGCCTGGAGCATCGACTGGACACCAAGGACATTGATCCGAAGGCCCTTATAGATGGCATCATCTCGATCCCAGCTGATAGAACCTTCTATAGCCTTATTACTGTCAGCTGCCATGCTGTAATTGTGAAGCTATATAATGAACTGCGTTGGCGTAGTATCCCAGCCCTGACCACCTCTAACTATAAATCGGCGCGTTATTTCGGAGATGAGTTCGAAATGGCCCGGGCTATTCTCCTCTGCATCTTCTTTACTTTGCCCTCGCTCTCTCTTCCGTTGAATAGATTTGACTCTTTGATCGATAGCGTATTTAATGAGCAGAAGATGGGAGATGGCTATAATGGCGGAAAGCTTTAGTGTAAAGTTACTGTAGGTCTCCTATATCTTATCGCTACAAATGCTCAAAACTATCAAGAAGCTGACAAGAACGCTCTGATATTCAGTAGTCTTAGTAAAGTGGTCGAGAATAGAGATATAGAGCTCCAGTATAGCTTCATTAAGCAGAGTATGTAGCTTGACTACCCGTGGTGCCCTGAGGTTGCCGTTCTCCTCTAATATATCTGTTAGGTTATCTACATGCTGCATCATAGCATTGTATGCAGCAGACTGTCTCTGGCTGAGCTTGAATGGTGGTCGGTGGGCTGGATTTTCGAAAGCTATGCATTAGATAATATATGCAAATAGCTGTAGGCATACCGTGATATACCTCTTCCGAGTTACCGATTTAAACCTGAAGTGGAAGGGCGTAGTCCGCTCTATATCAAGCTCCTTTCGGTTAGCCTCAAATAATACATTCCACGATATAACGTTCGGCTTTATAGCAGCTATAGCATGGCGAATAACACGCTTAACAGCGAAATGAATATGCTGCAGCTCGGTGTCGTCATCGCCCTTTTCTAGATTAATGGTATATTTAAGTGAAATGAGTCCCCATAAGAACTCTTTCTTCCCGCTAAATTCCTTGAGGTGGATTATTGCACCTAGCCGGCGGAGCCATGCATTTGGGGAAGCGAAATCGCCCTGCTCTTCGATATGTTCAGCCTCTTGCTTCCGAATGGATTTCGCCTTGGACTGGAACGCTTCTAATGCCTCCTGGATATTGTCTTCGGCTCTCTGTTCTTCGGCTCCGAGACTGTTGAGGTCCTGGCCTCTGGCAACCTCGAAGTACTTGCTGCAGGGACCTTTGGCGAAGAGCTGTTGATAGAGGACCCCACTTCTCCATGGCGCACTAGCCTGCTCCTCCAAGGCCTGCATAACTGATCGGCGACCACCCTTGAGCTTTTGATTCCATTTGTGAGTGTCTCTGAGATGCTTTCGAATTCTCTTTAAATTAGAGCCTACAAACCGGCAGTTTGGCGTAGTAGTATATCGAAATCCTCCGGGCTTGGGTTTTCTAAGTGCTTCAAGTGGTGCATTAGTATCGGGTAAAACTGGTATTTCGAGGATGCCATCCTGTTCTCGAATGATGTCGAGCTTAGCTGCCCACTCCTGTGCCTTCTTGGTCTCTGCCTTGCCTAGCTTATGAGGTAGTGCTTGGAGATGTGGTTTAATCCTATACCTAATGACAATAGTCTTATAAGTGTGGCAACTAAGAATACGGAGTTCTTGTAAGTGTGAAAGGTACTCCATCTTATGTAAGAATTAAAGATAAAATTGTTTGGAAAACGCTACGCAATTCTTTACTACTCCTACGCTCTTTTTACTCTTCTCCTGAATTCAGTTTACTTTTGTTTAGTTAATTACCAGTACTATAGCTGCTGCAGCCACTGTAGCCTTATAAAAGTGAGCAGCGCTCTGATTTGTTGGTTCGTGCAGGCCACCCCTGTCAGCTAAGGACTATCAATACGGACTTCTATAACAAGATGCAATGCAACTCCCTAAATATGATAGTTAAGTGAAAAATAAGTAGATCAATGCAGTTGCACAACTAGGGTTAGTATATTTCCCAGTTTTTAGATCCTCTCTACGTCCTGTAATTAAGGAACTATTAATTGCCGGCTACCTAGATTTTAATTGCTGGCTACCCTATGGCTTGCTAGCGCGTTTTGATTTCACACCAAAAGTTAATTGCCGGTTACCAAACGGCGATTGATATACACTCAGGAACAGCCCCAGGATCGGACCTGCTATGTGCAGCTAGGCTGATCGGGCTGGAAAAGGACGATGGAGGGATCAGACCTATAGCTATAGGGGATATGGTCTACAGGCTAGCTATGAAGGCTATCCTTACTAGCCAATTCCAGCAGTCAATGCTTCTTCCTAACCAGCTAGGGGTCCAGAGCCCGGGAGGGGTTGAGCCAGCGATCTTTATAATGGAAGAAGCCATTTCCGGCTCCAACTTCCACAAATACAGATCTCTAGCTACCCTAGACCTCACCAACGCCTTTAACTCCATCGACCGAGCTAGTATAGCAGCAGCTATAGCTAGCTATGCCCCAACCTTCTACCGAGCAGCTAGATGGGCATACAATAGCCCCTCTCTACTTATTACCTCCAAGGGACACACACTCGCCTCAGCACAGGGCGTAAGACAGGGAGACCCTTTCGGACCCTTTCTATTTTCTCTAGCTATCCGACCTACTCTAGAGGCCTTAATTCAGAAGCTTCCAGGCGCTACTATTGTCGCTTACTTAGATGATATCTTCATCTTAAGTAAGAAGGACCTTAGCAGCTTTAGCAGCTTAGCTGCAGCTACAGAGGTCTTCCAGCACTCTCCACTTACCTTAAATACTAGGAAAAGTAAGGAAGCTAGCTTGGAAGACCTTAGACAGTCAGGCCTGCCTACTCTAGGGACCCTACTAGGGCCTAGAGAAGCTAGAAGAGCCTTTCTAGCTAAGAAGACCACTCTTCTAGAAAGGACTCTAAAAGAGCTACCTAGCCTTCCTAAGCAATATGCTCTCCTTCTGCTAAAAGGCAGTATCCACCTTCTATTAAGACACCTTCTTAGACAGCTGGATTCAACAGGCCTAGCAGACCTATGGGAGAGTGTAGACGCAGCTATCCATAAGGCTATCCAAGGCCTAGCAGCCAGGGACCGGGGAGACCCTCCTCCCACTCTAAACCCCAACCTTATAGCTATTCCAGCTAGAGTAGGGGGCCTGGGAATTCCTATCCACAAGGATATAGCAAAGGATATCTATCAAGCAGCAAGAGAAGCCTCCCTTACTCAGATTCTGCTAGTAGATCCAGCTTTTCCTAGGAATCTAGCTACCTCTAGCCTAACTCCAGCTCAAGCTACGCCCCTACTGTCAGCTCAAGAGGTCCTAGTTGTGGATGCAACTAGAAGGCTAGAAAAGCTACGATCCCTAGCCCCTAGCTTCCAAAGAGCCCTCTTGGAAAACAGCAGCTACCTCAGCCGCAGGTGGCTGCAAGTCCTGCCTACTAAAAAACCCTTCATTTTGCCGGACTCTGCAGCTACTGAAGCCCTAAGGAACAGGCTTCTGCTACCTTCAAGACCTCTAGCTAGCCTCTGCAGCTACTGTGGCAGCCCTACAGATATCAACCACGAAGATACCTGTAAGCAGGCTGCTAGAAGATGGATCCAACGCCATGACCAGATCAAATATGCCTTTAAAAACGCCCTCTCTTGCAATTCTGATCTAGAAATGGAGCTGGAACCAGCTATCGATCCAACAGCCAGTCTCAGAGCCGACTTTTCTATCCTCCTAGGGGGCAGCCGGACCTACTACGACATCCAGATAGTAGCTATCAATGCAGACTCTGCAGAGGAAGACGCCTACCAGACCCTAGCGAAAGCAGCAGCAAAGAAGCGGGCTAAATACGCCTCTTTAGGACCCTATTTTCAACCCCTTATCTTCTCAGCAGGCGGACTGCTAGATAAGGACTCAGCACAAGCCTATAAAGCCCTCCAGGGTCTAGTAGGCCCAATAGGCTCCTATCAGCTAGATACCTCTATTGGACTAGTCCTCACTAAGACTAGAGCTCAGTCAGCAGCTTCAATAGCTACTAGACCAGCTAAAACTGCCAATACTAGCAGGTATCAGCAGAGGCCTACTCTTTTTAAATAACCCTTCTATTTCTCCCTTTTCTTTACTCCCTTTTATTATTCTTTATTAACTCTAGCTTTTTTCTTTACTTTTTCTCTTTACTTTAACCTCTTCTTTACTTAACCTACCTTTATTTCATTTTTTCTCTTTCCTTTCTTTACTTCTTTATTACTATTTCCTTCTATCCTTTATTTTTCTATTATTATTACCTCTTTCCTTTCCTTCCTTTTTTTTTATTAGTATTCTCTTTTCTTTCCTTTATTTTTCTACTATTATTACCTCCGTTTTTCCTTTATTTTCTTACTAGTATTTTCCTTTTTCTTTTATTTTCCTACTATTACTTCCTTCTTTTCTTTATTTTCTTATTATTTTCCTTCTCTTTTTCTATTTCTTATTTTTCTTTTAAGAGGATATTTCTATATCTAAATTGGAAAAAAGCAACTTAGCACCTTAGCTTTATATAGTAAATATACCTAACCCTTAAACCCTAACCCTAAGGGATGGGGGGTTGGGGGGTTGGGCTAATTATAGGTGGAACACTGAGTGACACCTGCTAGCCGAGTGGGAGATAGGTTGCATCCAGTTCTAAATCCACTCACGAATCACATCTTCACTGCGAATCGAATTGAAATACTATGACTGCTGTTGTCTCTCATAAACCAATTTTATTATTATTTTTTATTTAACATTAGAGCACTTAATTCTTCAGCTTCGTTCCTCAAGGCTCTTCTGGGCAAACCGCTTGCGGTATGTGTCTCCTGTTCATAAAGTATGAAAGTCACATGATCGTCCCTCACAGATGCTTGATTCTCCAGCCAGGAACTATGATACGCAGTCAATTTGACGTGGAAGAGAAAGAGCATTAGGGTTCGCTTAGAAATCTTGCACCTGATGTTGGGGTCGCACTTGGGACGGGAAAACATGGATGACGATCGAATGACGATTCACTTGTAGCATTTGGTCGGGCCACTTGCTCCGGATGCCGCCTCCTTGGCTCACCTACTTGCTGTTTCCAGCCACTAATGACCGGAACCTGGTACTCCTCAGCTAAAAATGTGATAATACTCAGGCATGTTTGTTTCTTGTTGAGATGGCTGAGCGAAACAATGTTGACGCTTGCATGTTATCTTATGTATCGCATGGTAGGGAGGGTCCAACAAGTAAACCTTATGACATGTCACAATGACGACGGCGATTACAGCTACGATACGTGGGTCACCATATCACGTGCTCTCGATTCTCTGTGTTTGCGCAACTGTACTGCGCTTTTCAAATTTAAAAAATCGTCCTCCGAAGACGATACCATGCAGTACCCACCTACTGCTAAGCAAAAAAAAAACCCTCCATACAAAATGCACATTTTCAACCACAAAAGAAAAACTTAAGAAAAATTGTAAAAATAAATTTATTCCAAGAATTCAGTTCAGAATTGAATAAAATTTTAATATTTTCTGGGTCTTTTAACCTCAAGGCCTTTGCGGGTGCGTACAACGGATAGTTCTTCCGCCTCCGAATTTGAACTTTCATCCTCGGGCTCCCCACCAACCTCGATCACATCCTCAACGGTCCCTGTCTCTCCAGTCGCCTGAATCGGCTCGTAAATAGTTTCATCGATCACTAGAGCCTTGGCAAGAGTCATGAACTTCTTGTTGGGATTGGGTATAGCCTTTCTCTTCTTGCCTCTACTCAACCGGCCGACTTCCTCCTCCAGACTGGCTATTCTTGCGCTCATGGAGGCTATCATTGACTCCTGGGCTTCAAACCCTCTAGATATCACAGAATAGCGTCCTCTGGTTGAAGGGATCTTGTTCTTTCCCAGATCTCTGATATGACGGCTAGTTTTTGGTGTATCATCAGCGTTGAGTTGCACGTCTCTGAGACCGTCCGATTCAGGCGTAGTTTCCTTCTTGTCTGGTTGAATCTCTGAATGCATGAGAGCTTTCCGTCGTGATTTGGACAATTTCCTGTCATTCTCCAACCTAAGAGTATATTTTTCTTGGCCATGCCCACTTCCTAGAGCCTCTTTTAGCCATTCAACTGCGATATGGTTGTGTGCCCAGCCATGTTCATTAGTGGCATCATCCCAGTCGGCTATCTTCTTGAACTCCTTAATGAACCACTGCTTCTGAAGCTCTTTGACCTTGAAAATTATACCTGGTTTCAGAAGACGGCCGTCTGCAGTACGGCTTCGATAAAGCTAGTCCAAGCGCAGGTCTGAAGAAATCTATTAGTTTATGGATATGTCCCTAGGGGCTGAACTGCATATAGCACTCACGGGGAGGTAAGTCGAGGTTGACCGAAGCTGAGCCGTGTTTCCCTTACTGGAAGCTGTGCTTGCGGATCGCCAGCAAAAGGTCTAGGAGGCGCAGCCTCATGAAATGGAACGCTCTGAGCAGGCAATTGCGGAGGTGTAAATGCTGGAGGCGCTATGAGCTCGAGCAGTAGATTTCCCCCTTCAATATCCTCCGTCACAGACTTAATGTCTCCTCCAGCCTGGATCCGACGGAGAACTTCCTCAGCTTCCTCCGGCTGTCGCGTCCTGAGTGTTTCGTATAGATTCTCATGATCAACCATCCGCTCCTGGAGCTCATCGAGCTTTCGCTTTATAGCAGCCATCTGCAGCTCGAGTGGATGAGCAGCGTATCGGCAATCCCGCCCAGCCGCGATGCATGTAGGGCAGTTGGGACGCCTGCCGTCGCACTGGTTCAGGCCTTTCAGTTAGCGACTCGTTTGGTTTCAACTTGGCTGGACGGTTTGGATAGAAACCTTGGCCTTGTGCTGCCGGCACGCATCGCACGCTACCTTGACAATAGAGCGCTTCGGGACAGCCGTCCTTGGCGGTGGAGGACCGGAGGGGCCTCCGTGCATCGGTCTAGGGAGTAACTGTCGATACTGAGATGGATGGCTCTCGGACATGTTTAATTGCGCGTCGCTGGATGGGATTTTAGTGGTGAGGAGCCGGTAGATTGAGAAGAGGACGACTTTTCTGGTGACGAGAATGTTGCGAGAAGCTGTTAATTTCTCGCAGCTCGCAGTATTGTGCGTCATCCCGGGGGGCTAAATTTTTCCTTTGTCGTGGATTGAACTGGCGGTATAGTATCTGTCAATGACGTATCGCTAACGTCAGTTTCCTGGACACACGAACAGGCACGTATCGTAACCACACCACAATGATTTGTAGCTATTAGATAAAATAAAGCTCACCTGTTTCTACTGATTTTCTTTGACAGATTTCTTAAAGGCTTGCCCCGACTTTTATCATAGTGGTTGCAAATCTGTTAAGAACGATGAGTGGCGCTCCATCTGCTCGTGCAGACAGCCGCCTTAGTGACGTCAACTTGAAACATCTTTTGTCATAGTAACCAACACGCGGCCGTCCTGTCCTCGATTGAGTCCTCATGAGCGCAACACTCCGATGAATCATACCAAATACAGAATGAACGCGTTGATAAAAACATCAATTTTGGGGGACGCGTTCCTTAGTCATACCTACATAATACATCTACAGGGCTTATATTGGGTGCCAAGGTGAGGTAGGGTCCGCCAGCAGGGCACGGAAGGAAGAACCTTTCGGAACAGGAGACCGGTCCCCTACGGGGTCCGTTGGACCACTATCGCTTTGAGCTTGGCTTTCTGCGGGCATCACCTGAGTTAGAGCGGAGTGGACAGACTTGTAGCGGAATTAGATGCGCAACTAGAAGCGGAAGGCATTTCTGTGATTTCTCTATAAACAGGAGACCGGTCCCTGCGGGCCCGCCAATGCCTTTCGGAACGAGACTTTCGAATCCTCTGATTTCCTCCGTGGCTTTTCGATCATGGATCGGTATATGGGTTGAGGGTATACGGCCAAGGGTCGGAACCACTACATCCACTCCACTTTTGGGCCAAGTAGAGTGGATGGACCATTTTTAGGCAATTACAAAGTGGATGTAGCACACTTTCGACCGGAGTGGAATGGATGTACACACGTGGATTTATAAGTGGATTTATAGTGGATCTTTGAGGCTCTTCACAACCTCGTCGGTGCCTATTCAGCCTCACTTTCAGACGTTGATACTAACTCTTCAGCCTGTTGCTGCTGTGATGAATCGTCAACCTCGCTGGCGCTGTTCTCGCCCTCCAATAGCCATTTTGACTCAGCAAGTGCCAGCTCGTCCTCGCTTAGAGTCACGCAGCCGGCATCCAGCTTACTTTCAAGGTGTGACTTAAGCAATGGATCCAGGTCATTGATAAGGCCAGCACGGTACCAAGAGCGTAAAACTTGACAAATGGCGATAATCTCAGCATCTAGGTTCGTACGCAACCCCGAGACCATCTTGCCAGCGGCTGAAAATAACCTCTCACACTCGGCTGACATCGGCTGGATCGTCAGGAAGTCCAAGGCCATCCTGGATAACCGAGGATATCTGCTTTGCTTAGTTATCCAGTAACCAATTGGATCACGAACGTCGCCGTCGCTGGCCTCACGATCCGTCTGCCACGCTTGGTACTCGTCACCAACAATAATTGCTGCGTATGCTGGTTTTGAGTTCGGCAGACGACTGTTCTTCTCGAAGGGGTTGAAAAACCGAGGTCTTTTTGCCGGTGGCTCGTCGTCGCCTCTGCTGCTGCTGGTTCTAATCTCGAGATGAGCGTAATCGGACAGCCAGACGTCGGCAACCATCTCTTTTGCCGTTTCAACCCAACTAGGATTATGAGCCCACGTTTCATCAAACCAGTCCCAACGATAAGCTGGATGGAGCGCCATAGCCGTATAGTAGATGGGCGTCTCGTCCAGCCGCTGATAATATTCATCCAGCTTATCCCAAGCAAGGTTGATTCCAATGCGGAAGTGCTCTGGATCAGGAAAGTCAGCAGCAAGCTGCTTATATTCTTCCAGTGTGTTAAGCAGCAACTCATAGCCAAGCACCACATCCCAGATATTACCATAGGAGCCAGTCCAGCCTTGCTTACGCCTTCGGATGTGTCCATCACCCTCAAGCGTCTTTACCACGGTCTCAAAAACAGTCAGAATAGCCTCCAAATGGTAAAGAACCTCCCAGTCTTTGTCCGTTAGCTGATTCTCGTCTCGGAGGATGCGTGGTTTTTTTGCCAACTTGGCTTGTGTTACTTGGCCAGTCTTTTTAGACCGATTTTCGTCCTCCCATTGCGCCTTATACTTGATCAGTAGGAGTTCGATAGAGGTTTTCAACCGTAGAGCCCTGCGGATCATGTAGAGTTGTGACAGCCAACGCGTGTCGTTATCGATAATTAGCTTGAGTGGTTTCTTCGATCGGAGTTTAAGCGTGGTGGCGCGATTAATTTCGTCCTGTTAGATATACCAAATTAGTATGAGACGAATAGGATTTAGTAAAATCGCTTACCCTTTGGACGTCCTTGAATAAGTAAATCAGCCGATGGCTAATACGCACATCAACTACGATGTTGTGTAACTTGCCAACTGGTCCTCTTTTGCGCCATCGAGCGTATTCAGTATCAGATAACGCTTCTGCGCCTGACAATTGCTGCTCGAACGCGTCGACGTTTTTGCCAAATAAGAGCGCCTTAGTTAATTGTGTGGCCAATACAGCGTCCTCGGCGTAGTCGGCCATCGAACCCAAGTTCAGCACCAATGACCTCCATGGCAGTATCGTTGTTTTCAGCATTGTCGAGCGTGAAATAGCCAATCTTCTCTGGACCCACGCCAAGAGTGTGTAGGACGTCGAGAACCTCCCCACCGATCGTTGAGCCGAAGTGACGATGAGCCTCTGGAGCCCCAATCATGATTTTGCATGGCCGATTCTTCTCATCTCTGAAAAAACAAGCAATGCCGTAGAGGGCAAGCTTATTTCGAGACGTCCAGCCATCAAATGAGATATGAATCGCTCCAGGGGAGTTCCTCAGCACCTCGATAACCTTCTGCTTGTGGCGGTTATACTCTTGAATGACCTTATATCGGACAGTCCTGGCACTCAAGTTGGCGCGCTGGATCGAAATAGAGGGATTCAAATAGTCGAAGATTTCTCGGAGGATGGGGTTCTCGGCGAAGGAAAAGGACTGGTTGCTGCTGACAATTAACTCGACTAGCATACGCTGAAAGTGTTGCTTATCAAAGCGTGAGATGAAGCTATTCGCGATATTCTGTTCCGTAGGCTTGTTGACGTCCAGTTTCAAAACAGAGGCAATAGTCGGCTGGATCGATTTCAGTGCGCCTTCGGATTTCAGCTGTGCTGTGCTCTTTTTCTCTCCCTCTGGTGCTGGTGTTTTGTGCTCACGCCATAGATGATTTGCCGCGTTCTGGAGACCTGAAGAGGTAAAACTCGCGATAATGGGACGATTTCCGAGGATGCAGTCCTTGCAAGCCCATTTGCGTAAGCCATGACGTTGAATATCATAGCCAAAGTCCCACAGCCAAGAGCTAGTATCACGAGCGCGTTCTGACCAATTCCAGCCTCTGAAATGGCGAAAAAGACGGTCTTCGAGCTGCTGCTGTTGGCCTGGTTGGCCTGGCTGGTTGGCTGACATCAATTTTTTTTTTTGGCAAAAACAAAGCAGGAAATCTGTAGAAAACGCACTCAATAGGGGTAGTTTCTCGTCAATATTATTAGATTAGCTGTAGGGGTGATCGACCTCGGCTAACTTGGGTCCAGGTACCTCGATT
This sequence comes from Dactylonectria estremocensis, assembly GCA_020744375.1. Lineage (NCBI taxonomy): Eukaryota > Fungi > Ascomycota > Sordariomycetes > Hypocreales > Nectriaceae > Dactylonectria > Dactylonectria estremocensis. The sequence continues at coordinate 28,634 of JAGMUU010000054.1, forward strand.
TAATGGGCAGTCATATACAAAAATAAGTACTATGAACCATACAGGGTCAGGGAATATCCCACTGTACCTAAATCCACCTAAATCCACTCCATTACATCCACTTTCGTGTCCAAGTGTAGTGGATTATTACGTAATCTGAGCGCCGACAAGTGGATGTAATAGAGATGGGCCACTTATATGTGGTCCACGTGGATTTACAGTGTAGTGGGTTCGAGCCTTGTAGGTGATAATGACATCCGCACCGATCGCTCCCTGCCCACGCTTATTCGGCAGCGGAGGTATCGGGTAAATGATAGAGGTCGAGGAAGAAGAATCCATGTTGATCGTAATAGAATCACGCGCAGTATTGTAAGTGAAATGAGTTCAGGAGAGCTAAGGGCAAAGGAGAAGAGATTGTTGGGTCTTCCTCAGTGGGAAATGTTGGCTTGCTGTGTAGATAAATACTGCTTTTAGTAATGCTTTGATCCTAACGTCAATATAATATATTGCTACTGTATTTTAGTATAGAGGAAAGAAACAATAGTTGATGCCTAAGGCATTAGAGACTAAAAGTTCAGCTAGATGTGAATAGCATCATGGCTGAATTAGCATAATAGCTGAAAAGGAAAAAGCAAATAATTCCTCGTATCGTAATGACAGCTCCGCCTTCTAGCGGCAACTGCTATAGATAGCAGCGATTGCTATAGATAGCAGCGATTGCTATAGATAGCAGTGACAGTTTTTCTTATGTAAAATATCAATAGAAGTTCAGCGATTGGTATTGCTTTTGACAGTAATTAGAGCCTGTAATTTTAGTTAAGATGGCTTTAAGAAGGTGTCCCATACTGTCAGTCTGTCGTTATCTCCTTTAGACCTCCTCATATATCTCTCCTTTCTAGAGAAAAAGTTCGTTTTAAGCAACCTATAGAGTCATTAACATAGAATTCACTGACGCGATTTGTCGCTATACGCCAATATATTTGAACAGGAGCCTCGCTAAGTACTTCAGCATGGCTGAATCACATCATCCTTTTTTCCTACCCACTCCACCACAGACACAACTGCCTACCCAGCAGCAGCAGACAAGAACAGGACCGCAAAGTGATGAGAGTCAGGCCATACGGGAAGCAGCGCGGCAGCGGTTGGAAGAGCAGAGGCGACGCGAGCGGGAGGCGATAAGAGATCAGCAGCAGAGGACAATACGGCTGCAGGAAGAAGAGCGCCGCCGCCAACGAGCGGAGGAACGAGCTGAGACAATTCGACAGCGAGAAGAGGAGCGAGCGGAGAGGATTCGAAAGCGGGAAGAAGAACGCCGCCGCCAACAAGAGCAGAGGATGCGACAGCAGGAACTAGAAAGAGAACGCGACCCACAAGCTGAAGAGAAAAGACAGTGGCTGGAGAGACACCGTCGGCGTCAAGAGGAGGAGGCTCGACGTCGAGAGGAGCTGGCGTCGCACACGAGAAAGCGCCGTCGACGGGCTAGGGAGGCGAGACAGGAGCTAGATTTACCAAACCCGGAGTATGAATCCTTCTTGGGGCACCTAAGGTCTCTTAAGCGCGCGAAGTCTGACAATGACTAGGAGACGTCGTCGGCCAAGGCAAGATGGACCTTCTGGCGCCATCCCGGCCCAACAGGCAGCTCCTCCTGACCTGATGTCCATGGAGATGATTATGCAGCAAAAGGAAGCGCTAGGCGGGCTGATGCAAGCAGTAGAGCAGTCCTTTCAAGAGAAGCATGCGGCCTCGAATCGCCGCGATTGGTGCAACCCTGTGCCTGCACATCGTAAGATCGACACTGTTTAGTCCTTTCTGAAAGCCTTCCACGATGAAGGCAGTATGGAGATAGTAGTATGCTCGGTTTGCTATCTACAGAAAAAGCCACGGGACCACCACGTCGACTGGGAAAGGGCGTTGCCTAATGAGATTCGTTCAGCAATGACCAACTTACTGGTGTGTAAGAGATGCTTCCCAGAGGGAGACGGCGAGACCGTAGTGCCGATATGCTTCTCCTGTCGAGCGGCTTTCGACCGAGACAAGGTCCCGGATGCATGCATGGGGAGCACGATGCTCATCGGCTGCGAGCATCGGTATCCAAAGGAGCTGAAAGACCTTACCCCTCTCGAGGAGAAGTTGATCTCTCTCAATGCGGCATATGGGTTCATCACGAAGTTTAACATCCAACGTGGCCAACTGACCGGGCCCACATATCGGAAGCACGTCTCGGGCCATATCACGGTATTCCCTAACGATGTGGAGTCTTTGGCTGCCACGATCCTACCGCACCCACTTGTGTCGACACTGGAGCAGGTGCATGTGATTTGGACCGGCTTAGAGCGGCCCACGCCTCGAGATGTGAGTAAACTGCTCAGCGTTCGACCCGGTGCCCTCCGCACAGCGTTACAGTGGCTGCGAGCAAACAACCCTCTTTACGTTGACATCGTAATCAACGAAGAGGAGATGGAAAGTTGGGCCTTCGAAGACGGCAGCGACGTGCCAACACAAGCCTACCAACGCATGGTGAGGGAAGAAGAGACTGCAGAAGAGCTTATACGGACAGCACAGATCGTGCCTCCAACTGATCGAGGGCAGGACCCTCCCGGTCAAGCGTCGACGGTCGAGGACATTGCGATGGAGCTAGCAGAAAGGTCTAAGTGTAGCCCTGGACAATTTGAGCCTGCGCGTGGTGTACAACCCCCTAGCTTGGAGGAGGCGACGGCCGAGGAAACGTCGGAGCGGGTGTTTGAGCTACGCTCGTCGGCGATGTTCCCGATTGACGAGCAGGCTACCTTCGCAGAGCAGGATAAGTTGGAGTTCATCGGTCTGGCGCTGCAGGCAGAGCGAGAGTTCGACGATAGCTACGAAGGTGATGCAGGCGAGGCCTCGTCGATGCAGGTTCATGGCTCTTCAGAGCGTCCGTTCATCCGGGTATCACATGGTCGCGAGTTCGCGGACGGCTTTTCCCCAGATTATTTCCCAAAAACCTTCCCTAGCTGCTTCCCTTATGGCCGCGGCGGACCACGAGTGGCAGATCGGAACGAGGTGGAAGACCCAGCGAATCCCCTGCTACGAGATATGACCCTGGAGTCTTGGGCCAAAGTCGTTCTGCAGCGGCACGGCGGACAATGCGCCCAACACCCTGCCTTTTCCTTCCTTATCTTCAACATGATGGTCAGGTCCCGGAACCGGCGGATTGCCCAGGGCCGTCTGAAGCGGTCGGCTTTTCGGCGAGTCGAGGGAATACACCGGAAGCTGACGTCAGAGCGCTTGCGCGAAGCGCAAAAGGAGATGTTCGAGACGGGAAAGACCACAGACGAGGACGTTGTTGCGCTTATGAAGGAGCTCTCGCTCTACGGTAAGCGGCATCCTTTATCAAACGAGAGCCGTCTATCTATGCGGAAGAAGATCTGGTCGATGATAGTGGCATTCAGCCTCACAGCCATCTGGTTTACCTTAAACCCCAATGATATCAACAGCCCGGTGAAGCTGAAGTTCGCGGCGCATAGGGGACGGGATGATGAGGCCGCTAGAGCGTTGCTTCGTGCTCTAAGTACATCGCTGCAGGTGACAACCCTCTCGGTCCACGACCCTCTCAGCTCAACGCTCTTCTTCTTCCGCGAGATCTCTCTTTTTTTCGAACATTACGTTCGCGTCGGGCGACCGTCTGTTTACGGGAACGTGAGCCATTATTATGCGACCGTCGAGACCAACGACCGCGGGGCGCTCCACCTACACGGCCTACTATGGTTAGATGGCAACCTAGGTCTATCGGATCTCGTCCGCGACATGGCCGACCCCAATGAGGGAGGATACCGGTCGAAGGTCAAGAGCTTCGTGGACGATATATTCACTGAAACCCTGAACGAGGCTCTGGCGAAAGAGGCGGTAGAGCGTGGCAGGAAGACTACTGTGGTCGAGCCTGAGCTGATGCACGACGCGGAGTGGTTATCGAGGGGGTTTGAGCGCGAGGCCAACTTCATCGCATCTCGCTGCCAGGTCCACCACCATAGTGCTACATGTGTGAAGTACTCTATTAAGGAAGTTTTGAAGGCGGGCCTGGCAAAGTGTAGAACGCAGCTGTGTCGTTTCCGGGCTCCTTGGAGACTTGTGCCGGAGACGGGCTTTACAGACGACGGCCTACTCGAAGTGAAGAGAGATCATCACATGGTCAATCAGTATAACCAGAGCATGGCCATAGGGCTACGGCACAACCACGATGTATCAATGATTCTCACGCGTAAAAAAGGACTAGCGCTCATACATTACATCTGCAACTACGCTACGAAGCTCAGCGCTCCTATGTGGAAGCGGCTCGCCCTTGCCGCAGAGCTATTGGATCTGGCCCGCCAACAGCAAGGGGGACCAGGCAACCCAGGTACCACGTCCACGTCCACGTCGACGATGGGAGATGAAACCAAATCGTTCTTGCTACGCGTCGCAAATCGAATTTTCACGAGCAGAGAGCTCTCGCAACCTGAGGTACTTGGCTATCTGCTCGGCTTCGGGACTGACTTTACAAATGTTCCTGCTTGGACCTGGGTACATCTCAATTCCTTATACTGGGCCTGCGCTAGACAGTGGCCGGGTCTGCGGGAAGCGCTGTCGGCACTTGGTCAGGAGCCGCAACCAGACAGGATCTATTTTCAAGCAGACGGCTTTAAGTTGCCCTACTTGGAGGCTTACAAGCACCGTGGCCCGATCTTCCAAGACCTCTGCTTCTACGACTATATGTCTTTTGTGGTATTGAATAAGGAACGCTCCCACTGGAGAGGCACGACACCGATTCCTTTTCCACCAACGGCAACAGTCTGTCAAGGCTGGGTTCAATGCCTCCGAACTCCCGGCAAAACGGCGGTGCCTGTCCTCGATGGTCGTCTTACGGACGAGTTCGACGAACAAGATGAAAACTTCGTAAAGAAGTAGGTATTAAGGCCCTATAATGTGAATAAAAGTGCTTACGGGGTATTAATAGGAACGCAGTCTTGCACCTTGTCCTGTTTGTTCCATGGGAAAAGTTTCAAGGCGAGCCAGCGGATGATATACCTGGACTTTGGCGAAGGTTCCAGGAGAGGCTAAGCGACCGAGTTCGCTCTTACGTCCGTAACATCGCTTTATTACGCGTTTCTGCAGAAGACGCTCGGGCCGATCGTAAGCTTCAAGGTCTGGACCAGGACTTTGAAGAGATCGTGGATGCCCACGCCTTTGGCGATCAAATGGGGGAGGAGGGCGGCGCCAGGGCGGATGACGAGAACATCGACTCACAAGAGTATTATGACGCCTTTCTGGGCGTCCTATCCGCAGTTCGGGGGAGCGAGATCAAGGACATGCCTGTGAGTTCGGCGCTGAGATGCTTGCATGAAGAGGCGAGGGCAATCGATATGGGAGAGGATGACAACACCGCCGCCCAGCGGGGCCGACAGTTCTACACGATGCTACAAGACATTCAAGATTCACCTTTCCGGGGCACGGGTCTCCTCAGCCGGGAGGAAATCGATGCTATATTGAAGCTCCAGAAGAAAGAAGACACCAGCGTCACGGCATATATTCAGGGCAGGGAGAGTAATGCGTCCTCCGCGCACGCTGACGAGCCCCATGGAAGGCAGGATGTCCCATGGCGGCCCGCTCAGACGGAAGAAACACCAGCGAACGGAGTCGGCCCGGGGGGCCAGATGCGTCTCGAAGTCGGCCCCTGTGCGTCGCATGTCGATGTCGCTCTAAGTGTGGCGAGGCGGTGGACCTTGAACAAGCTACAGTCGATGGCGGTGCTGCTACCGGCAGTGTTCCTCGACGAGCGCGGCACTCGGCTCCAGGAAGAGGAGGGCAAGCAGCACCTCCAATACGTCGGCGGTGAAGGGGGCACGGGAAAGTCTCGCGTTATACACGCTATCAAGGACATGTTTCAGCTGAAAGGCGGCCTTCACACGCTGCTCCTGACAGGCGCCAGCGGAAACGCGGCTGCACTCATTGGCGGAGTAACCCTCCATTCGGCGTCCAACATTGGATTCGAAGACAAGACAGCGACTATGAGGAATATATCGGAAGAAGAAAAGCTGCGTTGGAAGAACAAGACTATGTTAATCGTCGATGAGATCAGCCAGGTGGGCGGCCTCACTCTAGCAGCTGTAGACAGCCGCTTGAGACTGTATAGAGACGACGCGCATCGCCCTTTTGGTGGGATCCCAATCGTCATCTTCTTTGGCGACTTTTTCCAGTTTGAACCGGTCAGACAGACCAGCCTCCTCTTACCAGAGCCTAGAGAGCACAGCAGACAGAGACCGGAGAGCTTGGCAAAGCATATAGCAGCACATAAACTGTTCCTCCAGTTTACAACCGTCGTCATGCTTCGCGAACAGGTCCGCACCGCCGGGTGTGCAAGGTTGCGTGGCTTCCTCCGGCGCCTCCGCAATGGGCAGCAGACCGAGCTGGACTTCCAACGGCTGTGTCGTCGCCTGTATAACCAAGTATCCCAACCCTCTTTCGCTAATGGGCTGCGGGCGATCACGCCTCTGAACCAAGATAGGTGGGACCTGAATATGGCAGCCATCATGCAGTGGGCTCGCGCCCAAGGCAAGCATATCTCGATCTTCGTGGCCAAGCACGACACTGAAGCGGGAAAGCGGTTGCGTGTGGAAGAGCTATGCGACGTGCTCCGGTACGGAGACGACTCACAACTCCCAACCCCTGGGTTGTTCTTCTATGCGCAAGGGATGCCGGTAGTGGTGACGCGGAACCAGCTTACTGGGCTGAAGCTGGTCAACGGGGCTCCCTTCAGGGCAGTCGACATCTTTCCTGACCTCGCCTGCGGCACCATTGCCCTCGCCAGCGACGTGACGCTCCACCTGGGGCCCCCGGCAGCCGTTCTCCTCCAGTCGGACGATATTGCGGAGCTCGAAGTACCCGGGCTCCCGAAAGGTACTATCCTCATCAAGAGCAAAACAGTAGTTATCCCCGACTCTATGCGGGGGAAAAGCCCCAGCTCGAGAAGCAAGCCAGGCTTTCGATCAGTCACTCATAGAACAGGACCTCTATGTACCCCCGCCTTCGCTATGACAGACCAGAAAAGCCAGGGTAAGCAGTTCTCAAAGGTCCTTCTTAACCTCAAAGGCGTTTACGGCAGCAGCACAGCGACAAGACCTAGCTTTATGAGCTTATACGTGCAGCTCTCGAGGGCGGAGAGGTGGGAGGGGCTGTATCTCTTCCGGAGACCAGCACGAGGCGATTTTATCGAACCGAAGAACGTATTAGATAGACAAATGAGGGACGGCGTTTACAAGCTGGAGAGGCTCGGGGACGAGACAAGACTGCGCTTCGAGCGTGACCACAGACACGAGAGCTGGTTTCAGGATTGGGATGCTATAACAGAGTCTACCTCGGTAACCGAAGTCGACGAGGAAGACGACCCTTCTCTCTGGTGCGATTCTGAGGATTCTGAGGCTGAGTCGTAGCATCCACCTTGGCTGTTGTATTCATAATCTGTAAGGCAGCTACGTCTGATAACATCTCCTTTTTAAGTCACAGTAGAAATCAAGGAAACACACCGTAAAAACGACTGAAGTCTTGGCAAAACGGTCCGTGCTTTATGTCAGGTAAAGGAGCGGAAAAGGAACCTTCCGGAACTTACTTCGTAGTTCCTCCAGGCAAGAACCTGGAGGAACAAGTTCCTCCAGGCAAAGGAACCTTTCGGAACTTCGCTCCGCTTTAAAGTTCCTCCAGGCACGTACCAGATTTTAGCTTTTGCCCGCTGTTGGATACCGTACGGTCAATTCGATCACAGGGATAATGTTCAATAGAGGGTGGATCCCAAATCTGATGATTCTGTTGATCTAGGATGCCCTCTTTTTCCCTGGCTCTCCAGATCGCCCAGGAAGACAGAAGCCAAGGCAATATCAGAAAGAAAATCTTGATCTACACAGACAACCAAGCAGCTATCAGGTCGGTGGCGAGGCCCAGGGGCAAATCGGGGTCATACCTTCTCCAAGACATAACGCAGCGAATACAGGAACTACGAACGCAAGGCTTGACCGTCGAGATCCGATGGATCCCAGCCCACAAGGGGATATACGGCAACGAAGCGGCCGATCGTGCGGCCAAAGAAGCCACGGGATGGAGACAGAGAGGACTACCAGGGCCAAGGGCGCAGCAACCCCCGGTATTGTATTCATTGACGCAGGGTTGGAAATCGATCGACCAATCGATTTGATCGATTCGATTAATCGATTCGATTTCGATTTCGATCGATCGATCGGAGCTTGTCGGTCGATCGATATCGTATCGATCAAACGTTCAATCGATCGATTTGATCGTCGATTGCCACATGCACCAAGGGTGTCCCGGGTAGGTAGCGGTGGTGCGGACCATTCTATCACTAGACGCGTCGCCGCGTCGACCGCGACGCGAGACACGTCTCGAAGAAGGCGTCGGGCGAGCGGCCAATTCAGGGGTAGAGAACTCCCTGCGCTTGTGCGATGGTCCTTGGCTGCTGGTCCTCCGCTCTGCTCAATCGACTTCACAAAACAACCTGTCCAAGTCGACCTCAAAGGTTGGACCCTTACCAGCCTCGCAGCATTCGATTTGGTCTCTGCATTCTTTGCGGGGTATTTGCCATCGCCATGGACTCGTTCGATGAAGAGGTAGAGGATATCGCCTCAACGCCGCCGCCGCCCTCCGAGCCGTCAACCAGTTCGGCCTCGACGAAATCTGCACCCAGCAGGTTTCCAGACTATGAGGCTTGGACGACCGATAAATTCAAGCGTTTCCCCGGTTTCACGACCTGTCACGACCCTTCTCGAGAGCGGACATGGTGGTGGCAATTCGGATTCAGGATGAAGGACAACAGGTCGCAACCCCACAAGATCGTATGGATATGCGAGAGATGCTTCCTCCGTAACAGGCTGAAGACTACACATTATGTCTTCATCGCTTCCACTGCAGGAGGCATTGTCCGGCATCTGAGCAGGGAGCATAAGGTCGTGGTTTGTGCCATCTCTCCGCGCCCTGTCTTGCGTCGCTCCATGATGCGCGCTAACTTGTCAGCCGCCTTCTAGACAAAGGGCAGGCCCAGCTGCCAGTGCAGAACGGAACCTACTTAATATGCTTCACGCCGACCCAACGAACCCTCGAGACCAGACCCTTCTCGGCAATCTGCATACGTTATTCAATCCGAAGATGAATCAATTGCTCCTGCTCGACTGGCTTACACACGATAACCTTCCGTTCAACCTCGTAAACTCTGACCGTTTCAGACGACTCCTTCTCTACAACAACCCGTCTCTTCAGGAAGGCCAGATACCAACGGGCAAGACGCTTGTGAATCTGCTATCGAACGAGTACGAACGAGCCCTTGGTCCCCTTCGCACGGTCCTTCAAAATGCAAGAAGTATGATTCATTTTACTTTCGATGGCTGGACTTCTCGACAAAACACGTCATTCCTTGGCATCAACGCCCGCTTTATCGACCGAGATTGGAAACAATGGAGAATCCTTTTGGCTCTGCCAGCCCTCAGGAAACGTCATACTGGAGCCGCGCTGGCGGATGAAGTTGCAGATACAATATGCACGTTTGGTCTTGAAGACAAGTACCGGCCCGCGCGTCAACTCTTGCACTGGCCGGCAAACTGACAGTATTACTCCGTTTCAGAATAGGATACTTCACACTTGACAACGCTACGAACAATGATACGGCAATGGAAGCGCTTGCTGCCGAGTTCGATTTCGACAAACATGAGCGTCGCATTCGCTGTGGCCCTCATTTTCTGAATCTGACAGTTCGAGCTATGATGTACGGGAGCAAACGAGACAATTTCGACGAGCTGCTTGCTCACTGGGGCGATAAGGACTTCATGACCGAAGCGGAGCAACGCCAGTTGTCTGACGCTATCAACGAGCTGGCGACCGACGACGAGTTCGGTGTGCCGAGTATGGAGGAAGACTTCGAGCTCGAAATAGGCCTTGAGGAGGGCGAGAACCAGTACCCAGTCCCCGAGACGATTAACGCGGAGGAAGTGGACAAGTACCGCAAGTTTGGGCCGTTTGGCAAGCTACACAATATTGGCATTGCTCTTCGAACGAGCAGTCAACTTCTCGAGGACTTTTATGAAGCTCAACGGCAAACCGCCCCGACCGAACCTGTCCTTGCTTGGGTTCAAAACGTCTGCACTCACTGGCAATCCGATGAGGCAATGGCCTCACGCGCTCTGCTGAAACGTGCAGCTTTGAACAGGATGCTGTCCACCATCGAAGAACGATGGCTTAGCGAAGGCGGCAAAGAGCGAGACAAATCAGCTACCATCCGTCACCCACCTTCTGAACGCACCCACCTTGTGAACTAAGCAAAAGTCCGTGCCTCATACAAAATCCAAATTTCGAATGCACTGGAAATCAGTCATTTCTAAATGTGAAAAACCTGAAGAAATTGAAATAGAGTAGGGAATTGATTAAATGTCACTATTCGAATCGAACCCGCTTCATATTCCGCTGAGGGTTGCGACGTGATGGTGTTGGAACATACTCTTCATCCAAACTTTCACCATCCATCGCCGAAGCGTCACCCTCACAAACAATCGAATCACAAATTTGATGTGGTTGACTGGAAGGCGTCGTCTTTTCCAAAATAGGCAGTCCAGCAGCTATAGTTTCACATACTTGTACGAACCGACGGTTCGGATTAGGTATGGCCTTACGTTTTCTCCCTCTCTTGACGCGTTCGAGTTCATCCTCCAACCCATCTATCCGAGTAGCCTGCAAGCGAACCTCTATTTCTAGAGCTTCAAGCGCTTGTGAGCACTTAGTGAATTGACGTCTGGTGCTGGGGCTTTTACCTTTTGCCATTCGTTGGATATGCCGGGACGTCTTGGGGGTATTGACCTCCGGGTCGAATTCGCGCCCCAACGCCGACTCGGCTGGCAAGGCTTTATTAGCCAATTCCTCCGCATCTGGCTGGATTTCTGGATGCCGCAAAGCTTTGGCTCTACTGATAGGCCAATTCCCAGTCGTTCTGAACGCTGCAGTAATAGTCTTCTCGGTGAACGCAGCCCTGCGAGCGGTATGGTAGCATCGTAGAAAGCGAACCTTATCTACAGGTGCCGAGTCGACTAGAGAATTCAGCTTTTCAAGCTCTTTTCTATAAGAGGCCTTAAGAACGTTAAAGGGGCCGTTATCCAGAGGCTGAAGCCCATGGGAACAATGGGCTGGGAGGTAACAGCAATAGACATTGTTAAGGAAACAGGTAGCCATCCATTCGTCCTAACCTTGCAGTTAGAATCGCGTTGTGGGCAAGGCTTAGAGTATTTCTTACTGGTGTATGACTTCCGTGACCATCAAGAATAAGAAGCCTTGCGTCTGAAGGGTCCACCGGTTTGGTCTGCGGCAAATATACGTCTTCGAGCCAACTCTGACCAATATGGTTATCGGTCCAACCATTTGGACTGGTAATCACAAACCAGCTGTCTGCAAAGCTTTTTACTTGGTCGTTAAACCACTGAGTTTGCAATTCCTTGCCTTTGAATATGATCGCAGGTTGTAGAGCCTCGCCAGTGGCTGTCACCGCTTCGATGAACGAGGTCCAGGCTCGGCTTTGGGAGCCTTGGATGAGGGCCTTTTTTTTAGGCTGTGAACTCCCAATTATCAAACCATCTAGCCCTGGGCTTGGAATCAGTACTATTAAACGTCTTAAAGAGAACCTTATACTCACCGAATCCAGCCATAATACCGCCCTCATCTACATTAACCGTATTCTCCGGCTTGATCCACCCATATTCGTTCTCCCGAATGTCGAAGTACCAGTTAACAGCCTTGGGAGTAAATGACTCGAATCTGACGCTTTCTTGCCTTCTAGCCACCTTACTTTTTATCTCTACGTGCCTCTTGATGAACTTGGTGAGGTAATTTTTGCCCAGAGGTCGGGTGTCCCCAATCTGGTGGAGGAGGGCTTGAATGCATGCCTTCACGTGGCTGTGGGTGGGAGGGTGGCCCAGTTTCTCCTGACGAAGAATCCATTGGACTAATTGGCCCTCTTGATAATCGGAAAGCCGCTGAGAAGGCTGCGTTTGGTCTGCCCGGCAGCCTCGTCCATTGAGTCTGGTGGAGAGGGTGGATTTAGGAATGCCATACATCTGGGCAGCCTTACTCAACGAAATGCCCTCATCGGTGTACGCAAATAGCGCGTTGGCAACGTCTTCTTCGGTATAACGCATCTTTAGTGTTTGAACAAGACTGGGAAGTGGGAACCTTGGGTTTTGTTTACTTGGGCCGAGTGATGATCAAGCACAGGAATCATGAAAATTTGCAGCTATTTCAAAGCAACCGGAAAAACCCCACGCCGACGCCACAAAGCACAGAGACCTTAAAAATGATTAATTTGCTTCTAAATTACACAAATCTCACTTTGGTTTATCAATAGCCTCAAAATACGGCGAAATCCGTATAAATAAGTGTGTTGGGTTTTTGGTGTGGATGCAGGTTTTTACTAGTTCACAAAGTGGGTGCGTTCAGAAGGGGGGTGACGGATGGTATACTGAAAGATAAGCTTTCGCTTGAGGAATGGAAGGTTGTTGCCGCGATTCAGAAGGTCCTTCAACCGTTCAAGGTTGCCTCAAAGCAACTCCAGGGTGAAGGTGTTGCTGGTCTCCGCTCAACCGCAGGAGGATTCGATGAGTACTTCCAGGTGGTGGAGATGCTCCTTGACCATCTCGAGCTTGCAGTTCAAGGAGTGGTAATCGAAGAGAATGACGACCAGATGATGGAAGAGATTCAATTGTTCGATGATATGGATCCGAAAACCCGGCGGCTTTTGAAGATTTACATCAAGCTCGCGTGGAAGAAGTTAAACGACTATTATGGCAAGCTGACCTCGACCGCATACGTAGCGGCAGTCGTGTTTCACCCTTGCAAGAAATGGCGAGCTCTAGAGCGGCTTTGGAACCAACTCCCGTCTCGCCAAACCTCAGAATGGAAGAAGACGTATGAGAAGAGCTTAAGAGGAGTATGGGAAGAGAGGTACAAGAGCATGGCTCGCGAGGCAGCTTGCAATGCCGCTTCAGCAATCGGGAGCAATAGTGGTTTGGACTACATTGAGCGTCGACTGGCATTTAGTCGGTCATTGACTTGTCCCAACTCCGAAGGGCGACAAAGCAAACGACCAAGGCAGTCAATCGAGTCGCCGGAACAGGACGAGCTGGACCAGTATCTATCTGAGCCACCGGTGGATAACATGGCATACAAAGCAGATCCGGTTGCTTGGTGGAGGGACGTCGGCGTTGTGCGCTTTCCCCGGCTGTCTTATATGGCTGTTGACTTTCTTACTATCCCCTCGTCTTCAGCAGAAACGGAGAGAGAGTTCAGTAGTTGCGGGAGGATGGTAACGCCACTCAGATCTCGCCTACGACGGCATGTTGTGGCCATGGCTCAATGCCTTCGTTCCTGGAGTAAAGCTGGCATTTATCAGCCGAGTCTTCCTCTTGGTCTTCTCGAAGGTGACAATTGGAGGCAAGTTCTTCAAGTGGTTGGCAGAATCACAGTAGATATGGATAAGGAGGACCGGCCTTGATCGATTTGATCGTCGATCGATATCGATCGACTGAGAGGGCCGCTCGATCGATATCGATCGATCAGATGCGTTGATCGATATAAATCGATCGATCAGGGCTCAGAATCGATCTATACGATCGATTTCCAAGCCTGGATAAGGTCAACTTCATCAGAGCCTACACCAGGGCTCGTGAAGTGGGAATGACAAAGAAGAATATACTCTCCGGTTGGAGAGTAACCGGAAATTGGCCAATCTCACGAGAAAAAGCATTGCGGCGTCCAGAGATCCAAGAGGACAAGCCACGTGGCAGTCCAAAGGCGACTCCAGAGAAGGCGCCTTATTTTGGCTCAGATGATACCGGTACGCCAAAGACCAGTCGTCATATTCGTGATCTTGGCCTAAACAAATCACCAAATACGCGGAGGCGATATACCGTGATAGCCAAAGGCTTTGAGGCTCAGCAACAGAAGTTGGCGTCAAATGCCGTGGAAATTGCTAGTCTGAAGGAGGAACTGGCCCGTCTAAAGAGAGGGAAGAAGAGGAAGGCTATTCCTAATCCCAACAGGCGTTTCATGAGTCTCAGTGAAGATCTAGCCGCCGCAGAGGATATTCCCGAAAAAGGAAGCGAAATAAACGCTGTTGTGGTGGAATCTGACTCTTCGGAGGAGTCAGTCTCAGAGGCGGAGGCTGCTTCGGTCATCGTAGTCAGGGAGGAAACTGAATCTCCTCAGTGCACCACCCGATCCGGGCGGCTGATCAAAAGACCTAAAAGTACATAAATTCTTCAATTCTCTATCAAGTGAAATTACTTTTATATTTATATTATTAAAATTGATTATAACCCGTGAGGGTTGAAAAAACGGTTGTTTGGTGGACATAGCCTCAATTTGGTTAGCGAAAGGGTGGTGGGGTATCTCTGGAAGTTAGATCGACTTGAACGACCCATATTCTAAATGGGAAACGATAGAGGCATGGTTTGTTCGACAGAAGAATATCGATGTAAAATTAATGAGAATCGGTAGTTTACAAGAGGTTCGGGTCGTAGTCAACAGAAATGTATCAAACCGACTGTGACGGGAGCGTCTGGAGTGCTGGACCCAGGGTGGGGTCGATACGTAACTAGGGCGCACGGGGCAGGCCACAGGGACTATCAACGCGTCTACGCGTCTACGCGCCTGCCCGCTTTCTCTCTTTCCTCTCCATCGTAGTATTCTCGCAATACAGTGGCATTACCTCTTGAGTTGATCTCATCTGGCCCGTGACACCGACGCCAGTATCTAGGTAGCTCATATTACGAGAATTACTTTAAAGAGCAAAAGAACAAACCTCACGTACCTTTTTGCATGTATATGAGGGTCTAAAGCTCTATCCTTAGAAAATGATGATGGATCATACGATTAAGTGGGGAAGTCAATGTGGAATTAACAAAGACAATAAAATCTACCGCCTTTATTATGTCCCTTTACTTAAACTGAACTCGCAAACGATTTAGAATTATCTATTACTCGCTTCGTAAGACCTTAAAGTGCGTTAGTTTAAGTTAGTAGGCTCATTCTAGTATTATCATCTCGGCCGACCTAGGCTGATAGAGACAGGTCCCTGATCAGGTATTATGTCCATCTACGACGGACTAGGGTAATTATCGATTATGGCACTGGCCCAATGAGCTCAGGGGGTGGCGTCCGATTCATTTCTGGCGGCAAGATGATCACCTGAATGGTGATGAGACTCGATATCAAGCATGTATCGTAAGTGACTGCGACAGTGGATTGGAGCGCACTGAACCCTTCAATTCCAAGTGAGCTAAGTATGCGATGATCTAAAGCCTAGCGTCATAGTTGAAATACAACCAAGGCGGCCCCGCCATCCACAAGTCTATTTTCTAATGCAATTCAACAGAACAGGGAATACAGCCACGTGGACCTCCGCCGAACGAAGTGCTTACCACATACCCTAGACTCCCTTAATGCTCAGTAGTCTTGGCGAGCACTGCCTTAGTAGGCGCTCGCTGGCTCACCCTATTCCACCAAGCCTTGAGATTCTTTCGTGACTCGATCTCATTAGAGAGTTGCAGGCGGTGCTGGATGAAGCCGATCCATGGAACGTGGAACAGGTCAACCAGGCTATAGGTCTAGAGGCACAAGGGTGAGCATGTGAACCGGCAATTCAGGTGAAGGAGACAAAGTCATTCGAGCAACGAACCTCCCCGGCAAGGTAATCCTGTTGAGACAAGGAATCCTCATAGTAATCGAGCACCTTGCTCAACTGAGCCTTCTGTTGGTTCACGATCGCTTCATCGGTCTCTCCAATCCCAAGGGCCCTGCGAAAGGTTGGTAAGCAGTCTGGAAAGTACCCATAGTGCTGCATATGGAGGGCATACTTCTTGAATATTAGTTCATAGCCGAGCTTTTCAATAGCAGGTTCGAAATAAGAGGCCTCAACGCTGGCTGCTTGCTCGAATAATGCCAGAGCCTTGTTGTCCTTTATCGATGGGCTCAATTCAGACTGATACTTGTTCGCCAGATAACGGCAGATTGCTCGCGACTCGAACAGATTGACATCGGCATCTTGAAATGCGGGGACCTTTGCGAATGGATGGCGTTCCTTGACGTACTTGGGGTCCTTGGCGTTCTGTAAGCAGATGTTTCCCAGCCTTGACATTCTCTTCAAAGCAGCTCCATTCAAACTTACTTGGTGGTCTCCTTTCTCAAAACGCAAAGTGTGAATATCGTATTCGATTCCAAGCTCCTCTAAGAGCAGTATGACTCTTTGCGTCCGGGTGGACACAATGTTTCCGTAAACGATGGTGGACATGGCGAACGTGTTTGGGGTCAAATGAGTTCGTGAGAGAGTGATGGAATTCAGGGGTGAGAGAAAATCATTTAAAGCCAGGGAGTCCCAAATTGCGTAGTGGTCTAAGACTTGGAGTGAGTTAAGGCCTGAGCTATCAGTCTAGTATGGATGGATAGCTTGTTGTTTTGGTGGGAGCCGGTGGGAGCCGGTGGGAGCCGGTGGGAGCCGGTGGGAGCCGGTGGAGCCGAGACGGTTGACGCCCGAGCGTTTGATCGCAGCAACATGGAGTCTTTTTACAGACCAGCCCTGCGACCTGAGGCATCAGGCTGAGATTTCCTTTGTTTTTCTCAACAGCGTATGTTGCCAGTTGCCGCATGGAGTGGAGCGAAGCGTTTTCTTGCCGGAGGCAACGTGAGACGTGCCCGTGGCCGACTCGACAACCCGTCCTTATTTTTTATGCTCTACAAACCTACCTGCTGCTAAGAATGAGAGCGGCGATTGACTGAGGACCAAAACAACCCCTGGAAAGCTGGTGTTAAAACCGGCATTGAAATGCTATGAAGCTGGCCCCATCAGTGCATCATCTGTTAACGGCCACTTGATTACTCTCTTGCCAAGACAGGCAAGAAAGGGGGGCCTGTGAAGACGACTTGCATTTAGCCTTCGAAAAGAACGGGTGCCTCGTAAATGTTGGTTTATCGGCAGCGTTGGAAACTCAATACAGACTGTAAGAGGCTGAGGGTATTGGATTTACTGAGATGGATCAACTTTAGATAGGCGATCAAACAAGGTAGAAAGCTGGTGCTGTAGACCCTCACCCCAGGATGAACGTGGTACCATGACTAGAAGAAAACTACGTTGTAAACTTTTCATGGCCCTCAGCCTGGTGCAAGTCGTAATGCAACAGCACGTTGTTCATCGGTGCCGGTAGGCGTAATAGCCCGCAGATAGGATCGCCCATTATGAATCGGACCCAGTGGCGGGCCAGTGCTTGGTTCAGCCAGTCGCCTCATGTGCTTCCCCCAGATATGGATACTTCGCTAGCTCGGAGGCGCGTGAGAAGGTGGGAATAAGTTGAACTGATGCCCCATGCCTTCAATGACCTCATAAGCACGACGGACTCATCCAACAACTTGCACCGACCCTCGGCGCAGAAAAGGTTGCTGATACCCGGTAACTTGACTCGGCTCCACCCAGACTCGATCCAATCGGTTCGCTCCATGCCACCCAGGGGCTTCGGCCCCAGGACCACAGTTGGGGCCGGTGACGGGTACAAGAAGCCGTCATGGAATCGATCAGCCAGCCTCGAGTATATCCAAAGAATGAAGACTGCCTTGAGCAGAGACACTGGGGTTCCAAAGTGCGTGCAATGGTTCGAACGAACCGCTTGCAGGACCCGCGCTGCATAGAAGCATGCCAGCCTTCCCTGGCCTGCAGAGTTCCTCCACTGCTTCGCCATATGGGCCAACGCTTCATCCCCCGCTTTACCATAGATAAAATTCACCACAATGGGAGTCAAGCTGCTTTTCGGGGCGCTATAGATCATCAACGCTGTCAGAGCCATGACTTGGTGGGTTGTTGCGGCTTTGAGCTCATCTATGGGCTGTTCCAGCTGCTCATTCTCGGTCATGGCCAGAAGGGCTGTCAATGCTCCTTCTGCCAGCATTTTGTCGTCGTGGGCGAATCGCGGCATGCCAGGATGACCGGTGGTCTGATCGTTGATGACATCAGAAAGATGCTGCAGCATAACTTGCTTCCCAATTGTGTTGGTCTTCACCCAGACAGTCTTCCAGCTATTGTCAGCAATAACGCGCTCCATTGTGCTCAAGTCTTCAGGACCTTTGGATTTCCCCTAGTCAGCGCCGCTCCATCTTCCTCAAATGTGACTTTTGGGGGAGGAGGGGGCGAGGTCGTTTCACAACTCACCTAGAGGGGTAGGGAAACTAGCCCAACTTTGAGCAGTCGAGGCCCCCCAACGGCCGTCTGGTTGGGGTAGCGAAATTTGCAATTCAGCCAGAGTCATCAGGCGACTGAGGTCAAAATGGCTCTTGAAGCCCGAGTCTAAAAGCTAGAGGCATCCTTTAGTATGTGTCCTAGCATGAGAAACTGCGAGGCCGTCTCTTCTTCAAGAGACACTGTCTCAAACTTACCCAGATGGCGAATCCGGCGCGGCGGCGTTCCTCGTCGAGCAACCAAATCTGCCACTTCTGCGTGAGGGGTAGCTGGAGCTGAGAGAACTTCTGCATGGGGAACATGTTGGTGAAAAGCCTCTTTCGCCGACCAAGAGTGACAGGTAACGACTGCAAGATCTCAGCAATCTCGAGGGTCCTTCGATCACCGGCATACGCCAAGCCCAGGTTATTCAGGATAATGACTTGAGTCATCCATAGCTCACGGCCATTTTGGTTTTGTCGCTCGCACTATTTTCTAAGTCAGGGCTGGGAAGTTCTCTCGGATTCATGCAGGGAGAAGCCCCAAGATTTCGCCGTGGACTAACTCACCATGGCTGAGCACTGCCGACGGATCAGCTCATGCATAGCGTTAGAACACGTGTGTGCATCTTTAAGTCTGGAAAAGTGAGCCCCAATGGCGGCGACAGTAAAAGTCAACAACCAATGTGTCCTAGAAGCGGAGAAGGCGGATTTATGAAGAATGGGAAACACGGGATGGAAAAATTCAAAGTAGAGCTGTACCCAGGCATTCAGAACTGGTGTTGGTGGAATTCGCAAATTGACGAATCCTGGGTAGGTTGGTTCATCATGCATCTGAAGAGCATATCGAGTCACCTCCTCGACAACATCGTCAGGAACCTCGTCCACGTGTGCAAGATTCTCCTGATCAACGTCTTCCAGGGAGAGCTGGGAAAAGTCAGGAAAGACGAGCTGAGCATCGACCTCGATCGAAATTGGATGGTACTGCCTCGGCTCAATGGCATCCTTGTCAATCGCGGGAGAATGGCTGCGGCTGTAGAGTACTGCCACAGCTGACGGGTCCATGTTCGAGATGGGAGGAGAGACTGGAGCGATGGTTTGGGGAGGTCTGAACTCAAGGGAGGAGTCTAGCCAGAAATTGTTGAGCGTCTTAAAGACGGGCTCGCGTTGCAAAAGCGACGGCATCAAGCTGGCCTCGAGGTTATAGTTGAGCCAGCTCCCGCTGTCAAGCGTGTCTCCGAACAAGAAGGAGGGCATCGAGATGGACCTGGTTGGATCGAAGCCGGGCAAGATTTCGCCCACTCCGAGCGGGACGTCTGATTGAAACATGTCAAACTCCGGCATGGAGGCGACGGGCGCCACTGCCGGCGGATCAGCCGGTCGGCTGCTTCCTGTCTCGTGGGCTTCAGGCAGAGGCAAGTGTGAAGCCGCCATCTCATTGATTACCTGTATAGTGTCGTAGGAACTGTCCTGGTCGACAGTGGTAGATGGTGATAGGGGCGAGTGATGGGAGTTCTTGTGTCGCTTGGCCGACGACTTGTCCGAGGCACCGTCGGATGACTTCCGCTTCGAAAAAGGCTCGTAGAAACACTCGTGGTCATGTCGGCGGCACCGCTGGCACGGCCGCTCACCGTTGCATCGGACCTTGGAGGTGCTGCAGGGCTTGCAGGCCTGAGCAACTCGTCGGTGCTTGCTCTGTCGTTCGCTGTTGCTCTCGTTATCCTGCTTGTCGGCATGGAGATGGATGGCCGTGTGGTGGCGGGCGAGCGAGTCTCTGCGCGCCGGTCAGCATGTGATGCCACGGGTAAACGCAGTGGACGCAGCGGATCGACAGTTCTCACACTCGACCAAAGCTCTGCGCGCACTCTGAGCATGCGAACGGTTTTTCTTTGGTGTGCGTACGAAGATGGCGTTGGTAATGCTCCCGGCGCTGGAACGTAGTGTTGCAAGTGCTACAGGACAAATCGGCTTGGATAGAACTGGGAGTCATGGCTACCGGTTGTTCATCGGTTTCAAGGGCTATGCTCTGGCGGATCGGATCGGAGGAGGAGCAGGCGGCTGGGACGTGGGTTGTGGGGAAGACGACATAATTAAGAAGGATGGGATCCAGCGGTGCCTCTGGCGACGCCTAATACCCCGCGACGCTACGTTAGCTTTGCGGGGGACGCGGCAGTACTGTAAGTCACTTGTACTGTACTTCGAACAGTACATAGGACAGTACAAACGCTATCCTTCGGAACCGGAACGGAAGCCGAATACCCACTAGGCCTTAAGTGGATTACCCGTTGGTCAAGGCCCCACCAGCCAACTTTCGGGGCAGGCTTCGCGCCCCGAAAGTTGGCTGGTGGGGCCTTGACCAACGGGTACTGGATTAACTACGGAGGTAACTTGCTTTCTCCTTGTCGCGTCTCCGCTTCTCACCCTCCACACGCATCGCAGCTAATTAATTACTGACATTGGGCACCACCAAAAGGTCGGCGGCGGCTGCTTCCGTCCTACTGCTCTTTCGAGCGGCATCCAGCGTGGTCGCGCCCTGGCGAGAATGTTGTTTTGCATAGCACAAGTAGCGTGCACCGACTACCCGTTGGCATTGTGGGGCAAGTCGTAGTGGTATTGGCACAGGAGCTCGGCGCAGTGCCTGGGCCTCTATCATCTGTCACACTTTGCCATGGATAAAGACTCATTGAGGAGGCTCCTGATTTCTATCTAATTGAGGGCTCATGACAGGCTCCTTTATGCTCAGAGAGGTCTAGTTGCTAGAACCGCTCTGTTGTGAGGTCTCTGATACAGGGAGTAGAGTACATCTAAAGAGACCCGCGGGCTAGGACGCGACTGTTTCAGACAACTCCATTCACGCCTTTTCAACCTTACGCGGCATAATCCGGACCTTGAAGTTCTTAGGTTTCACGAACCAGTAGCTTGCTGCCTCCCACGGCTGGCTGATAGGACCATCAAGGGCAAAATCAAAGTCTCGGAGGATGAGAGGTATCAGTTTAGACATCTCGAGCATCGAAATATGCCTGCCAATGCAGGTTCGAGGACCCAATCCAAACTAGAGATAAGTTAGAGCGAGGTCGATAATATTGCACCTCTGAGGGCTGAAGGCGTTTCTCACCGGCATCCAGTGACGATTCATTATGGAGAGCTTATCTGTGTCTTCATCCAGCCACCGCTCAGGCCGGAAAGTATCGGGGTCGGGGCCAAAATAGCGAGCGTCGCGGTGCTCAACCCAACTGTTAATGCCAACGATGGTCTGATCAGAGTTAGTGGTGCACATCAAGCCTGTGACAAGCCCCTCCTCTCCTTCGTGCTGTTTTCTATCCAATGTACAAAGAAAATAGAAAGGGCACACGACTTACTCCTCTTGGAAAGTATTGACCAGCAATGGTTGCGCCGCCTTCTGGGACGACCCGCTCTAGCGGCAATCCTGAGGCTGGGTGCATGCGCAGGGCCTCCTTGATGACGGCCTGGAAGTATGGCATCTGTGAGGCCTCCTTAAAGGTTGGCATCTTAGAAAGCGCTCCCTCTGCGGCGAAATGATCGATCTCGTCCCGGAGCTTCTTCATGCACTCGGGATATTTGAGGAGGTGGTAGAGGATGGATGAGAGGCTGATGGCAGTAGTGTCAGAGCCCGCCAGCACGTTCTGTGAGCACGCCATAAGGACGTGGTAGGTGGTGAACCGGTCGGGGTCCCGGGCGTTGTGGTTGAGGAACTTGGTTAAGAAATCCTCAGTGATTCCGGGACCGTCCTCGCCCGTTTGGACGGCCTTGGGAGCGACCTGGTGCTCACGCATCCTTTCTGACGTAAAACCCATGACGTAGGCGCGAGCCGCACCCTTAGCCCCGGCGAGCAAGTTCCGGACGTAGAAAAGATAGGGATGTAGGTGCGGGAAGATGCCCGTCAGCGATGCATAGTACAAGAAATCCTCCAGAGCGCCAATAACACCGCCGACGTCCTCGCCTCTGTCGAGGAAGCCGAAGCGCTTCGCGAAGGTAATCATACCGATGACATCAAAAGCGTAGCACTGAAACCAGTGTCCCATATTAACCGGCATGGAAGACTGGGCCATCTCCGACAAGCGCTGGACGAAGATGTCAACACAGGTATCCACGTAGGACTCGTAGTGGACGAGCGACGACATGGAGTACATGGCTTGGTAGAGCCTCCGGTTCTTGGAGTGCCGCGCGTTGTGCTGATCAGTGAAGAGTGTCCATTGTCCGGGCGTAGCCCAGGCCAAGTACCATGTCGACTTGGCCAAATTGCCACCGGGGCCGTAAATGATCCTTGAGGCTTCGGGATTGCTGATGCTATAGCGGTTGGGACCGTAACGAACAATAGGGCCTTGACCAGTTCGAAAAACAACACAGTCAGCTTTTTTCTGAAGTTGCCAGGAAGGAAAGGCTATTTTATGTGCCTCACGCCAAAAAGGCATGACAGTGAGGCAAGGCAGCACCCACCATGTTTCCTATGCAGTTCCACATTCACCACCTCGAAGTCCGCTCTCTTGACCGCCCAGAAATACCAAGCATTGGTGATCCGCGCCAAGAAGGGACCCGGGACGGCCTTGAGTGGCGAACGAAGATAGCGAACCAGCAATAAGCACAGTTGTGCTAACAGGAGGATGCCGGCGGCGGCAATCAGCAGACGGAACACCATGGCGTTAACAGAATGAGGCCTGAGAAATGTGTGTGTGCCTGGCTGTGTGTGAGAAAACCTTCGATATAAGCCACAGAGGTCCTCTACCTATCAATCCAAGGTGAGGGGAACAGGCGGAGTTGACTAGGAGACTTTATATGAAGGAAAGGGAAGTGAAAAGAGAGAGAATGGGTAAAGGAAGCTTAGGGCAAGGATAGGAATGCTTTGAGGTACCCGAGTGGGGGCTGTCCAAGATGGATCAAACGGTGTCTATTCCCCAAAGTGTCTAGCGTCTTGATTGGTACCACGAACATCTTAATGAGGTCCTCGGTGTCCGCTTACAATATTAGAACAATGCCACTGAAAGTGGTCTGAAGCCTGTTCTCGCCGCTTTGCTTAAGGTGCCTTAATTTTTATTAATAGCCTGGGGTTTCTATCACAACAATTCGGCACGTCTCCTCCGCCTCCTCGTTCGCTTATTTATGAAAGGTTTATTCTCCGGCTCTGAGTAGGTTGAACAAGTCGGGTATCTGTGGAGAACTACCGAGTTGTTTAACTTGCCGAGTGGGGTCTTGTTTGAGACGCATTTACGATAAGGGGCCTCCTCCCCTAGCTTTGTCTCTGTTACACTCAGCTAAGTGATGGATGCAAAGGCGAAAAGTTCTTGAGTATTGTATTTCACGATGCTATTAATGTTATAACGTACATGATAAGCGAGCGCGCAATACAAGCGAGCGCGCACTTTTCCACCTGACTACCTAATCTCGTCTTTTAATACAATTTTCTCAACCACAAATCATGTCCTCCTCAAATAATGAGGCAAATATTAATCTTGCCCTTCAAGCCCTTAGGAAAGACCCTCAATTAACTCCCTTTCGCGCTTCAAAGATCTACAAAATCTCCCGCCGCACCCTAGAACGCCGACGCGATGGTATTCCTAGCCGACGCGATGTTATACCCAATTCGAGAAAACTATCTGATCTAGAGGAACAGACTCTTATTGAGTACATCCTTGACCTAGATTCGCGAGGGTTTCCCCCGCGACTGCGTGGTGTTGAAGAAATGGCTAACTGACTGCTTGCCGACCGCGATGCGTCACCTGTCGGCAAGCGCTGGGCTTCCAACTTCGTCAGGCGACAACCAGACCTCAAGACGCGTTTTTTTCGTAAATACGACTATCAGAGGGCTAAATGCGAAGATCCGACTATTATTCGCAATTGGTTTAGGCTCGTAGAGAACATAATCGCGAAATATGGTATCAACCTAACTGACATCTACAACTTTGATGAGACTGGCTTTATGATGGGCGTCATTACGCGGAATGGTTGTTACAGGTGCGGAAAGGCGTGGAAACCCGAAATCAGTGCAGCCTGGAAACCGGGAATGGGTTACCGTGATTCAAGCGATCAATGCGGAAGGCTGGGCGATCCAGCCATTCATCGTGGTTGCGGGCCAATATCACCTCGCCAACTGGTACCAAGACAGCAACCTCCCGGACGATTGGGCTATTGCCACGACCCAAAATGGCTGGACTAGTAATGAGACGGGTCTAGAGTGGCTAAAGCACTTTAATCAGCATACGAAGAATCGATCGACTGGCCGCTATCGTCTTCTGATTTTGATGGGCACGAAAGTCACCACTCCAACGCCTTCGAGAAATATTGCGAAGACAACCACATCATCACGCTGTGTATGCCGCCTCATTCGTCTCACCTACTTCAGCCTCTTGATGTCGGGTGCTTTGGGCCGCTCAAAAATGCATATAGTCGAGAAATTGAGCAGTTGATCAGATGCTCGATAACCCACGTTTCCAAGACCGACTTCCTTCCGGCCTTTTATGCTGCCCACCAAGCCGCTATGACGGAAAGTAATATCAGGGGGGGGGTTTAGAGGCGCCGGACTTGTTCCTTTAGACCCGGAAAGTGTCATATCGAAGCTCGATGTGCAGCTATGAACCCCGACGCCTGTCGAGGAGGAGGCCAGCCTCCCCGGCCCTTGGGTCTCAAAGACCCCAAAGACTGTGCTTGAAGCTAGCTCGCAGTCTGAATACCTCAAAAGACGAGTTAGAAGGCATCAAATTAGCTCTCCAATATCTATCCTTGAGGCAGTTGAGTCATTTTCTAAGGGAACAAAGGCAATAATGCATCAAATGGCATTATTGAAGTCTGAGAACCAGATCCTTCGACAGGCAAATGAGACCCTTAGCAAGCGGCGCAGAGCAAAAAGAACCTGGCTACGGAATGGAGGGAAGATGACTGTAGATGAGGGAAGATATGAAATTGATCAGAAAGACATTGATGCGCAGGTGGTGGCCGAATTATCGAGAAGTGGTGGTCAAGGAAGATCAGCGCCGGCGAGGGAAAGGCGGTGTGGAATATGTGGTAAGGCTGGTCATAACTCAAGAACGTGTCAGATTGTTATTGGGATATCTGGAGAAGAGTAGAGCGATTAGTTTTAGTTAATTGAATGCTGCGTTGTATTTTTATTAATGAATCTGTAATGAAGGTTAGAGAAAAGTGCGCGCTCGCTTATCATGTACGTTACCATAAGTTATAATATAATAAGTTACCCATTTTTTAATTATCTTATGTTAACTAACTAAGTTATAGGCTTCTTAATATATAGCATTTTGGTGGGGAATGACCCGCGAGAAGTGGGTGCCGCGAAAGTAGGGTCTTTAACTTAGTAGCTCCGAATCCAAAGAACGTCAAGACAAGAGCAAGTTATTGGGGTTTTCAGACATGAATTTCAAGAGAGCAATGGAAAAGAACTAACGTTATGCCCTGGCGGCGGTCCACGAACATAGTTCAGAATGCCATGATTGACTTATCGCCAAAGTCTTGTTTCTGTTGTGGGAAGAGTATAAAGTAAAGCACGATCCTGATAACATCACTTCGTTATGACGGCTGAGAAATACTCTTAATCTCGATGGATGATAGTATGCTCCCATTTCTCAGACGAAATCTACATATTTTTGCCCCAAGGCTGGCCTCAGCGACCATGGCACAGCCATCATCTTTCCCCGTCCTTCCAGTAGACACGCAGAAGCACTATGTTCAGACAAAAATGAACTATTTTAAGCGCCTTGGGGACGGAAAGGAACCACCCATCATCTATCCCTTCAGACCAGAGACACATGACCCGAGTCAATGGACGCAGTCAGTAGACGCAACGGTCTGTGACATCGCCGATGAAGAACTCGATTACAACCTCGATACGCATGGATTCAAGATCTACTACCATGGAACGAAGGTTGCGGATTTCTCGAACATGGACACAATCAAGAGAGAGTACTTCCCCGAGGTCCAACAGATGTTGAAGGACGCTTGAGTCATTTCCTTCTCCTGACGTGTGCAGATCATTTGTCGCTGGTATCGTGCTTTATCAGTCTTTTGGGTTTCATATTGTCTCTAACACTCGTTCCGTTACCGGAAGGCGACCTCATTCGCACCAAGGTGGTCTTCCCCGAGCGCGAGGGCTCGACTTTCAATGTCACCCACAGCCCAAGCCACAGGTTCTATTAGTGCCCTAGCCTCTAAGTGTATAGTATTATATTTATATATGTTGAATGTGGCTCCCAGGCCGTTTAAGCTATTTAACGGAGAAGGTCTGGCTATGTACCTAGCTAGTAGTTGGGGATACATTCCTCTGCGCAGGAGATGTAGGTTGCCCTTTTAGCAACCCGAAGGTGGTTAAGAGTTATGTTTTAGTCTGACGGAAGGAAGAAGGCACATTGTAAACCCTTCCGGCTGTAGCAACGCATTGGTATTCATCCTTTGTGGAGAGCATGGATAGTTACGAGGAACCTCCTTTCGGCAGAAGGGAATCCCACGTTGTGTCCAAAAGAACCGCCATGTCAAAGATAGTGGAAGCGCATCAGATAGAAAATCCGCGGCTCGCTTCTCGACTTCGTTATCTGATGGATTAATCTTTATTGACCATTGTGAAGTACGTGAGGTGAAACACCGCGTCTGGAGAAAATCGAGGGCCAGTAGTTGTCTGGTCCAGGATACCCTACTCTGCGTAACGTAAAATATTTTTTCTATCTAGATCTCAACTGTCGTACAAACAATATTTAAGAAAGCTGGCAAACTATCAATGTAGAATAGATGTCCAGCATCTGGCACCATATGAAAATATACGAGAGCTCTATTACCAGCTTTATCAAACCCTGTCTGAATTGCCTCATGAAGAGCCTTCATTGACCGAGGCAAGTCTCCATCTAGCTCGCCCACAAGTAAAGTGACGGACTCAACGCTGTCACTGAGTGTCGCAGCAAGATGCAGCAGATCAAAAGATGGCGCTGTGAGAGCATTGACACAAGCCCGAAAGCCAAGAGGGGTTGTTGTCATCATCGCTGCCCTTATTGCGTCAAACTCGCTAGGGTTGTTGTCCTTCCAGCCTGGGGAGAACCATTTGTTGGCCATTCCGTTTGTAATTTCCGAGAGCTTGCTTTCGTCGAGTCTGACGGCCTCCGCGCGTGGGGTCAGTGTATCCTGAACTCCAGCATTTCCTGGAGAGCAATTGAGGGTATCGCATATCACCAGTCTCTCTATCAGGCCAGGTTTCGCGGCAGCAACATAGGCTCCCGTGACTGCACCCATGGAAACACCAACCCATGCAGCGAGTCTAGAGATGCCAAGATGTTGAAGGAGTGAGACCGCGTCGTCGGCTAATGTCGGGAAGTTTGTTCTAGTCACATCTTCAAGATGAGCACTGCTCTCTCCGTGCCCGGGCTGGTCGTAGCGGAGAACATTGAAGCCTTTTGCAAGCAAAGCGGGCACAACACGATCCCAGGTTCGGTACGGTGCACAAATGGAGTTGGCCAACACGATTGTAGGTCCTGTCCTGCCATTGTTACTCGCAGTGGAAAGCTCGTATGCTATGGTTCGGGTATCTGAGAGACTGAAGAAGTTGGGGCTGCTGTTTGAAGCCATGGTCCCTTAAAGAATCAGCATACGAAGAGATGAGGATGTAGGCAGTAGGAACCTTTCAACTGTCACAGCTTTGAAGTCAGCTATAGAGTAATTAAGGAAGATATCACTCGTCTCGAATAGTTCACGATTGATGTGATATCAACGGTAGGATGCTGATTCTGGAGGATGTGTGGAGCCGGAGTTGTACCACTTGATCCGTGATTCGGAAATGGTTTCCGCATTCCGAACCAAAAGCACACGAAGCTTATTTCATTCGAGGTGTCCATGATACTTGGTATGAAGCAAAGGTTTTGTTAGTGCCCCCATAGAGGCACTAGGGGGTCAAATTGGGTACTTTTCCTCCTGACGAGGTCACTTCTCCCTTCCCGACCCATGCTCGAGGTACATCTAGGGAGAAAAAGGTGACTGAGGCGACACCCCCTGACTTTGTGGGGCCGCTAACAGAACATTTGTCTCATCAAAGGCGACTGATACACTGGCGCCCGGGCGCCAATTCTAAAATGGCGCCATGGTGCCAGTGTATCAGTCACCCTCATCAAATAAAAGCTGACAAATAGGACAAGGCATTGCAAAAAAATTTTTTTTTTTTTTTTTATTACACTGTGCACAGTCTGGAGTGGTGCCAATAAAGAACGGGTCTTTTGACTTTGTGAAGTTGAAGGAAGCCAAACTAGCAAATTAACTAAACTGAACAATGCTCAGACAAGACCGTGGCTAGTCCCCTACTCACCGCGCATAGTAGGCATGCTCTATACGATAATTGCACTTATGTGTAAGGAGTGAGTAACCTTATCTCTAATGTCTAGGCAAAGAAACCCTACAAGGATCAAGACCGAGGGCCACAGTGTGTGATGTGCCCGGTGGTCCCGGTGGTCCCGGTGGGACAACAACCGATCTAGTGCGATCAATACGTTTACTTTCCGAGAGCACCTGTTCCCAGGTTCATACATGTATTGTAGGTCCATCAATTCCTTATCTCTAGTCATCATTTTTCCATCTTTTGCCTCCCATCTTGACTGGCGCCCATTCGTGTCTGCTTCTGGCTCGCTGTGTACATCACCGACAACTTCCTTCAATACGCAATAAGAATAGCTATAATGGCTCAAGCTACCCTTGTCGGTGCTGGCGGCCGAGAGATCACCGGTATGCGCGAAACCTATGACTGTGATCGCGGATTTGCTTGCAATTGAGGCCTAACCATTTTTTGTACACAATAGTCCCAACTGGCTTGTTTATCGACAACAAATTCTCGCCTGCCACTGATGACAAGACGGTCACGGTTGAGAATCCAGCCACGGGAGATGTCTTGGCGACTGTCGCAGCCGCTCAAGCTGCCGATGTCAACCGTGCAGTGGCTTCTTCAAAAGCAGCATTCAAGAACACCTGGAGGAATACATCTCCCGGCCAACGGAGGGCATTGCTCAATAAACTAGCTGATCTCATGGAGAAGCATGGCCAAGAATTTGCATCGATTGAAGCCCTTGATGCGGGCATGCTATATAACTTGTCCATGGGCTTGAGCATTACGCAGGCTACGGAGACTGCCCGCTATTACGCCGGTTGGGCCGATAAGCTCGACGGCCAGTCCATCGATATTGAGCAGGGACTGGCATACACGAGACGAGAGCCGATTGGAGTGTGTGCTGCAATTGTGCCTTGGAATTCGCCTCTGTGGGTCTACCAAACTGAATCCTTTCCGAAGTGCTGGAGTGCGAAAGCTGACTATATCCTGCTTTATGAAGCATGATCACAATGTGGAAGCTTGCTCCGGCCATTGCTGCTGGAAATACCCTGATCATCAAAACTCCGGAACTTGCTCCGCTATACGGACAGAAGCTGGCAGAGCTCGTTGTCGAAGCAGGCTTTCCTCCCGGGGTCATCAACATCCTATGCGGTCTTGGGACTGTCGCTGGCCAAGCCTTGGCTGATCATGCCGAAGTGAGGAAGCTATCCTTTACAGGCAGCGTTGGCGTAGGACGGTCTATTCTCGCGAGTTCAGCCAGAACGAATCTCAAGAGAGTTACTCTAGAGCTTGGTGGCAAAGGGCCTACCATTATCTTTGCTGATGCTGACTGGGAGAACGCCCTACTATGGGCGAGCATGGGTATCACAGTCCACAACGGACAGATCTGTGCTGCTGGAAGTCGGATCTATGTCCAGGATGAGATATACGACCGCTTCATCGCCGAGTTCTCAGCACTAACCAAGGATGCAGTAACCGGAGATCCGCTGTTGGACACGACTGCCAAAGGGCCTGTCATTAGCTCGGTTCAGAAAGATCGGATTTTGCAGTACATTTCCAAGGCTAAACAGGAGGGCACACAGCTCCTCCACGGTGGCCAAGACGAGGTTACTTCATCAAAAGGACACTTTGTTCCCAACACAGCATTTATAGAAGTCTCTCCTGACGCCACCGTGATGCGAGAGGAGGTTTTCGGACCTGTGGCAAGTATCGCAAAGTTCAAGACGGAACAAGAAGTCGTTGATCTTGCCAACGATAGCAATTATGGATTAGCTGCAGCAGTATTTACGACTGATGTTAACAGAGCCATCCGTGTCTCGGAACAGATCGAATGCGGCATGATCACTATCAACTCGTGGGGGACTTTGAATGCGAACACTCCTTTTGGAGGTCTCAAGCACAGCGGCTTCGGTAGAGAACTTGGACAAGATGCGTTAAACGACTGGACCCAGGTCAAGTGTGTCAAGTTTAGTGTATTGAAGCTCTAGATATAACATCAAAGCCTGTCGATTAAGTGTGTTGAGAAGCTGTATTATTTCGCAAATCACGCAGTCACCAGTGCTAGAGGGTCCAAGAGGTGAATACAGAGTTCGATCTGTATCCTTGCAACTTACATTTGTGCCTGTAAACTTTGTTGTTGTTCTGGGTTTTTAGTGAGTGTCACCATACGGAGCTCCTTGACGATAACATGTTTTATTCAATACGACTGCCGAAAACCCAATCCACTCGCTGTAACGCCCATCATATATACCTTCAGGTTCGCTACGTCTTTATTCTGCAAACATCCCAGCCCTTAAAATCTTGCCGCAGTATTGTAGTTGCAACACCTAACCAGACCCATCTGTAGACCAGGCCTCTACAACGTCTGCACGTGTCTGATCTCTGCCCACACTGCCTGGAAATACCATATACGGTACCACCCGGTGACGGCTTGTTTCCTCATCACATCGCCGAAGAGGAGCTCCTGGAGCAGCCTGCCCAAGAACCCTTGCTCTTCTCATCTTCAATCCTTTGGTGGCGGCGTCTAATGATGTGATGCCACTCTTCGCGATGAAATATTATGGTCTAGCGTCAATCAGCTCTACTAATTGGACCAATGCTTTCGCAACTTGAGACCCAATGCTAAGCGAAGTTAGAGTATCTTGACCTTTAATCAGTAACCTCGAAGTCATGACCAGAACATCACAGCCTTTAGTTATTTTGCTCGATGCTTGCTATGCTGCCGCCTTGACCATGGCTTCGGCAGCCTCTAGGGATGAGATTAGCTGAGCAAAATCTGGCTCAATCACTGTAAGTTTATCTCCTCGCCTTTCTCGTAGGACCTTCAATTAGACAGTAGTCTTGGGAATATACGATCCTGCCATGATGAGGCTGCCTGGTAGTCGTCTTGTGTTTAATATTTTGGTTGATACGCCGAGATCAGCGAGGGTCAGCTGCGGGATGCCTGTTATGCCTGGCCGGGGGAGGACAAAAGCCGCTCCTGTGCGATAAGGATATTGTCTTCCGCTCTTTTCGGCCTCGAGGAGACCAGCAATGAAGGTATGTATATCTGACTCGGCTGCGGCGCCGAGAATGAGGATGGAGGCGGAGCCTGGTTATACCGACAGAAGCTTCTCTGCTACACTGGCAGGGCCACCTACACGGATGTCTTGTAGGGTTACTGGGACGAAGCTAGACTCGTTTAACCGCTTTCCGCATTTCTCTATTGCGTATTAACGTAGGTTGGCGTTCTTATATGTAAATGCAGCATCTTGGGTAAACAAGGTTTAGTTCGAAGGAACCAACTCATCGTTCTCTTTAACATAGTGTAAATTGGCGACCGCATAGCAGCCTCCTTAATATAATACCAGGGTCATGATCAAGCCGTTAAAGCGACTGAGTGCCTCTTCTGCTGCTTTCGGCTCCTCTGGTAAGTGTCCACGGAGTGTAGAATCACCACGTAGCACGATCTCAAACGTTTGACTCGCAGCTTCAGCGGCCATTTTGTTTGCCTCAACTGAGGGAAGAGTTCAAGAGTTTGTCGCGATGAAAAAGCCGTTGGGGATTGAGAGCAAACTCTTGCTGAAGGATCTCGATGCCCCACATTGTAAGCACATCAATGTCGTGGTAGGTCTGTGTTCCGGTTGGGTCATCGTCCAAGACAAACAGGACTGGAACCTCGCCCTTGTTGACGAGACTTCTGGTGGAACCAATAACATTGTGAGAATACTTTGGTGACAGCGCGTCGATTGTCTCTCGCACTGGTAGGCGGCCTGGAACCATGGATTTCTCTATCTCGCTGTGCGTTTTGCTGGCGCTTGATGTGACTATAAGGCAAGCCAGTTCCCACATGTTAATCTCGGGTTCCCTCTCATACATCAATAGGGTTGCGTCTATCGAGGTCACCGTTAATCCCCTATTTGGCGCTTCTCCATTCCTCTGGGGTCCTTCTAAGATCGGCAAATGGGCAGCTACTAGTATAATTGGCGTTATCATCGCTCTACGTATTGCTAGATCCGTTATCGGCGTTGTGCTGGCTTATATCGGACGGCTTAAGGGGAAGTACATGTCTAAGTATAGTTAGTTAGTTTGTTCACCTTAATTATTCCATTCCTCGTCAGCGCAATAGGCCTCGTTATCTTCGGGTATACCTATCCTAAGACTCTTATATTGAGCCGGCTGTAGGATACACCATGGAGATGACCAGCCTGATGCTCATTCCCCCTCCATTCTGTCCGATATTATTGACAGCTATCCATACGACATTCTCGAGGTTGTGACTTTGATGAATGCAGTTACTCATCTGATTCCCTTTGGGCTGGTATACACTGCGTCCGGTTGGTTGGCGAGGGTCGGCGAGGGTTGGCGTGAAGAAGATGTTCCTGCAGATGACAATCTTTCAGTGGGCCACGATCGCCGGCTTGGACTTCAACTTTATTTTTGGGCCAGCGGTCCGGAAGAAGGATAGCTATATACACACTAGATATGGTGCTAAGAGGCTGCTTCGAGACGCATTTAGATAGTCATTCGGTCTGTCATCACTAATACCGAGTTGCACTAAAAATGAGGCTACTTGACGACCGCCTGGTGGCAACTTTGTCTCGTTTGGCAAGCACGTGGTAGTCCAGTTAAGTGTGCCTAATTACAGCTATTCTGCGTTGAAAACCCTTGATCGATTCAAAATTCATCAGTCGGATGGCACCCATTCAGGCGCGTTGCAACTAAGCAGGACAGACAGTTCAAGGCTTCGTAGCTGTATTTTTGCAAATAGTAGTACATCTTACCATGTCCAGCAATTCCTATTGAAGACTAATAGTCTACAGTTTAATCAGACATTTATGTGACTTGGGCACAATCAACGTATAGTTTTCCAAAGTCATGTCGTCCTCCGAGAGAGATGGATGAACCGTGGCGCCATGGAATTTGCAGAAAAAGGCCGCTGATGTCAAGCGCAATTCCATGTAAGCAAGATGAATGCCAATGCATACTGCTATTTGTTAGTTTTCTGGTCTTCTAAATCCTTCAGGGAAGGCTCGTACTTCGGGGTCCTCCGCCGAAGGGGATAAATGCTCCTTGCATCTCGGCAGTTGGGTTCAACCAGCGATCGGGATTAAATCTGGGAGTCGTGTTAGCCAAACACTCTTAAAACAATGTTCAAAAGATCAACGTACTTTTCTGGGTTGGGAAAGACCTCCCGTAGCCGGTGTAAAGAGTATGCTTGGGTGAGAACCGTGGCGGTGTCGGGGACATAGTATCCTCCGACCTCCCAGCCGCCTTCAGGGACGTCTCTTGAATGTGAGCCTGAAGCCGCACCGTACATTCTCAGCGCTTCTTGCACGACGCAGTTCAAATATGGAAGCTTGGAGACATGCAAATCAGTGAAATCTGGAGGCAACGTTGCAACCTCGCCTTCTATCCTGTCCCTTATTGCAGCGTCCTTGAGTACGGACCAAACTAGATATGTCAGTGTATTTGATGTTGTGTCTGTTCCAGTAACCATAAATTCTGCGGCTTCTTCTTGCATTTCGAGTTCCGTCAAGGCATGCTCCTTATCTTTAGGGTTCATGATCTTGTCAAAGAAGATCGGTGTGTTCAGAGATCCAGCTTGTTGGGCGAGTTGCAGACGACGGATTGATTCTTTTCCGTAGTTGGTAATACGGTCAAACCGTGCCATAAACTCTTTGATCTGGGGGATCGGAAGTAGAAACAGAAGGTCAAAGAAGGGCGAATACTCGATCCTTTTGTGAACCGTAGACATGGCGGATTGGAGATCCTCCACATACTGGCTTCTCTGTAAATGGTTGGTTAGTTAAACAATGCTCCCAAGGCCAGGCTTGCCACACTCACTTTTCCTTGCTCAAGCATCCTAAAGGAGCTTCCAAAGGTTAGGTCGCCAATAATATCAGTGGCCATGAAGCTGAACCATTTATGCACGTCGGCGTATCCTAGCTTCTGGCCCTCTTTTTGCATTTGGTCCATCGCCAAGTCCACCTTGGCTCGGATGAGCGGCTCAAAGCTCAGCAGGGATGAATTGCTCAGAGGATGAGCGAGAAGTCGGCGCCGTCGCGAGTGCCTCTCACGATCTCTCATCCCGAGCATTCCCGGACCAGTCATATCGTACCATGCTGATTTCCTGAACCCCCCAGACACCTTTTGAATCACTTTGACATCGTCGGGGTTGTTGATGCCAACTTCATTCGGACTCACACGGACAACGGGGCCTTAAAAATTCGCGTTAGCCCAAGGGAAAGGGGTACTTGACGAGAACTAACTAACCATAATCAATGAATAAAGAATCCAGATATTGCATGCGGCGACCCGCCAGTGTGTAGTACTTGAGAATGAGATTTGTCCATCGAGCTGTAACAGGACCCGGAATATGGGACAACGGCCCAAACAGGGCAAGTTTCGCCTTCTGAAGGACCTACAATGATTAATTAAAACAGCAACTTATAGAGACGTCCCCAGAGCTTTTAATCTTCCTGAACCTGTGGTCGATGCGAACTCACGTAGAAGACAGCCAAGGCTATGCCTATACCGAAACTGTATGTTGACAGAAATTGGAGGGCTGCCATTGCGCTTTATGCCTGCAGAGAGTCGACAAGTTCGGTATCTTCGCTGAAACTAGAAAGATTGAGTTGGAATGAAAGCGAGATATTCTCATACAGTTGAACCTATTAAATCTCCTCCACAGAAGCAAATCATACCTCGTTCTTATATCACGAGATCACTCCACAACCACTCCGCATTTACCCCACACGGAAAGCCACTTCTCCACACGGAATGGGGCTCGACAGCGGCATGTCCACAAGATCCGATGAAGCCTACCCTAGATCGAAATCGGGGAAGAGGTTCAGTTCATGGATATTGAAAAAGATTTAGGACACAGTAAACATCAATGATAGTCAGAGATAGATATAATAATCGATATGTTAATGCAATCGGCTGTAAATAAGGCATTTCGCTCTCATCCTTGCTTGACTCCTGTTGTCAAGAAAAGTGCATGGTTGATTGCGGTGGAGTCCGCAAATCGTGGGAATGTCTAAACGGCACAAATGTTCATAGCATCTGCGATGCTCATTTCCTACGGGACGCTGACAACAAGCCATGCATAGGTTGTGATTGCGTTTATTTCTTCGGCCACGGTTGTTTAACAACTGTTTCTAAGCAACATAATAAATTGTGCTTTTAACGCGATCAACTTTACACCGCGTCCAAAGCCAGGGTCGTTGGAGTAGCAGAATTCCTGATTCCTAAGTGAAGGCTGGGCTACAGACCAACACCTCTCCCCATGTGAAACAGAACTCAAAGTCCGACAAAACTGGCACTAAGTTCTCTGGTTGGGTTACAATGAGAGCCCTTTCTTCTAGTGAAACGACATGTATTCATATCAACTGATCCATGTTGGCCAACGTCTAATCTATGCCTCTACTTAGAGTTGATGACAGGAAGGGTAAGCCAGCTAGTCTCCCCCCCGACATGAAGAGTATTGTTGCCATCGAAAACCTTAGGACTGCGATCATCATCTTGTTCATGAGAGAAATTGCCCACTCCTTGTGTGTCGTGTCCCGCAACCTCTAGAACAAGAGTCTCTTGCGGCTCCAGAACAACGTTGGTCGGCCAAACCTCGACATCAACCTCATACTTCTGGTTCTCCTCGACAGGCTGCACCTCGCTACTGTAGTAGTTACGGTAAGGTAAAAAAGTCTTTGTGAAACTCGTTGTCAGCGTCCACCTTTCGGAGAGACACTCGCAGCCAACCCTTGACGATGGGGACGGGATCTCCCATCGTGCCAGTGTAAAAGACCTCCTTGCCGTCGTTGTTCAGCTTACGAAGTGTAACAAAAAGGTCAATGTCTGATGGCGCCAATGCATTAGAGGACTTGCGTGAAGCCGACACAGTCAGATGGGCGACAATATGGCCTGTGATCTCTAAACTGGACGGAGTGGTGTATTTGAAGGCGAGGGGCTCGCTGTACGGAAGCATGTTAGTAACATGTAAATAAAAGCATTTAAGACTGAGGAAACTGACCCCTTGAGTGCGTCATAATTAATACTTTCTAGCTTAGCGGATGGCTTTGTATCAAGCTTGCTGTCTGGCGCTAGGAAGAACTTGGTGGATTCAGTTCCAGGTAGCGGCCAGTCTAGCTCGTCTCGTTTCGGGAAACCTCGCTCACGCTCCGGATCGTCGACGCCTGCTTCACCTTTACGCAGGCAAAGACGGACCCTAGGCTGGTTTCCTATTTTCCAACCGTCCTCGTCATTATCCTTCAGGAAGGCATTAAAGAACGAGAGCTGCAACTCGGCCGACTCGGGGTAGTAGAATGGGAGGTCGTGTCTCCCCACGATGAAGTGGAGGAACTTGTACTTAGAGCTGGCACGCATCCAACCAAGCACATTACCGCGGAGGTGAAGGAGAATTCCGCCCTGAGATTCATAGTCAGACAAGAAGTATAGTGACCAAGACAGAAGGCCGAATGCTTACCCAGTTAGCAACGCTAAGTAGAGGCGTCTCAATAGCTCCAATGTCAAAGTCCCGCGTCTTGTAGTAATCCTCGTCGCGGAACTTGTGCACTGCCGTGTCCACTGTCTGGTCTCGTCGATTCTTGAACAGGGCCTTTTCATCTAGATCTCCCTCGAGGGTATCTTCGCCCCATTTTTGAGCAGCCCGACCTGGCTTGCCGTACTGATTAGGGCCAACACCGTTAGTCCACCAGAATTCTGATTGAGGTGTTAGCAAAAGCGGGCATACTTGGTATTGTAGCAGACTTACTGATGAACCGATCTGACAGAATGCCTCCATGACGCACTCTATCGCGATAATAGTCACTCATTCCCTCCCAGGGAATAATAGCGGCTAATCCCTTAGGCTTACGAGCCGCGACCCGCCACTGAGTGCCAGCGTAGTAGCTGATGCCA
This sequence comes from Dactylonectria estremocensis, assembly GCA_020744375.1. NCBI lineage: Eukaryota > Fungi > Ascomycota > Sordariomycetes > Hypocreales > Nectriaceae > Dactylonectria > Dactylonectria estremocensis. The sequence continues at coordinate 66,072 of JAGMUU010000054.1, forward strand.
AGGAGGCCAACCTTGCCTGAAGACCACTCCTGCTCGGCAGCCCACTCAATCACATCAAAGAATGCCTCGCTAGTACCACGGGACATGGTATCAAGTAGACCGGGACTTTGGCCAGCGCCTCTCTCGTCGGTCCTCACAACAATGTAGCCCTTACTAGTCCAGAAGGCCGGGTCAGGTGTCTCCCAAGCTGAATGCGCAGACTTCATCTCTGGGTTCACCTGCTCCCAACTTTTCTTGTAGAAGACCCCATATGGGACATCCTTGCCATCTGTTCAAGGAGAGTCAGTGAATCAGAATAACGCTTCAATGCGTGTCCTTTCTTCCACTTACATGGCCCATACGTGGCGACAACCGGATACTTCTTGCTTCCATACGGGGCAGCGTCCTTTGGTAAGAAGACATTGCATCGGAGCGTCCCCTTTTCGTGTGTCTTGAGTGGGATATCGACATTTTTTAGAAAAATGTAGGGAAAGCTATCCCTGTCAACCTCAAGAAATTTATTTTCCGCCATTGTTATCTTTAAAACAAATGATATCACTGACGTCAGAGTCAGGCCAGATGAAATGAGCTTCAATGTCAATTTTAACTGCTTAATGAGATACTCTTATGTCTCAACTTCCATGTTTACTTTGGCATGGCTTGGCCCGCTCCGGCGTATCCCCACAGCAGCGAGGGCGTACATCGGTTCGGGACCACACCCACCCGAGCCGTCCGAAACACTACGCAGATCTCCATACCTCAAGCTCGCCATATTTTTGCAGATGGCGAATCTTCTAGACGGTGAAGGTGAAATGACTAGCTAGAACCTCAATTTCACCTTCAAGTCTTTCTGGCATTACCAACATCCACTTACCTTTCACATCTCACTTCAGTCGAACCAACATGTCAACTAAAACTACGACGACGGCGAGCCCTCGCCAGGCTAGCCAACTCCGACTAGAAGCATCTACATCAGAGATGTTGGCGGAATACGATATCCATCACTCGTCGTCGCCCTCAACCCGTCAACGAAATGGAGAGCCTGGCATCGTCATCGTCGCTGGCAACATTCCACGCGAGGCCCAGCCTGCTGATTTCGATGCCACCTTGGCTCCTCATCCTCCAGTTCCATATCCCGTTTCCAATCCTCAGTGGTGGCCCGGCTATCATAGAAACGTACCAGATTATCGACCAGTGAATCGGGACCTTGACTGGGAGGAAAGGCGCCAATCGCCCCTGTACACTTATGTTGGTGCGATTATGGTTTCGGGATGCTGTATCATGGCGGTAGGTCATACTCACCGACGTCACCCTGAGGTCACTCAATGAAACCGGCTACTAACTTTGCCCAGAACTGGGCGCAATTATGGAGAGCCACTGCAGGTAAAGTCACGGATGTTGGTCTTTCGAAAGTCGGTGGAGAGTGGTAGAGATGGCTCAGGCATGGGGGCCGTGAGCCGACTCGGCATGCGTGTGTTCTTCTTTGTGTAGAGTAATGATCGTTAGTATCAGATCCAAAGTGCTTGAAATCAACCAATCTTTCCACTTCTGTGACACGAATGTTGAGCAACGTAAGTGTGTTGGTCCACATGAACTACCTGTACTTTTAGGTCGAGTCTCAACGGATCATCTGTTGCAGGTAGTTAAATGCACATTTTTCCTGAAGATCTGCCTAAGCGCTGGGTGATGCCGACTGTGATGTTTGGTCGATGTAGAACTGTTCATAGTACACGTGTAGCACGTAAGGAGCCATGCCTGGTAGCCTAGAACGTCAATATGGTATTAAAGGAAGTGATTCTTGTTTGGACATTAAACAAGAAGTGATTTATTTCTGCACTTACTAAGCTAATGTTCTACGCAAATACAACATGTGCTTTCAGTTCTATTGCTATGACAGGCGGACATCTAGTGCGAGACACCAATCTTTAACGCAAACGTGCTGGCCCTAGTGAAATCTAATTCCAAGAACCCAGCTGGTACTGACTGTTACACATATTCACCAACTCCCAGCACTCTCCTAGAAAGGTATTAGGGCCAACATCATCTTCATCTCCAGCAGCACCGGCGGCAAACATGGTAGCCATGAAGTGATCGTCAGTTCCATGAGCCTCCTTGTATCGAGGGTGCTTCATGAGTTTGGTAACTGCTCGCCGCAGAGCAGGACCAGTGTTATTCGTGACAGTGTCCTCGACAGCTTGTCGAAACTCCAAGGCAAAGTCACCTGGAGGAACAGGTTGGGCGAAGTTATCCTTAAAGCGAATCATCCACTGCCAATGATTGCGATAGAGGTTATGGACTGAGCCTCCGCTTCCGATAATGAGTGTGTCTTCGTATCGTAGGGGACGTAATGCCGCTCCAATTTTGAGATGCATGTGCGGATCGTATCGGGCATTCATGGAGACAATAGTCGTAGGCAGAGGAGCACAGTTTGGAAACATGCGAATGATGATGAGAAAGGTGTCGTGGATCCAGTCAAACTTGCGGTTAGCCCGCGCATTGATGCCGGCTGCTTGAAGCATGTTGATGACACGCTGGCCCCCTTCGATATCTGGCACCATCTTGTATGGCATATAGCGGGCCTCAGTCACACTGCCGACGGGGTCTTTCTGCGCGTTAGGGTTCATGCTGACTTCAACTGTGTCGTTTGGGGCATCCCAGTGAGCTCCCTGTGTGAAAATACAACATGGTTAGTCAAATCTACACCTGAAGACGTAGACAGAGAAGAGGATTCAAACAAACCATCATGACAATTCTCTTGACGCCTCGACGCAAGGCTTCATTGCCAATGCCTTCCCATACCTTTGCCGGTTCCGACTCTTCTCCCAGCATCATAGTCGAGCCATGAGCTAAGAGAAACACCGGTGTTGGTGCTAAAAGAACATAATTAGCACCCAAAGTTCGACAAACTGTCCTGTCCAGCTCGAGGGATCCCGGATTCGCTCACCGTTCTGTGCTGGTATACTTCCCATGTTGGCCGATGAAATACTAATTTGCACCTCAATGAGACGATACCGCGCACCCCGAGTACCCAGCCCAGGAAGATGCTGTTTTATTCCAGCAAAACCCCGAAGCATCCGCAAAGTCTGACAACGCAAATACCCATGTGGATCCAAACGCTTTATCTTCAGGTCTGTCGGCCCACCACTGTGGAGCCGAGCCGAAGATTGTTCCTCGCGGAAGCTCGGTCGCTTGTAGAATGCGAATGCACCAAACAAAATGCATATCAAAAACCTACCAAGAGCTGTCCTGAAGTATGAAGCGTGACACAATTGTCTTTAGAGATGATTACTGAGCTTGACCTATTATGAGTTCTGCATCCAACGTATATCGCACCGTCAGCGCGGCATGGACCGAAGGTCGGCTGGAGAACGTGTTGCAACGGCAAAAGGAACTGGCTGCCCTCCATGGCAGTGTCAAGAAATCCTCGAGTAACTTAATCAGAGCTCTCAATCAAGGCAAGATTGACTCAATTGGGTGTTGATTAATCAGATGGAAACATAACTGACACGATGGCAGACCTACAAACTACCGACGAGAGCGCGGCGGAAGAACTCCAATTGACACTTGACATGATCAAACACCTTTACGATGGCCTCAACTTCCCAGCCAGCCTAGCCAACGAGCGATCGATCAAACAAGGAGCCAGTTCAGTGGACAACCTGGTGCCTCTGGGACCAACACTCATTGATCCCGCCCCCCATGCACCGGTTGCCAGTACACTCATCCCGTTGGCAGCGGCTGTGGCGGCTGGAAGCGCTGTTGTTGCGTTGGCGCATTCATCTGTTCCAGCCGTCAATGACTTGTTACGAAAGATCCTTAGGGAGAGCGTGGACGTTGAAGCCGTCGATCTCACCGACAACGACTCTGCCGACACCCGTCAGCAACTTGGTCTGAAGTTGTTCGGTGTCGCAGTGCTCCAGAACTTGCACGAGCGCGCCAGCACAACCAAGCTTCTCTCCCAGACGAACCCACTGGTGCGCATCCTCTCGCCGCCATCTGGGGTTTGCACCGTCTTTGTCGACCGTAGCGTCCGGGACCTCAAGACTGCAGCAAGCCATCTCCACAACTCTGTCCTCGCTAGTCCGCGACATCATCCCTTGAGGCTCCCCAGGCTATGCTTTGTCGATGAAACAATCATCAACGACCTAGAGGGGCTTTTACTTAGCGCTGGGTTAAGCTCCATTGAGCCCCTACAGTATAATGACGACAACAAAAAGACCCAGGCCTTGTATAAGCAGCTCAAGTCCACGTTTCCCTCTCTGTCCAAGAAGACCGCCAATGGCACGTCCAATTATCTTTCCTCAGTGGTGGGACTGAAAAGTTCCGAGTATGTGGATCGTCAAACGTCACAAGATTCTGATACTAACCTACTGCTCTGTCATGCTAGTCCCATCACCGCAGAAAGTATCCGCGCAGTTGCTCGATCCATCGCCGATTGCCACAGCGGTATCTTGCTGATCCCTACTCGAAGCCTCGATCACGGCATAGACATACTAAGCAAGGTGTAAGAGTGCCACGGCGAAGTGCATCCCAGATAACAGAGCTGTCAACTAATCCCTACGTCACAGAAATGATAAGATGCCCTCGCAGGCAACCTACGTCTTTGGAGAATCCAAGCCATCTTTCTACGTCGCAGCATTCAGCAAGACTGTCCAAGTATTTATCAATGCTATTCCCCCATGGTCGCTCGGTATGCATCAACACCTGAATGATCTCAAGAGCCATCACTAACTACGTCTTGGAACAACAGTTGCTGTTGCACCCAACTCGGTTTCCGTCTCCAATCGCATTCTGTACTCGAGGGAAGACTTTTCAGTCAATAAGCCCGTTATTCAGGACTCCCTCAAGCCTGCTAGGTCGGTCAAGATCGACCCAAAGTCGTTCTGGCCTTTGATGTCGCATACGCTGCGTCTGGGGAAAATCAAGCAGCACAAGGGAGGAAGTCTCAGTTATTTTGAACGCGGCTTGATTCTTGGCTTGGCATTGAGCCTCGTCGCCATCTCAGGAGTCTCTGTGGGTGTTTACCGTGCAAGTCATGTTTTCTTCAAGCGCACATGACGAACTGCCGTAGCTTGAAGATGAGACAGGATCGTATTGTATTGGCCAGGATCGAGCGCAGTTGTTGCAATATTGAAAGCATAATGGTAGAAGTCAAAGATGTATGTAATACTTTCGCGAGATACATTAGAAAAATGCTTATTTCTCCGGCTATTTGGCAAGTAGGAATACGATAGTTGCCAGCGACGAAAGTTGTTATTCCCTAGGTCCAAATGGGATCATCACCAGTTACAATGTAATTCAGCCCGAAGGGCGTTTTACTCAGTCAGAAAGAATTGAGCATAAAACCTCCTCTGATTGGCTAATTGGCCTGGCCTGTACTCAACTCGCGCACGAATTGGTCCGCTGATAACGCCACCAAATGAAGCCGCACAAACCCCTGAGCGTTGACCAGGTAATTAGCTAGCTTGGCAAGCTCTCCAAGAGCTTTCAGGTTCTTCTTTTCTTCAATGCAATCCTTACATTAAACCTATGTGGCGGCTGCTTCCCTTCTCTGTCGAATCTATCAAACCCATCAGGTTGCTAACGGTATCTAGGTTCACATATTACCTCCGCAGCCGGCCTACCTCTCCAGATTCCCCGGTTACCCTGCCTCCGGGAAGCAGTGCAGTTTCCTCCCTGATCATTCAGACCTGATCTAACTACCTCAAAGACAGCCTCTCCATCGAGTTCTATCACGGTATTGGACGTAAGCCTCCCTGCCCGAGCGATAACCAGCAGTCTAGGTGGGTAAGAGGTGGATACATATACGGCCAGATGGAGGACGATATACCCCAGGCAGTTCGAAACTGCCGCACCTGCAAGCAAGACCTGCCCGAAGTCGAATTTCGAAGCGTCAAGGACCCTACGAAGTTTACAGTAGACTGTGCTAGCTGTAGGACACGTCGAAGGGAAGGTGTAGCCGAATCCCGAGCCGCCGTTGCCGCCATGCGGAATATCGCCTTGCGGCTATCGCCACGCAGAGCCATGAAGAGGACCGATTCTCTAGCTAACCTGACGCCTCCAAGGCGGACTGCGCCAAGGCCTGCGTCTGTGCACGGCTCACAACCTCCTGCTACGCCTGCTTTATTTCGTGGCCTGGCGCCCGCACTCCAGGGACTGCCTAGACCTCTGCTGAGGCCACCTACCCCAAGCGCAGTAGAGGGACCTTCCCCTATCCCTCCTACCTTTAGCCTGCCAACAGTAGTTCTGGGCACGCCGATTCTTCAAACGCCAATTCCTCAAGGCACTCTTCCAACGGCTCCTGTTGTGCTAGGCACGCCTATATCACAGGAATCGTTCCCTACCACTCCTTCATTACCGTCACAGGGTCATCGCCGCGGCCGCTATACACGTCAAGGCGCACATGCTCAAGAGCGACAGTTTGACCAGATAGTTGATCCACCTTTTACAGGGGACTTTAACTTGCCTGCCCTTAGTGAGGAGGATCAGGCCCTTGTGAGGGAGTTCTATACTGCCCTGGATGACGACAAGATGCATAGTTGCATTCGCTGCCGGGAGCATTGGTTCGATATGAAGAGAAATAGCTTGAAAATCTGCAGCCGCTGCATTAGTCGAGACAGGGAGAGAACCCCTAACGATCCCTACTTCTTTAGCGCTGCGAATAACCTTGACTTCGGGGAAGTCCCCAGTAATCTACCTAATCTAACGATGGTTGAGGAGATGCTGATTGCTAGGGTTCACGTACACGTGAAGGTCCTACAGGTACGTGGCGCTCAGTATAAATACCGCGGCCATGTTGATTGGGCCTGTTAAAACGCGGTAGAGGTACGCCTATGACTATCAGTCAACTCCCTTACTACAGGTCTGAAGTGGTTTTTAACAACTGGTTACCGCCGCAGTCGAAAGGGGGATCTAGGGGGTTTCCCTCAGGAGAGTTTAATATCAGGTTGGTATACGGTATTTACCCTTCGGGCTGGATATTCAGCCGTTAAGTCCCTTGCCTTGGCAACTTAACGGGTGTTCGAAGTATTTTATATAATCTATCAAACTCATCCCGGTAGAAGTCGCAGTAACGGCCGTCTCAATACAAGAGTGAAGTCCTTTGATGGTCTCAGCATCACCGCGCAATCTACCATAAGGTCGCTTGGCAGATCAGGATTTGCGCTTCTGATGTTACAAGGTAGGCGAACAGGCTTGTCGCGTGTTTGGCCCATAAATTAATGAGGACTTGAACCGTAGAATGAAGTGCCTAGATTAAACACGGCCCAAGGAAGAACAATTGCCTAGGCTGGTAGATAGATTCTTGATGTTAGCTGGTGTCTAGCCGGAGGTCTCGGAGAGGGAACGAACTAAGCGAACTCCATGTACGGGGCTCCGCATTGTGTTACTAATCCCGCCGATTGTACGGTCTAGAAGTTTCTCAACATGCTTTTACACGAGTAAAGGCTCCAGGTAGCTACCGTCAGTGACACATTGCGTTCATGTCTGTGGAGCCGTGTGGACAAGCCGAACGGCCAAGGAGCTAGTCTTAGTTTGTCTCCCACTCATCACAACATACCGTCATCGTAACCTCTCGGATCGACGCCTCTAATCAGGATCAATACTTAAGTAAAGGCCCTTATTGACTCATAGACAAGCAAGTGAATACCTAAATACCAAGATACATCGACAGTAATGGGTCTCACTTCTCAATCTCCTCTGCGCCGGGTGGTTACTCACCACAAAGGCACCAACTCCGCGGTCCTCATCGATGATGAGCTCCAGCCCTTTCCTGCCTTCGCTAGCGATGCCGTTACCGTCTGGCAGAATAACCAATATCCGGCTGAGCTCGTCAACCAAGATCCGACGAGATCTGACGCGGTCATTTACACCCGTGGCTCGCTGATTCGGGCTGTGGATTTCCCTCCAAACTCGCAGGGGCACAACCACGGAACTGCATCACTCGACTACGGCATCGTGTTTGATGGCGAGCTGGAGTTGGTTCTTCAGGACGGCTCACGAACAATTGTTCGTGCAGGCGACGTCGTCGTTCAACAAGGTGTAAGCGCTGCATAGAGAAGCGCCCTTCTCCAATGCCGATATGCTGACGAAACCAACCGTATTAGACTATCCATCAGTGGAATAATCTGACCGATAAACACGTACGTGTGCTTTTCGTCCTTTTCCCGTCTCAGAAAAAGGCTGTGGACGGCGTCATGTGAGCGAAGAGGGTGTGCCAGATAAATATCTCCCTCGTGATTGATGAAGAGGTTTGATAGTATTGATCGAGTTGTACAGACCTTTGAAGCAATTATGAGTGTCTACCGAGTTTTAAACGATTGCATTGTGTGAAGTATGCCCTAGGTTAGACATCTTGGCTCACAGGATGCTGGGGAAAAGACAAGGAGCATATTGATCCCCTACACACATTTTGAGGCATGCAGTTCAAAGGTCATTCTGACGAAGAAGGCAAAAGATTACTTGAACCCTGGAACTTGCATCACTAAGCCATATGTGCCGTATACGGGCAAAACGAACGGAAGCTTTCAACAGCTAGCCCGTGTGTGCGGTTCATGATCTTGTTCTGCTTCGAACACACACTATCTGGTTTTGAAGCCGCCATGTGAGGCAGATTCTCTTAATTGGCTCGGGCTTTTAATCACTACTGTGGCGGCAGCTCAAAGTGCGATGTGTAGACAGTATGTATATTGGTACCCATGCCTTCATTCACTGTCTATAGATTTGTATGCCAACCACTGCGAGACGGGAACTTTATGCGTGACCTTACCATCATTCTAACCCATCAGGCGTTCTCTACTACGAGTTTCTCTCAATGACGCGGGTAACAAGGTCCCTGTAGAATTTGGTTAGTAAAACATAGTATCCCATCGAGTGCGGATGGACCCCATTTTCGCCAAGGGCGGGGTAAAGCCAATCAGGGCTTATGGGACCACTAGAATAATCGAATCATATGCTAAGATTCAGGGTACCTCGATTCCTCTATAGATTTTGGGTGTGCCAGAGGTACCAACAATCTCCATCAGTACATAGCGGTACGTTACAGTCTAAGCAGCCTTTTCGAGTCTTTTTTCGCTGTTGCGGCTGTTGAGTGAGGCTATTCCTAGATACCTCACTTAGAGCCTCGCGTTTCTTCCTCCTGCCGCAATAGGTGCAAGGCGAGTTAACCCCCCTTGATCCCTTGCGATGGTGCTGCCAAGGAATAGATGTTTTCCTCTTATCTAAAGCCCGTTGAGGTCGTGAAAGTCTTCGACCTCCTGCTAATGGTCCAAACTGTTGAATAAGCTAGGATGCAAGCAGTCGCCGCCATTGGTACTGGGTCTTAACCTTTTGCCACTCGGGCTTACCCCAGAGCTGCAGGAAGAAGCTATTCACAACGATCACTTCTAGTAGGAAATTCCAAGCAAGTGCCTGCCAGCCTCCTCGACGAATAGGGCGGTTGTATTGATAATACGACCTCATCTGGTCACTAATATCAACCCCATTCATCTTATGGTTATACTCGTCAATTGCCTCAGGCACCGGGAGGTTCTTCCGGACGTCTGGGCCGAAGGCTTGCCGAGCAGCCCGCTTGCTAGCAGAGCTTCCGGCCGGCCGGCGCCGGAGACGGATAACCTCCCGGCCGTCTCGGAAGACGGTTGTTAAGAAGAGGACAAGGGCGTTATCCTTCCAGGTGAATTGGTTGACCTATAATGAAGAGATAAACTGATCAATATGGAGATATCTATAGAAAGTAGTTTGCAATACCATACCTCCCCGTCTAAGGTAGGGATACAATGGATCTGACCCCAAGGAATACCCTGGCCTTCTGCTTCCTTCTCAGCGACGAGGATCTTATCTATCCCGCTCTCTTTCCGGCAGGTCCCGGAAGCCCCGACCTGCTGCTTCCGGAGGGCCCGGAGAAGCCGTACGGAAGCAAAGAGATTATCTAGGAATACGTGGTAGACTGCAGCCGGAAGTAAGGTAATAAGTGTCGTTACAACCCGCTGCGTTGGCGTTAACGGGGCCCACTTTGCAGCAGCAGCTCCAGCCTTGCTGTCTTCCGGCCGGGCTTGAGGGACTAGTCCGTACGGGCCCTTTCCGTGTACGTGCCAGAGCCACCGGAGGCAGTAGCCCGATTGGGCAAGGATCCAGACCTTGAAGCCGGTTGGGATCGGCTTCGTCGGTATTGTCGTCGTCTCTAGGGACCGGCCCGTAAACCGGACCATAGCCTCGTCAACGGTAAGGTCGGAGCCGGCTGTATAGAAGGAATCCCCAGTCTCTTGGATATGGGTTGACCACTCGTTAACCTTCCGATATATATCTGGCATCCCGGCTTGGGCGGGGGCTTGGGCCCGGGCCTGGCGTTGACCTCCTGACTGGCTGGGCTGGAATTCAGAGGTATCAAAGATACGTAGCTGCCGGAGCAGACTTTGGAAGCGGTCCCGGGAGATAAACCGGGTGAATAGATAGATAGGATCCTCCTTTTGCTGTTGAGTTGACCAATATCTTGATATTTGAGGTTCGCTATGTATCCCCATATAAAGCAGGATTCCTAAGAAGAGGTAAATCTCATCTACAGAAGTCTTCCTCCACTCATACACTCTTGACCGTTTAGCCCGGGGACCTTCCTTAGATAACGGCGCTGCATTCGTCCATTGCACCCACCGCTCAATAAGGCCCCGGGGAACGTACCGGAGGAATAGGTCAAGCGGGGCTGCCGGCAGCTCCCGTATCTCTCGGGGCCGGGTCGGTACGTCAAAGGGTAGGAAGGAGCCCGGCGGCCCGCGCTCGACAGCCGGAGGTTCGTGGGGCCGGACTGTGCTGTTATCGCACTGCTCCGGCGTACAGTCGGTAGTGTAGGCGACAGCGAGGTCTTCAGGAAGGATCTCAACCATAATACAGCTCCGTACGGAAGCCCCGGAAGCCCCAGAAGCATCGGAAGCCCCGGAGGCACCGGAGGCATCAGAAGCATCAGAATCACTAGAAGACATCGCAGCATTGAACAAAATGACGGTTTTGGTGGTGACAGCAGGTAAGAAAACATAGGTGCAAATGATGTTTCGTCATGTACTGATTGAAGTGCGGAGTAAAAGTGGGTATAAAAGTGGGTATTTTGGCCTTGGCGAAAATGGGGTCCATCCGCACTCGATGGGATAGCTTACAGACACTGATGCCTTACGTGTCCATGTACGCTCGGACTGTAATGATCTTGCCCTCATCGTTGAAGCCGAGAATCCAAGAGTATTCGTTGGGGAATGGCTCTCCGTCCTTCGTCTTGGTGTTGACCGCCTTCAGCTCTACGGCGGCTTGGTTGCCATCGACAATGATGTTCTGCACAACTAGATGCAAAGGCCCAGCCTAAGTTGAAGAAAGGGGTTTTGTCCCCTCCTGAAACGCAGCGGCAGACTTGTAACGACCGGATATCTTACAGAACGTGCCTGTGAGCGCTCATGTCAGCTGATTGGTCTTAATGCCATGTCCCTCGCCTGTCAATATCCGCCCTTACCCTTCACCGTCCAGTCCACGTTGGGATCCACGTGGGGCCAGAAGGATACCATGTCGCCCGAGGCGACAGAGTCAAAGATAGTGCGAACATGTTCATGGGTAACCATTTTGAGTTATTGGGGCGAAGGTGTGAGCTAGGTAGTCAACAGGAGTAGATGAAAAGTAATATGCTCTGGGACATTGCCAGAAGGCACGAATGATGGCGTCAAATAGCCAAGGAAATACGGAGGACCCTTTCAAAAGTCATTGCCTGCGCTAAGGACACTAGCGCAGCGGGAAAAAGCAAATTGCTAGGGAAAATGTATCAGGCTGTTCTCTTATGTACCTACCGATCTGTCCGACCTTCCTTGTATTCATTTCCACCCTCCAATTCGATGATTTTCTCTATGCGACGAGGGATGCGTTCGATCCAGGCCTGAATAGCTTCCTGCGGCAATTCCTCCCAAGCAGCTTTCCAAGCCTTGACTGCATCATGCCGTGACTTTGGGGCCCCTTTCCTCGTAGTCCGCCTCTTCATCCATAGCCAAGTTGGCTCAATAGCATTAAGGTCCGGTGAATTGGGGCACCAAAGCAGCCGGGTAATGCTATTTAGATTATAGCACCGTTGCTGTATGTAGTGGTTATGTGCTGGAGCCTTATCTTCTTGAACCAATGTGCCCGGCCGGTCCTTGGCACATTCTAAAGCAAAAGGAAACATCTTCGGGATCAGAATCGATTTCTGATAGCGATACCAGTCAATAGCGCCCTTGGAGCCTCTCGTCAGCTTTCCAGACTGCTTATTCCATCGCCAACTAGGCTTCGGGCCAGGTAGTTGACGAAGATGAAGTCGTCTCACGCCATTCGTAAGCTCCCACTCTTCCCGCAGAATAGGCGCAAGTTCCTCGTTCATTTTCGCGATAGCTTCATCAGCAGCTTTCTTCTCTGCCGCGGTCTCTGGGCCCCAGCAGTGATGAGGGCCCTTCTTATCATAGGAAAAACAGCCCCAGAACATAAACTCAGACGCGCCCTTCCATCTCTCCCGGATACAGCTTCGAACGAGGGCCTCGTCTGACTTCCTCCACACACGATAGCTTCCACGCCGATGAAGCAGAATAACGGAAGTCTCATCAGACCAAATGACATTCTTCCAGTCCTCCAAAGTCCAGTGGCGATGGTTAAGACACCAGGTTAGGCGTTCCTTCCTCATCTTCTTCGTCAATCCAGGCTTCCTCGTCGGCTTGGTCTTCCTGAACCCAGCTTTCTTCAGTATCCGCCACACAGTGACGGCTGAAATGTCGATTCCATCATTGCTGAGTTCCCCGGCGATATCAGCGCACTTTTTTTCTCTGCCAAATCGATCGCGGCGCACCTTGGCGATAATCTCTATTCGAGCCTCATCTGTCTGCTTCTTGGGACGCCCGGGGCGGTCAGAATCGCAAAGGAACTCATCTCGAAGGGTCAACGGCTCTTGGTTTGGATCGAAACCGCGTTCAATGGCTCGGGCATATATGCTACTGATCGTACGTATCGAAAGACCGGTTATTTCTGTTACTTCAGCTGTTGTTTTGCCTCCAAACGGGCTCTTCAGGAAGACCACAAGAGCCCGGGTCGCGATGTCTGTTTTTTTCTTCATTTTTGGCTGTTGAGGCGGTCAGATTGAGGGGAAAACGAAGGATCAACGAAGAGGGGAACGGTACCTAAGGATTTTGGTGGGTACATTCGCTTGTGACCTAAATCCCTGTTTGTGGCTGATCCTAGCGTCTTGGCAGGCAATGACTTTTGAAAGGGTCCTCCGTACACGTAATAGAGACGGCCCCGGAAAGCCCCATATTACTGTGATCCACTGTTGTAGTGGTCAAGCGGCACGCGGCCGGCTCGGGGGGGGGGGGGGCGCGGCGAGACCTTGACTGTGTGGAGAAGCCCGAGATGGATTGGCGTGGATAGTTAGCCAGCCGGTGGGGCCGAACCAATGTTTGCTCTCGTGATGTCTGTCGGTCGGCTTTGAGGTTAGGGCATGTGACTGAATGCTAATGAGGCCAAGTGGCCGAGACACTGAGGTGCTACGCTTGGGTTTTTGCGGGAATGGCTCACAATGACGTGCACGGTATATGGTTGTATCGTACACATTCGACGCCTGATACCAACTTATATCGTGTGCCTGTCCCCTGCTTGTTCGACGCTCCTCAAAACTGAAGTCATTTTCACTTTCGCCACAGATCTTATAGAGGTGCCAAGGATATCTATTCCGCCCAACAACCCACCAAGCTAGTGCTCAAGATGCCTCTGAAAATCATCATCGTTGGTGCTGGTCTCGGGGGTCTTGGCTGTGCCATTGCTTTGACTCGTGCTGGCCACAAGGTTGAGGTATGTAGACCATTGTTTCTTGATGGAGGGGTGACAAAGCCAACGCATCAAGGTTTTCGAACAATCCTCGTTCCTGAACGAAGTTGGCGCTGCAATCCATATTCCTCCCAACGCCACCAGAGTTCTCAAACACTGGGATTGCGACTTTGAAGATCTACAAGCCACCCTTTGCAATGCAATCAAGGTCTACGACAAGACAGGGAAGCTCATGTTTATCCCTGCGGTAAGCACCCATCAAGTCCGAGGCTACATGAATCATCTACTGACTTTTGTTCTTCTCCTTAGAGCACCAAGGCACTCCATGAGAAGCTCAATACTCGAGATGAATGGCTTCTCTCGCATCGCGTCGACTTACACAACACTCTGAGGAAGCTAGCCACTGACGAGACGTATGGAGACAATCTGAAGATCCGTCTTTCCAGCCGTGTCATGTCCGCGGTGAGTCACTGTCTGCGCCTTTTTATTCTCCTTTCCAGTATTATTCTCATCGTCATCGCCACTTTGTGCGTATCATGTGGCTAACGGTGCGACTTTGCTCAAGGATGCGGAAGCCGCAGAGATTGTTCTTGAGGACGGGACCAAACACCGAGCTGATCTACTCGTCGGAGCAGACGGCGTGCATGTAAGTAGTAAGACTGTTACAGCTACGTAACATGCATGCTAAACCAGGTTGCAGTCAAAAGTCGTCGCCGCGGTGACCCAAAAGACGCCTGAACGCAAGAGCACAGGGCAAAACACATTCCGATTCTTGGTCCCTATGGACAAGATTCAGGCCAATCCGCTCACGAGACGCTTATTTGCGAACCTTGGTATCGACTGCCAGCACGTTTTTGTTACATATGACCGTCGTCTAGTTATTTATCCTTGTCGGCGCGGCAAACTGCTCAACATCGTCGCCATGCATCCAGCTGAGGATTCCAGCCTTGAATCCGAATCCTCATGGCTTGCTGGAGGCAAGATAGAAGACTTGCTCAACACTTACAGCGAGTTTTCCCCCGACATCATCGAAATGTGCAGTCTTGCCGAAGACTTGAAGCTCTGGAGCTTAGCTACAAGAGATCCCCCCGAGAAGTTCTATAGGGGCAGGACTGTCTTAGTAGGTGATGCAGCTCATCCCATGCTTCCTCGTAAGTCCTCGTTTACCAAGAGTGTAATGTGCTCTAATAGCAATAGACCAAGGTCAAGGTGGTGCACAGTCCCTGGAGGACGGCGCAGCTCTTGGAGCTCTGTTCCCTGCCGATACAACTGTAGATCAAATACCGAGGAGACTCGCGCACTTTAACAAGCTCCGCTATGGCCGAGCAGTAACCGTTATGTTCATGTCAAAGATCAATGATGAGAGGCGAGGAGAGATGATGGATGACCTCCGCAAGTTTGTTCCTGACGCGCAGCTTCCGAAGAGCATGTTTGAATACGCTTGGGACTCATACGTTGTTCGTGATGCGCAGCAGCTCCTGGCGAATGAGACCAAAGCTTGAAGCAGAGCAGCATACAGGGAAACTAGGGTTCCGTCGAGGTAATTTACCGAATGGTAATTTACCTATCTGACCAAAGTTTTTGACGTCAGAAACCTCTAGGTATTTTACATGTCAAAAACCTCTCATTGGCCGATGTCCATATCATCTCCACTATTTTCCAAATCGGTCTCTTCCCAACCCCAGCCATCGACAACAATAGAGTCTTGGAAGGCGTTTTCTATCTTTACTAACCGAGCAACATCAACTGTCTCCCAGTTTTTGACAACCATCGGTTCCGCCGGATTATCTTTGACCGTCTTGAGCCTCTTGAGCACCCGACTGTTCATATAGATGAAAGTGACCTTGTCAGTGCTAAGCGGACTAAGCCGATTCCGAAGCTTACAATGAAGGTAGTTCGTAGCACTGAAGGATCGCTCTGAAGGAACAGAGTTCGCCAAGGATCCTAGAACTCTCCTTGCCAATGTAGCCAACTTGACTCCCATAGACCCAAAGTATCCCCACGCGCTTAGGACGTAATAGTGAGAAGGCGTATGAGGAGTCTTCGGCTGTTCTCGATAGATCCGCGAGGTTGGGCCAAAGAGAGCACCTTCGCGAGCACGGAATCGACAAAACTCCCCAAAGAGCTGTTGGTACTCTTCGTTACTAGTGTTTTCTTCTAGGAAGCGATGTGCTCTCTCCATAGTGTCAAGCCCAAGACCCTCCCCTATTGTTGTCCGTGGGTCCAAGGCAAATGCGAAGTGGTGAATGTCTGTCGTTTGACCTTTCATCCTTTGGACTCGCCATTGCCTCAGCTCCGAGTAGTTGATAAGAGGATCTTGGTTAGCCTCTTCAAGGGCATCCCATTTGCTCTGGATAGTCAACCAACGGGGAATAACCTCTCCAACGCATGAGTGATCTCGCTCCGAGCAACGTTGTGCGTTTTCGATAGGCCGAAGGATCTTAGCCAACATCTCTACCTCATGCCAAAACTCAAAGTTGTTGATGGACGAGAGTATTGCCCTTAGGACTTGTTGATCTTCCTCTTCCTCCTCTTCCGCTTTGATAGCCTTAGCTTTTAGGGAATTGAGGACCATAGCATCACGTGCATATGCTCGAAGAGCATCTTTGTTCGCCAGTGAAGACATAACAGCTCCGAGTTGTGTTCCCCAACGAGTGATGGCTGGTGTAATGAAAGCCTTCTGTTTACCGTAACACTCAAGCTGATAAGCACGAAGTCGTGCGAGTTGGAGCTTGGCCTTTTTAAAGAACGTGATGATTCTCGTAACTTTCTTAAGGACTGAAGCCCATCTCTCCGATTCCACGATGTCTTTCACTAGAAGTTGAAGACCATGGGAATCACACAAAATGAAGAAACAATGCCTGAACTCAGGCATATTCTTCATCTCAGCGTGGAGTTTCCGCATTGTCGAGCATGTATCTGTGCAGATAGCGTTCATGCGAGAGAAATCATGGAAGTCCTCTCCTTCCTTCGTGAATACCTCTTCCAAGAGTGGCTGGATTAGGCGAATGGTATTCAAGGCCGTATGTTCCTCGTTCCGTGTATTAACCGTCTTCCAATAGAATGTAACCGAGTTGGGAATTGAGATCGAAATGTTGACAATACGGTTGTTGCTTATGTCGTCAGAAGCGTCAAAGATGACATTGAGATGGTCGGCATCGTCGAGGATCTCCTTGACTTGGACTCGGTAATCTTGGTAAACTTCAGGAAGTATGGTGGCAATTCGATCACCACTAGGGGGCTTGTACGCTGGATTGAGCATTTGGATGAACTCAACCATGCCAGAGTCTTCGAAGGTGGTGTATGGCTTGCCAGACTTAAAGATGGCTAGGGCTGCGGCTCGATCGAGTTGATCTTTAGAGTTTCGGTCCATTATGGACAAAGCTGTAGTGATTCGAGGCTGGCGATCAACATGGCCTGCAGCTTGCTGGAAACCAAGACACTCTTTGGCAAGGTGATTCTGTTGCCGTTGGACGTGCTTGGTCATGGTTTTAGAACAGTATTTGCACCGAACGCGAAGTTGAGTGAATTTACCCCCTCCTGGAGGAATTGGGGCTGCTGCAAAGTGTTCATGAACACCATGGGTTTTAGGGCGAGCGCCTTTGTTACTCATGGTGACAGTCGCATGTCCATTGCTTTTCAACACCGAAGATGGGAATTTGGTGATGATTTGTGCGTCCCATCGGTAATTTTACGATGCACTAAACCTATTCCGTGTATATATTAGTCCTAATACGGGTAGGAACTAAGCCTAAAATGGGAGAGTTTTTGACGTAAATTACTGCCAAAAACCGTCTTTAGGAATTTGACCGTCAAATACTGTTTTTGACGGTCAAAAACGGAACCCTAAGGGAAACGGGGGCAATGGTATCCAATTGTCCAGGCTCTATTAGCTAAAGCAACATCCCAACACTTGGTAGTCGATGTGTGGAAGACCGTGAAAGGCAGCAATTCAGAAGCAGTAGGACTTCATATGACCTTTCCGTTGAGAAGTTCAGTACCAACGGCGTAGCTGAGAAAGCAGGCGCCTCGAGGTCGTCTCTGTGACTTATCGATGTATTAAGGCAATGGTAGAAGGATAAACTTGATCGTCATACGGAGACAGCTTGAAGCAAAGTGAACCCCCAATCTCAACAATGCTAAAGCGCACAGGGAGATTCTAAAACAAATAAGGAAGCGCTACGTGATTATTCTGGTAATATCCATAGAATTACTTATTGAAAACCTTGTCTGCAAACCTTGAGTGAACACTTGGCTGAGTTGCGACTCAAGGGAATGGCACAACGACCCCATTGAGAATGCCATAGCAAACACATTCTGAGAGGCTTCCAAGCGCTTCCCTCCGCGAGCGAAGCCCCTCTGGCAGACTGTTCTGACACATGCAAAGCCCACACCACTCCACTAGTACCCATTAAGCTAGCTGCTTCGGAATGCGACGCCAGCAAAGCCGAAGTCATCGAGTCATCACATCGGAGTGTCGGTAATTACCCCACCGGATCTCTCCCATTGTCAGGCGATCCTGTGGAGATGGCGCTGGTGCTGACATGTGGAGATGTCGTTCCAGATCTTGACCACCGGCTTGCTTAGCTGAGCGCCTGAACCGTGCTACGACATGGCTGTAGTGAGCCGGTCAGTGACATCCCCAATGTCCGAATTATATATCGTTCAGTTTCTATAACAGTTTTCTTGCGACTACCACTTATCGTGCACTGCTTCAAAAGTCAAGACTCCAATCAAGACACCAACTGTCACGATGACGGACACGACACGTCAAGTAGATGAAACTTTTTCATCCTCCAACTTGAAGAGGGACAAGTTCACTGAGATAGATCATTCCAACATTCCACTCGAAAAGGAAGAATGGCCCGTCATCATCATCGGTTCGAGCATGGTTGGTAAAACCCTGGGTCTGCTACTTGGTTATCATGGGTATGAAAATCCTAAGCCACTCAACAATGTGACAACACCATTTACTATTTGCTAGTGTTAAGTCAATGTCATTTGATCGCCATGCCGCTGCAGGTACCCATCCTCGAGCGGCTGGCTTGAACTTCAGGACGAGCGAAATCCTCCGTCAACTGGGACTCGAGGAGTTTACTTTGGAGCAGAGTGCGAGTGAGTTCGATCTCAACGCTGGCATGCTCCTGGTCGAGAAACTCGTCGGCGGCAAAGTCTTGAAGCATCTCCAAGAGCATGACCCCGAGAAAATCAAGGATATCACCCCTTCTAGCTGGGTATGGATCTCGCAACGCATGTTTGAACCCATCCTGGGCGCCCACTCGGACCAGTACGACAGCGTACAGCTCCACGGACACGAAGTGCTCCTTTACGAAGAAGTGGAGGACGGAGTCATTGTTGTGGTCAAGACTCTCGATTCAGGAGAGATCAAAAAGCACAAAGCGCGCTATGTGGTCGCCTGCGATGGAAACCGGAGCCCAACGCGTCAGAAAGAGGGTATCTCTTGGGATGGACCAGGTATTCTCAGGAACAGCGTTAGCGTCAGCTTCAAGTCTGACCTGAGCCCTTTCATTGGCAAGAGAATGGTTCATGGCGTTATCTATGTTGCAAACGAAAAGATTGGTGGCGGCTTTCGCCTTGAAAACGAAGGAAAGGAGGGACTCCTCATGGTCAATAACGTAGGATCCAAGGCCGATTTTGCACCTGGTTCCGTCACATCGGAAGAGGCCAGGGAATACTTCTATGCGTGTTCTGGCCTCACCCCAGACCAGTTGTCTCTTGACATCCAGACCATGAACTACTGGACAATGGCGGCATATACGGCTGGCAAGTTTGCCAGTAAAGGCGGCCGTGTCTTCCTGGCTGGAGATGCTGCTCATATCATGCCACCAACTGGAGGCTTGGGAGGAAACACTGGAATTGCGGTATGCCGCCCGCTTAATATCCAAACGCCTCTGGACTAAGACTGACATAGTTGTGTATAGGACGCCCACAATATCGCATGGAAGCTAGCGTACGTCTTGTCCGACAAGGCGTCGCATTCCCTGCTGGAGACTTACAACAGCGAGAGGAAGCCGATAGACGAGTTTACGGTCTTGCAAGCCCACAGTCGGTTCCAAAACCGTGTTGTGGTCCAGCAACCACCCGCCCCGGAAGCTCCTGATGTCGCCATAGAACTAGGATACAGATACCCTCAGGGCGCCTTTCTCCCAGAAGAACATTACAAAGTTCCGAAGCAGCTTTACGACGATCCGGCTCAGCCCACAGCAGTCCCAGGGTCCAGGTTTCCGCATGTCTTTCTCGAAGAGACTGCGAGTCCCCATAAACGCATCTCGACGATTGATCTCGTGAAGAAGAATTTCGTGCTCATCACTATCGAGCCGGAATCACCCTGGATCCGAGCCGCTAGTCAAAGTCCTATCGAGCTGGATGTACATGCTCTGAACGCGATGTCTAGTCCATACAGAGATTCAGAGGGGGCTGTTGAAAGGAAGTGTCGTCTCAAAGTCGGTGAAGCAATGCTTGTACGGCCTGATGGTTTCATTGCTTGGAGAGGCGGGAGGTCCGATAATGGTCATGCCGAACAGTTAAAGATTGCGCTAGAGGGTATATTGGGAAAGAGTTTCTAGAATTTCGAGTTTCAGTCAAGTAGTTGCTTTAATCTAAGATTTAAGTTTAAAGACTTTATGACCAGACACAGAATGAGATAACCTCGTACCAAACTCACACAGAATTGTCCTATTTGAGTAATGTTGATCAAGCTGATGTAGCCATTTGACTCGGTCTTGGGTCTCATTGCTAGAGTTCTGGTAGATACATACATCGTTCCGGTCAGGTTGCTCACATCATCAGGGTAATGTAGAGAATAGAGCGGCGACGGTAGGACCTGACGGTAAAAGCTTCCTTGGCAAGCGTGAGTCCAGAGTTGTTTGCGGCAAGCGCTTTCTCTTCCTCAAGTTGCATGTTGATGCCGTCCATCTCGTTGCGAATGTAGGGGTGGTCTGCGGGAAGGCCTCGCAACCTGGACAGAACAGCTGTCAGGACAACGGAACAAGACAAGAGAACACACCCTCCGTTGCCCATGAGTTATGTGTAAGCATAGGACAGTCCTCCAGGGTTATTCCTAGAGCAATTCTGCGTGGTGCCCACAGCCTAGTAGTGGAACGCGAAATGATACTTGTGGGATTCAACTCGCAGCAAAGAGTTTTATGTTATCTCGTAATGATATATCTCTGATGCGAAAAGACTACCGGTAAATCCTAGCCCATTAAGTCAAAAGGTCTTGCTATAACCGTGGTTGAACGATTACAGCTTGCTAGCTTTATAGGCTTAAGGTGCAATTGCCCACATTGCATGCGTTTCCGCATCAATCTCTTAGATACTTATCAGTTGGTCACAGGATCCAACAACGGAACCACCAGATGGCTATCAAACTTGGCCCCAAAGCTAACGGTATGGCGACCCTTGTTCTTGTGCGTGGCGCCAAACATAGAAGGAAACTCCATGTAGCTCATGTAATGGCCAGACACCTTGAGAGTCAGGTGTTCACCCTCATCAAAGATAATTCCGGTAGGCCAAATAGGAACTTCAAGCTTGGTGATAGTGCCAGCAGGAATCGCCTTTCTGGTAGTGTTGGTATACTCAGGCCAGTCGCCAGTGAACTTGCCAGGCTCGGGAGCCACCTTGCTCACGGCATGGCTACCTCTCAGAGTTCCAGTAGGCCCTAGGTACTTCAGAAAGCACGAGTCGGCAGCCTCGGAATGATCCTTCAGCGGGGGTATCTGCTCGTCTAGCGGGACGTTCATGTTCACCAGTGACTTTCCAGAAGCGTCGGCCTTTCCAAGCTGTACAAAGACATCAATCTCGTCTTCACTTTCGTTTGCAATGTTTAGGACAAGCCAGGAATATCCGAGTAGCCACGTCTTCTTGGTCAACCTGTGTCTGAAGATGAGTTCTTCGCCGCCGGCAAGTGGCCCCTTGGGCACAAACTCGGCATCGTACGAAGCAGACCCAACCTGGCTCACTGGGTTTAGCTCGAGCTTCTCGCCGGAAGCGAGGTAGAGCTTGGTATGTTTCGTTTGCGGAAGAGGGAAAGATTCGAGAGGAAGATGGACAACGGGAGGCTGTGGCATGTAGGGTCAGCTGCATTGGGACTTTGAGATAGAAGGCTAATTCGACGAGACTTACCTTGTTGAATCCGAGAAGCGAAACCCGAACTCTGGGAGTGCTTTGCCAGTCATTCTTCTTTCCCCTCAGATAGTAGTCAAAGAACTTCGTCAAATCGTCGATGTTTGCCGGGTCATACAAGTCTGACCACTCTTGCTTGGGGTGGATTCGCAGCCTATCAAGGTTAGCAAGCTGATCATCCAAGCGGGATGGGATATAGCTACTATAGCAATACGCAACATAGCATGTGAGACTCACCACTTATCCTTGGAAGCCAACGTGTGGTAGGCACGGATGGAGCCGGTTGTGTGGAGGGCACTGGAGTAGCTGGCGAGTATATAAGCCGGGACATTGATGTCCTCAAGCTTGGATCGCTTGTCCTCCCAGTAATCGTTAAACAGCGGGTATTTCTCCAACATATTAACAGCGGCCTCACTGCCGTTCCGGCCAACCATGCCGTTTTGGAGGAACCCCCACATGCTGTCGTATGGGTATGGGACACCACCACGGCAGAGTGTATCCCGGTAGAAGTCAGCAGCGCCCTCCCAGGGAGCAATGGCAGCGAGCGATGGAGGCTGCTGAGCGGCGATGTACCATTGGACCATGGCAAGCCAACTGTTGCCGGCGAGGGCAACTTTGCCAGAGCACCAGTCGAGCTTGGCGATATGCTCGATAGCATCGTAGCCATCTTTGCCATCTTGGACCCCAAGCCACCTATCTTGGGTTAGTCTTGTGTGCCATTTTTTATGCTGAGTGGGATGAGTGAAAGCTCTTCTCTTCCCCCAGCAATGATTGTAGGCACTTACGGAACAATGCCTTCGGAATCCCAAGAGCCTCTTAGGTCTGCATTGATAATGGCAAAACCTCTAGCGGGCCAGAGGGCGGGATCCAAACCCTCAAACTTTTCATAACCACTGACTCGACTTTGCGGAACACCAAACCGTCCAGGGAGCATGTCAAGTGAGTTGGGGCCTGTCAATGTTCACGTTAGTAAGCTGCTTCGTGAGGGGACGAAATAACAGGGTTAGGCCTGGTAGATGGAAACTCACCATTGCCTGTCTTGCCGTAAGGACTCCAGACCAGGATCGCAGGGACCTTCTCACTAGTCTTAGGGCGGAAAACGTCGGCGTACAACTTGACACCATCGCGCATGGGCAAGGTGATGTCTTTCTCAAAGATCGTATCCACCTCAAATGCCTTGTGCTCGGGACTCAGGCGGTGACCCTTGGAAATCTCCTTGGTTGAAGGGTTGAAAGGGGCATAGGGCAGACTGCCCTTGTCCCCAGGAGTGATCGTCGAGCTCAGCACCACATCGACATTTGCAATGCGAAGAGGCATGGTAGCGTCTTAGTAAGAATGTTCTGATAAGCTTCTAGTGGCTTTAGATACACAAGTAACTGAAGAAAGATGAAGCTGCGAATCAACCTCTTAATGATGTCTCAATGATCAACTGGTTTCCAATGTCCACTGAGCTTAAATCCGTGATAAGTCCTGTGGGGCTACTGAGGGTTTGACTAAACCCAAAGCATTGAGATGATCCGGAATCTCCGTGCCGAGGCTCGGTATCCCCACAGAGCCGGGTCGGCTCCACTGCGACCGCGTGAGAACCGGGAGTGCTACACATTTGTGGTTACTCTTCGGATGCACGGGGAAAACCTTGTGGTCAATTGACGAAATCATTACCCGTTGGCATTGTGGGGCCTAACAATACTGGCAAAGCTTCCGGTCGATAGACACGAACAAGCCGGGCGAAGAAATGGAAAGAAGAAGACGGAATCCTTGAAACGGTTACGGGGGCGTTTTCGACTCTCCTCAATTATCGAAACAATGTGTACGATAATACCAATAGACAGTGGTAAGCAGACAACATAGGGAGGCGTCTAGGAGCAAGAGTCAGCGCCTAGACGTCGATATGATGCCATTTCTTGCATGATATCGTCAAACATTTCTAAAGAGCGGCGCCGAGGGCGAGGTATTTTGAGACGAATTGCCGGAATCGTCTCATTGCTAGTGAGGGGTTACGGTCATTAGTTGCAGACACTGTACCCCCAGAACCCTCTCTCTTTATGCTAGGAGAATTAGGGTTCATCTAGTACAACCACTGGTCCTTCGATAAACAGCTTCAGCAAGGTTGCGCCGTCGAGTAATGCCTTCAATGCAGCATCAGACCGCTGTGTATGACGATATTGCTTTAGTTTGGCGAACACATGGAATAGGCAGAGGCAAATCGATTGGTAATGAATGCAACAGGAAGATACCACAAGACATATACTGATAGAGCACAAAATCTCGCCTCATGTTTCCTACATCTAGCTGCTTAAGATCATAACATTAAAACATCAACCTCGAAAATCATTGCCACTAGAATATTATAGACAAGGCCAGTCATGGTTCATCTAGGATTCTAGCCAGTAACGGTGAAAGATCTGAATAATGACCCTTGTTCTCTGACTTCCTTTTCGAACCTTTCCTCCAAGCAGTCGTAAATCGACTCGGGAGGTCGGCGCCCAACGCTGTGTGTGGTCAGAAGGCTTGGATATATATTGAAACAGATTGAACTTACTTTTGGCTGTCTCCACGATGCTTGGGGTGGTGATTGAAAACGGCTCCCGTCGCCCAGCAATCTCCCCTTGGGCAGATCGACCGTCTAGACTGTGAGGTTTTACAGCTCTGCTGCCTTGAAAGCGTCACCTGGCTTGCTTAGATATCTTGCTTCGATACCGGTTTTGTCAAACATGCCCGAGAAAACACGGCTGACATCGTTGCATGCGAGGTCAGCACCAGATCGATTGGAGTCCAGATCGATCTCTTGGACTTGCAAGCAACCTCCAGGGGCAAGAGCTTATAAGCATTGACTAAGCTAAGATCGGGACCGTCAAACCACCGGCCCCGGGACCCAGCAGCCCATCGGGGCCGGGCCCGGGCTCCGGGACTGACCATCGGACCCCTCAATGACCTGACGAACCTCACATTGCCCTAATAGACCTCTTGGTCCCGGGCCAGCCTCTGACTGCGGCAGGGCCTATAAGACTGATCCTTAAGACCTTCATTACATAGAAAAACAAGAGCTTCTTTCCACATCTGATCCCCATTACTTGATGCAATACTAACCGTCAGCGCAACCGACATCTGAGGCTCTCAGCCCTCAGGTGTCTCGCTAGATGAGGGCAAAAGCGATCTTGTTGCTGAGACATCTTTGGATCCAGGCATTTTATTTCTGAAGACGTTCCACTTCAAGGTTGGTCTCGTTGAGTAGATAGTCTGGATCTGCTTGGCTGGTCAACTTGACTGTGTGTTTAGAACGATGTTAACGGTGCCAAGAGTCGAAGGAGAAAGGACTCATCTTCTTCAAGGGAACAACAGGGCCGCAATAGCACAAACATATAGATGCATACAGGCAAGCGCAATATGTATCCAATAGTTGGGAAAAGTCTCCGCCACAATACCTGGCTCTCACAAAGTCAGGGACATGCTTAGTTTTTACTCGTTCTTTCTTGAAGGGCGGCTGAATGAGATATGGTGGGGCTCTCAGTTCATTGATCAGTATCGCAACAGTCAGTAGAAATAGTTATTGCAGCTGGATTGTCCTTCTACCTACGTTAGCTGGGCAGCCATACTTTTCCAGGCATCGAAAGCAATATTGCAGTTCCTTTTGAGAGTCCAACATAATAGCACATACACTGCTTCACCTGCCATCGCCGTTTACATCTTTAGGCACCGGCCGAGATACCTTGCCCTCCCTGTCAGAATTTATTATCGGGGCAGTCTCGGTCACTGCTGTCCTCCTATACCGATGGTCTGGTCCTGATTTCTCAAACTTCCCAACTGCGATTTAAGATCCTGGTCTCTCTAGCTCTCAGCAAAAATCTCTGATTGCTCGTGGGCCGGTTAGCAGAATTTTTGAAGCAAGCTACAATAAAGTTAGTAGCTCGCGCTGTGACTTAACTCTGCTTTGATAGGAAGTGTCGTTCAAGGGACTATTCCTGAAGAAGCTGAGCCTAGGAACCGTGACTGTAACACCACCTAGATATGTCAATGATTTTAAGACACTAAGAACTTTGACAACAAGGGCTATATTGTTAAGGTAGCTCCATTACCAATCCATTGTTGACGAGACAGCCATGACTAAGGCCTCGGAAAGATGTTTTAGACGAAAATTCCCGGACTCTATCCTGTCGATTAGGCGACCCAGGACGAAGGTATTTTCCGAGTAGTTTCTAGGTCAAATTGAATCAATCGCTGGGTAAGTAAAGTCCAGACCAGCCTTATCCATGTCTGAAACAAATCCAAGCATCATTTGAGGTGACTTGACTGACTGGAGATCTTGTCTAGGAAGTGTGAGCGGTAGTTGGATGCTATTTCCCCTGAAGTGAAAGTAAATCGCAGCCTAAAGACGAGCCCAACATGAGGCTGCAAGCTGATATGAAGTGGAAGACTGGTAAGAAGGATCCGTACACGACCCTTTCAATGAGGTGATATCGTGACTCGTCACGCCGATCTTCATTGGCCGTGACTTTCAGCAAAGAGATGAGTGGAGAGCAGTCAGCGACGTCTATATTCTGAATCTCTTTAGAGGCCCTGGTGCCGGCTTGAGCATGTCCAGGTTGGTCCGTGCGTTGTTGACAAGGGGTAAAGCCCAGATGGTTCAATGCACGAGGCCTGTGTCCAATAGGAAGTCCATTCGGAACTCCCCCGCGTTTGCATACCCCGTACCCCGTACCCCGTACCCCGTACCCCGTACCCCACCGGCTCGAACTGCCGGTGGGTGCAAGTTCCTAGCTGCCCAGGACGCCTGCACTTCGGCTGCTCGTCTGCCTATATGAAGCACTGAGTGACCCATCTCAGGCAGACTAGGCCACTTCCTTTACTTCACAACTCGTCCTTCCTCCATTGAACCACTAGCCTACAGCACTTGGCAGCAAAGGCACTACTGTCATACCCCTTCGAAGCGGTTTTGCTGGTAGATGGCCCTTTGACAACATGGCTTCTGAGGCAATCCCCCCGAGAAGAGCCCGAACACCATCGAACATTATGAAAACGTGGAACAGGAGGTGCATCTTGACAGAGTTCCCACAGTCGAGGTGGACACTTATCAGGGTCTCACCCTGACATGCGTCATCGTTTACCTGGTAAGAAGACAGGCCCGCAATCATGTGCCAAGTACTGACACCAAACAGGCCATTCTCGCTGTTGGTTTCGCCGAAATGATGGTTATTATATCTTCTGGTTCCGTACGACGCCCGAACAAAATTCCTCATTTTATTCTTGCTGACTTGCATTTGCACAGCTTGCCCGAATCATGGTCGCCGACATTGGTGGCACCGACAAGGTACAATGGATTTCGCAATCTGTTCCTATCGTCAACCTTGCCCTGGGCGCTCCTGTTGCCCAAGCCGCCGATTATTGGTAAGAGCATGCTTCCCGTACATAGTATAAGTCAAGCCTTGCACGAGACCACCGGCTGCCTGAGACATTTTGTTCTTGCACTCCTGTCCTAAACCACGACACTGACTGTGTAATCAAAAGGGGCCGAAAATGGTTTCTGGTCATCTCCTGTGCCTTTGCCGTTGTTGGCAGCATCATCGTCTCGCGTGCCACCAACATCGACATGGCACTAGCGGGCAACGCTCTCGCAAGCATTTCCACATCTGCGCAGCCGCTTCTTTTCGCTGTCGCATCAGAGATCTTGCCTCGACGCTGGCGTCCTGCTGCTCAGGGTGGTGTCACTGGAATCTTTGCGGTTGCTGCCATTCTCGGTCTTCTAATGGGCAGTGCCCTCACGAAGAGCAACCCAAGTGGGTGGCGCATCGTTTGGTACTTCAACACGGGCTGCTTCGCGTTTACGACTCTTATCCTCCTGTTCCTTTACAATCCACCTCCACGTGCCGAACAGATCAACTTTACGTCGAGAGAAAAGCTCAAGAAACTCGACTGGATGGGCATTATCATGCTTCCCGTGGCCGTCACCATCCTTTGCATCGGACTCACCTGGTCCCAAAACCCCTTTTCGTGGAAGAATGCTCACGTCCTCGCTCCATTCGTCGCCGGATTCGTCCTCGTCATCTGCCTGGCCCTATATGAAGGTTTCATCAAGAAGGACGGTCTGTTCCACCATGGCCTCTTTAAAAATGACCGAAACTTTGCCATCTCCTGTTTCCTGATCTTCACTGAAGGCATGGCGTTTTTCGTGGCCAACAGCTATGTGCCTCTGGAAGTGTCCGTCGTGTTTGAGACAGACTCAGTCTTGGTTAGCCTAAATTTCGCCATCGTCTTCATCGGAGCCATCGTTGGCAGTATCATCGCCTCGATCTATTGCTCCTGGAGCAGACAGTTGAGATGGCCCCTGGTCATCTCGTATGTCGGATTTGTGCTCTTCTATGGTAAGAGAACTCACCGATTAGTGTTTCGCCTCTTCTAACTTTCTCACAGCGACAATGATGTCCGTCGGATTCGGTGACTACACAAACATCTGGGGCTTTAATGTTTTCCTTGGTCTCGGCTTCGGTGGATGCTTGACCTGCATTGTGGTGGCAGCCCAGTTCAGCGCACCGCCGGAACTGCTCGCAATTAGCAGCGGTGCCCTTATTACTGCCAGAGCCGGCGGCGCAGCAATCTGCTTTGCAATCGGCAACGCCATATTCAATTCGCAGATCGGCAAGAACCTTCCCAAGGACATTGCTTCAACTGTCCTTCCTCTTGGTCTGCCACCCCAATCGCTAGGCCCGTTTATCGAAGCTTTAGCCAATCACAACGACCGTGCCCTCGCTACGATCGAAGGCGTCACTCCACAAATCATCCAGGCTGGCGTCCATGGTCTACGGCAAGCCTATATCACGTCGCTTCGTCCTCTCCATGGGTTCGGGCTTGCGCTGTCCGTCATTGCTGTCATCGGTAAGTATATGATTGCATATTCTGTCTGCCTGGGTGTAACAAAGGCTAACCGCTATTTGCACAGCTTCCGTCTTCATCATTGATCCAAAGAGAGATTTCACCATGGCAGTTGATGCACCACTCGACGCGCCGAAGGAGCCACAGGAGTAGCGAGTAGCTGCTTAGGAGCTAGTCGATGTGAATAGGAAAACTGGCGCCGCTTGAATTCCAAGCCTTCTTGAATTGCATGGTGCTTGTCTTAAAATCAAGTGCGAAAGCTTTTATAACATATTGCCGGTTACCTCAATTGCAATAGGTAGTAATTACTTATATCCTCGACTTGCACTGTCGTCTCTCTCCATATGTAAAATTAATTGTAAAGGGCCCGACTTGCGGCTTCTGATATATCAGCAAGAAGCGATGAGAACATCAGTACAGTCCTCAGCCGGCCTTCTCTACGCACAATGCCCGCAAAGCAATGGTGGTGCTCACGGGCGTCAGGACGTAAGCAGCTAACGTACTTCATCAGTGAGTGGATTAAATCAGTGAGTGGATCAGTTAGATTTACACCTTAAATCGCGATTTTAGAAAAATTATTAAAAATCCAAACTATGACTAAAATAGCTAAAAGTTTAATATTAGCTTAACTAAGTAAGAAATTATATTGAAGAATTTTACTAACTTTTATTTATTTTTATTTACAGAGTTATTAAGAAAAGGCTCATTCGCACTGTACTTTTTCTTCATTTTATAAATAACAACCTTAATAAATTAACTAAAATCTTTAAAAAATGACATCTTATGACTTTTTCTATATAAAGCTTAAGATTTTTTTTATATTTTTATTAATTAGATAACTAGCTAGTGTTAGAAAATCTATTATCTTTACTTTTAGCTGTACAGTATAAGTGATCCACTCACTGATTTGATCCACTCACTGATGAAGTACGTTATGGAAAACGTGGAATTATGCACAATGTGCTAGTTCTATCCTGCAGGTTAAACAGTTTCATGGAACCCTATTAGCAAGCTGCCGAGACCTCACTAGTTCCGGATAGACCAGGGGTTTCCAAAGTTAAGGGGCTTCGGAATTCCACAAAGCTCGACTTTCGGGTGCCGCTTTCTCCACATATTCGGCCTTGCCTTAGTGTGGTCGGCTCCGCATTTCGGTTTCCCGGGGATGACAAGGCTCCCCGGAGATATCCAACAGGGATTCGACTACAACATCGTGGCCGGTTCTTAGACACCAATGCTGACAATCAAGGATAATTGCAATACATACACTAGTTGTTTTAAGAGCTTAAGCTGACGATGCAAGAATACCGTCTCTGCCAACCTTCCGGTCTCCAAGCCAAAAGCCTTCAGCTTCTGCCGCCTTCCATTCCCTTACAAGCGTTTCCTCAACCTGTGAGTTGCGCGGAATAAAACGACACTTGTATGGCTTTGGCATAGTTACAGCCCCTAGTACAAACGAATCATCGGAAAGGTCAACTGGTAGGGCGACACCATTGTCATCCACGGGAGGGAGGATCTTGAACGCCCAGAGAATCCTTGCGAACACGATATGCAAGCTGTTCTCAGCTACATGCATCCCGGAACATATTCTTCTTCCGGTTCCATAGGTCCAGTGATCTCTCTTGTAAGGATCGGAGATTCCGACATAGTCTCCTGCCTTGAGAGGATGCCCCAGGAAGCGTTCCGGTTGGAAGCTTTCGGGCTCCGGATACACTTCTGGATCCATATGAATACCGTTTTGATGTAGTATCAGAGCGGTCCCTTTCGGGATAATATAGCCCTTGTACTCAATGTCGTTATCGGCGCCATGGGGCCCGCCCACGGTTGTGGCCGGTCGAATTCGAAGGGCTTCCTTGACAATCGCTCGAACGTAGGGAAGCTGATCAGTGAAAGTAGGGGACCTGCTGCTGCCTACTACCCGTTCTATCTCTTCGTGGGCTTTGGCTATCACATCAGGATAAGCACTGAGATAGAGAAGGCCATTGTTGACGGTAGCTGCTGTTGTGTCTGATCCCGCTTCAATCATCGCTAGTGGGAGTTAGCGAAATATCCAATGCAATGAATTGTCGCAGATTGTATTGCTTACTTCCACAAACATAAGCAGCCTGCAACTCGGATATGCCCTTTTGGCGGTATCCGGCCTCGACAAACTGCCGGCCAAAGCAATCTGGGGCCTCTCCTTGGTCAATCTTGACTTTCATCTGGTTCCAGTATAAGAGCCAGGTTTTGTTCTGCCGCTCCTCGAGCTGTTGTAGATCTTTCTGCCACCAGTGCATCCACTTGGGTAAGTTGAGCAGCCAAGGGAAAACGTCAATGGCGCAGTAAACTAAGTGAAACCGTCACGTTAGCTCAAGGTCCATTCTCGCGTGAGATTTCATCAGGGTATTGGCCGTACCAGGGTTTGCAACTCTTCCAAAATCGTCCATGAGCTCGAAGATCTGGGCGATGGCATTCGATTCCTGACCATGGTTTAAGGGGTTAGCCATAAATTTCTTTGAAAGGAAACGAAACTGATCGAATTGTGGTTGATTGTAGATGATGGGTGGTCTTACCCAAGTTGACGCCCTTATCCCATAAACCATCGTCAGGACGACCGACGCTGAATAGCGTCGAACGTGTGTAGCGAATGACATCTCTCTTTCGTCCTTGCCTTTCTTCCCCAGATCCGTACTCATTGTGCTTTTGTAAATATCCCATAACAGCTGCTTGCTCTCGAACTCTTGAGCTGGCTGCAGCAAGCTGGCGGCTTTCGGTGTCAATAAGGGGTGAATGATTGACCGTAGGGTCCGCCACTTGCTGCCGTATGGCATAAGCACCATCCTTCTGTCCCCGGACACGATTCTGGCCGATAAAAAGCTGGGCCGCGTGGACGTGACCGCAGATTGTTTCTCCAATAGATCTTTGACGACTTGTGGGCTATTCAAAAACACCCAGCGCTGGGTGGGACCGAACTGCACCTCGTATAACTCGCCATACTCCCGCGCCCATTTCTTGAAGATGGTGGGCGACTTTATCTGCATGAGATTTCCCACGAGGGGAAGCTTAGGAGGACCTGGTATTGGCTTGCCTTTGTGTGAGGAACCAGTGTATCCGAAGAGGAGAACGACAAGGCCAGCAATGACAGGCAATAAAAGAAAGCGATACTCGCCCAAGATGCTCACGCCGCGGGCGGTAGCATCAGTTGAGTTGTTGGGGGAGAGTGCTTGCAGCAGAGTAAGGAGCTTTTCCATGGTGTGTGATACAAAAGACAATAGCCTTGCTCCCGACATGACTGGATTCGAGCTAGAAACTTCCTCGTGCCGCGAGAGTCATATATCATCACCCTCAGATTCGAGAGCTCAAGTGTGAGGGCTAAGTGCCGCGTGGGGCCGACTTGGGATAGATTAACCCCGCAATATTTGAATCGGGACCGGGACGGGAAATATATTTCGTGCTTGTCGGGGATCTGCTTGGCTTTCCCCGCCTACTCCACCGTCTGTACTCTCTGCATACTAGGTAGTTGTCGATATCTGCCGACAGATGGCAGAAGATGTGCCTATGGACAGCTGGGCGCATCAATAACGGCCCTTTACGTCTCTTACATCGTGGCATGTTGCAACAAGGAGAGCTCTTGGCTACAGGAACACATATCGATCCATGCCTCCCTCTCCTTTCCGAAGACTTGATTCCGTTGGTTTTATCACCTTACGTCATATCTCGCTTCGAACCGGAACAACCCTGGAAAATACTCCTCGTTGCCCCAACCGGAGCCGAATAAGATGTCTGAGCGGGGTAGTCAAGTGCCGAGAATGTCAATTAAACTTCTCACCCGACTAGAAGGGACAATCCCTCGGGTGCCCTCATATAGTTTTCTCGGCACATCCCCGTGGAGCCGCCCCACGATCCCGAACTGCCCGGAATCGACTTTGGTTGTTATTGAGTGTGCGCTCCCGTGTGCGCTCCCCTGTGGTTCATCCGATATATATGGGAAGTACTGAAACTTATCTCAATTAATGAAGATCGCTGTCGCCTCGATACAATCAGCCATCACGCCAACTCCCTTCCTTTGAAGAGTATTGTTTAGAGAGCAATTGCCATGGCTGAGGAACTGAGAAAGGTTGGGTTTTCTGGCCGCATTCTGGACAGAAGCTCAGCGGATTTTGCCGCTGCATCTCGCCGCTTCTCTGCCATTTCTGAAGCTAGAGCTAGATACATTTCATTCCCAAAGACCCCGGAAGACGTTTCCATCGCCATAGTCTACGCCAGCAGGTATGTATCGCCCTGCAATCTTCCACCAGGAATTGACTGACCAACACTCTGCCTAAGAGCCAAGCTGGAGATCGCGGTCAAGTGCGGAGGACACCACGCTTCTGGCGCCAACAGCGTAGAAGATGGTCTCATCATCGATCTCAGCGAGCTGAGAGGCGTGGCACTCAACAAAGAGCGGACTGAAGTTACCATTGGCGGTGGGTGTCTCTGGGAAGATGTCTATACCTTCTTGCGAAACGATGGCTTAGCTTGTATCGGGGGAGGAGTGCACAATGTTGGCGTTGGTGGCCATATCACAGGAGGTATGGGGACAGCACAGAAACAAACGATCCTTCAAACCTTCCCTAATAAGATCTTGCTAACTCTTTGCTCAATTAGGTGGCTACGGTCCATTAACTCAGAAATATGGCATGGGTCGGTTCTCTCCACACCATTTGAGCCTGTCACCAGCTGACCAAGTTGCGCACCAGCATGCGACAATGTCATCTCTGCCACTGTGGTTCTCGCCGATGGTAGGATTTTGCGTGCCAGTGACACCGAGAACTCGGATCTGTTGTGGGGCATCAAAGGTGAGTTGCAATCTGTATCCCAATGAAGGAGTTCTCTAGTTCTCACGCTGGCAATGTATTCTAGGGGGCTCCTCGAACTTTGGAGTGGTGGTGAAGCTAGTGTTGAAGACTGTCCCCGACCCGGTATGTCTCGCAACGAAACAAACCCTCGTGGCGGATATGTGGAAGAAGACGACTTGACACGATCCTATGCAAGTTCAACAACTAACACCGAGTATAACAACAGGGACCGTGGGTATTTCGCTCAATTGCTCTGTCTCCTTCAGACCTGCCCGCTATCATTCCAAGATTCGTGGTGAGTGTAAAACGGCTCAGTCGCCAGTAAACCAATTCTCACAGTGTCCCAGGAACATTGCAATAATAACGAGGAGAAAAGCGAAGATGTCGTCTTGGCTTTCCTGAATTTCGTCCGCGGCCCGCATAATGAGGTTGGTGCCCCATCGCGACATTTCCGCCCTAACGGGCAACCTTGCGACACTTGACTCTGACCCATTTTCATTTGTATAGCCTCTTACACTATTGAATTTTACCTTATGTGGGTCAGTCGACAAGTTCTCAGGGCTGTTCAAGTATTTCCTAGAAGGCTTGAACCCCTTGGGAGATACTACCACAAACTACCCATCCCTAGTTGAACTCAGCCATGCCCTCGATGAGTTGTTGCTTGCTGGCCCAGATAGAATAGCGACCGCGGGTCTCCCTATCGTGAAAATTTCTTCAAAGCTCATTAAGGGACTTTGGCAGCGTTGGTTGGACTACACAAACTCCAACCCTGACGCCGTCAGTACTAAGATTGTGTTTGAGCTTCACAAGACCAAAAGGCATCGCCCGGTAAGTCGGATCTGCATCAATTTCCCAAGTGTATATTCTCCCAAGAGCCTCGTCTGTGCCTCTTGCCCTCTTTCTGACGTTTGTCTTTTCACTCCAGGAAGCCAGCTGTTTACGTGTCACTGAGACGGTCCACAATATGCTCCTCATTAGTGCAGAGTAAGCATTTTCAGTTGAGGGAAATGAGATAGGGAGAGGCTGACGAACCACGTCAGGCACAGCGAGGCAAAGAATGATGCCGTCGCCCTTGATTGGGTACATGAGACAGCCCAACTGGTCCGGCAACGCCAGATCAAGGACTGGGGAAAAGACCTGGGAGTTTGGGCAAACGCTTGCATGCTGAACGAAACTTCCGAGGACTGCTGGGGAACAAACTACCCCCGCCTTCAAAAGCTCAAGGTGAGATCAGTCTTCCGCTTAGGAGAAAGAATAAAAACCAACAGGCCATGCCCGGCATGTAGGCCAAATATGACCCAACGTGCGTCTTCAACCGGTTTTTCCCTATCGAGCCTCATCGCTCCCACATCTAGATGGGACAATACGATTTCGGACAATACGATTTCGGACCACGGTACCAACCTGGCTAAGTCAATCCCTTAGAGGATCCATTCCCAAGCATCGTGTCAATGTGAGCGCGCCATTCGGGAGAGCTAGAAGAAGGGTCGTAAAGCTATCAGATTGTCGGATCCCCCCATCCAGCATGAGTGCTGTGAGGTTGAAATGGGCAGGCATCGAGGGTTAATTGGGAATTCGCTCGAGTGTAGAAGGCAAATATGACATACTTTATCCGCGCCCATGAGAACTGTAGCATTCATTGAGTTATGTTCTAAGTCCAGGCCTTTGCCGTAAGAGAGAAGTTAGAGTGGAGAAAGCTATATTCCATTTATTGCTACTCTAGCTAGATCTGTTCTTTCGCAACGCACTAGAACTGGTTATATCAAGTCATATTCCTTTGTAAGCCGTTTCCCCTTGAACCTTCAAGACAGCACGGAGCCCCCATTCACTGGCACAATTTGTCCGTTCACCCATGACGAGCCCTCCTCACATAACATGGCCACAACCCATGCCAGCTCCTCCGGTTCCCCCATCCGAGCTGCGATGGGAGTAGATTCCAACACCATTCGAGTCTTGCCATGAAATTCCTTGGGGAACCCTTTCACCGCCTCCGTTGCTACTGGTCCAGGTGCCACGCAGTTAACGGTACATCCGTATTTGCGGGGCAGTTCGCGGGCCCAGGAGCGAGTGAAGCTCTCGATCATGCCTTTAGAGCCAGCATATATGGTCATCTGCGGTTGCGGATCCCGCGCATTGTCCGACGAGATATTGATAATTCGAGAATTCGATTTGGACAAATATGGCAACACGGAACGTGTCAAAAGATACGTACCACGTCCGTTGAGGTTCATGACGCGATCCCATGCATCTTGATGCACGGCATCGTCTGGCTCGTAGGTGAAGAGCATGGCGCCAGTGCCGGCGTTATTAACGAGGACGTCGATTCGGCCTCCGTGTGCAGCGGCAGCGGCCGCGGCCAGCTTAGCAGGACCATCCAAGGTCGACAAATCAGCCTCGACGGCGAAGGCCTTTGCTGAGGCGGGCAGACTCTGACACACAGCTTCTGCTTCCGACTTCTGGGCGGGCGTTGGATAATTGATGATAACGTGGGCTCCTCGGCCAGCAACCTCGTGGGCGGTCGCTGCACCAATGCCGCTGGAAGACCCGCTGATCAGGATGACCTTGCCGGCGAGGCTTTGGGATGGGTTGGCGGACGATGGGGTCATGGTATTTTATTCTGGTTTTTGGAATAACGTGCTATGGCCTATTTTTCATAAAACCTAGAGTCGGAGTGTTGCATTTAGGACCATTGCAATAGTTTAAGGAGGTTGGTTAGCTTGTTAAAAAGCGACACTCATAACCTCCCCCTTCCGTGAGCCTGACCCGTGATAGTCCTGTGGGACTCCCGTTGGATTAACTATTTACGAAATGGACTCAACATAGCAATAGTTGCCCACCGGATGAGCGATACGGGAAGATGTGGTCCCGAAGTTCTGGGTATTTGATCATCGGCGTACATCCTTACACTCCTCATCCCGGCATTTCTTTCTACCCCTAATCCGGCCCCCTCGTGTTGGTGGTCACTGACTAGCAAAAGGTGCCCTTGACTCGCAAAAAAATAAAGGTGCCTCCACAAT
This sequence comes from Dactylonectria estremocensis, assembly GCA_020744375.1. Lineage (NCBI taxonomy): Eukaryota > Fungi > Ascomycota > Sordariomycetes > Hypocreales > Nectriaceae > Dactylonectria > Dactylonectria estremocensis. The sequence goes on from JAGMUU010000054.1 coordinate 102,697, forward strand.
AGCTATAGTGCCCACCAATTGTTATGTACCTCGTTTTGAAGAATAATCCCACATCCTGCATGTATGACAACTGTTGGATCCGATACGGTCAATTCAATCAGGCAGATAGGGATCAATACAGTGGAGCCAAAAGGTGATGATATTGATCTCTGATGATGTTCCTTGTTGCCTCTGGCCCCTCTCTTTGTGTGAGGGGTTTTTGGGTCAATCTCACACCCTATGACGAAGACAGGATATTGATGTATCAGAGGGTTGTTCTTATCCGGGCCTTATCCCGCCACCCGAGGGTCAATCCAACAACAACCACATGATCATCTCAACCCCTGTCACGACGTGTATTTAAGTAGCTGGGCGTGTACATGGCGTGTGACTGCTATAGCAATATCCTTTTAGCTGCTTCTGCATAAAGGATGTAGAGGGACTCAGAGCGGGGATCTGACGCAATCAAGAACATACATACATCCAATCAGAGGCCTCACACAATAAGAGGTCGTGACAACCCCTGTCACGATGTGTATTTGGGTAGCTGGGCGTGTACACGGCGTGTGACTGCTATAGCAATATCCTTTTAGCTACTTCTGCATAAAGGATGTACAGGGACTCAGAGCGGGGATCTGACGCAATCAAGAACATACATACATCCAATCAGACGCCTCACACAATAAGAGGTCGTAACACCCCGCGCCTGACATCACCAACGCAGTCAACATTGATAACATCACTACAACACCACATAACAACTATATCTACAACAATTCTAATTGTGCACCAATGTCTACACGAAGTACATCAATCGAAAGCTCTGAGTCAGGAGATTCTACAGTACAGCGCTAGATCAACCCAGACACCGGAAAGCACATCTTTTTACACTGCAACACTGAGAACATCGAAGACCGCATTGTCGCCGGCGTCGAGCTCTTCCAAGCTGAATACTACAAAAGCCTCGCTGCTGCGGCTCGTGATCTTCAAGTCAGTTATTGGAAACTGAATTCTCGACATAAGGGCGCTCATCCACGCCGTGAGAACGGCGGCAACCGCACCTTATTCTCACAGCAAGAGGAGAATGCAATCCTGATGTGGGCACATCGCCGTGTCACTGACGGACATCACATACAGATCCGTGCCCTTTGCCAACATGCGAATTCGATCCTGCAAGCCAAAAAGCGGCCCCCAACTGCCTCCAAGAGGTGGGCAAGGCGTTTTATGAGACGTTGGAAGCACAGCTTTCATAAGAAGAAGTCCACAACTCGAGATGCTAAGAGAAAGTCAATGGAAGACCGCGGACACATTGAGAAGTGGTTTCAATCTTAGCATGACTATATACCTCGTGTCAAGCCTGATAACATATGGAATATGGATGAGATTGGCTTCATAATTGGATATCTTCTTAAAGGGACTTTTCTATAGACCTTTGGGGAGATTGAACGGCCTATTCTCACTGATGCACATGATATGATTTCTATGACGATTATTGAAGCCATATCGGCAACTAGGAAGTCAATTGCGCCATTCCAGATTATGCCTGGAATACAGCTTCCAGTTAAGTGGTTTGATAACAACTTACATGGGGATACGACCATCGCCACGAGCCCTAAGGGCTTAATGATATAATTGCTGTGGAATGGATCCATCACTTCGAGGAGTTGACGAGACCTTCAAATCCCGGCGAAAAACGAGTCATTCTCCTCGATGGATGCACAGGTCACTTCACAGGGCAATTCTCGGTATTCTGTCAACAGCATAACATCGACCTTTTCCCATTTCCCGCCCATTTGACGCATATTATGCAGCCTTTGGATGTCGGCGTATTCAGCCCTTACAAACATTGGCAGCAGGAAGTCTTATATCGGGAAATCAGCGATCGTACTACAGACTTTGATAAAGTTGACTTCTTATTTCACTTCCAAGAGATGAGAGACCGGACTTTTAAGAAAGCTACGATTACCTCGGCTTGGGCAAAGTGTGGTATTTATCCCTTTAACCCGTCAGTTGTTCTGGATCAAATGAACGATCCTTTGTCATCTCTAAGCCATGAGACCACTAAGTAACAGCTCCCTGGTTACATTACAGTTGGTGACACATCTGAAAATGAGACTGACAACCAGGATGAGGACGAAAAAGAACCTGAAGATATATCGGATGACGAGAACGAAGAGGAGATTCCAGCAACATTAAAATCTTCATATAGGATCAGCTGGAATGCCGTTAATACCCCCCCCCCTTTCAACCTACGCATTATCCAAAATTACCAGGAATATATAGCCTTACGGATCGAGGCATCTATCGTCAGCGGCTTGCCGCTGACCCCGTCAGTGGCTCGTGTACATGAGAAGTCCCGTAAGGCGGCCGAATCCCTCATGATCAACGGCATCACAGCAACTCAAGAGATGAAGCGTCTGAAAGAGAAGAATCTACGTCAAACGGCGCTGCAGAAAAGGACATCTATTGTATGTAATTACGGCCCAATTCGCGTCCAGGATGCGAGAATCCGTATCGCCAAGGATGACTACCATCGACAAGCTGATCAAGCTGATGAAGAAAGACGTATCCAGAGAAAAGAGTCAGTTGACGAAGTGAAATATATCGGCAGGTGGATGAGGACTGTACGAAGTCTCCTACGGGCTAGCTTAAGTGCTCTTAAAGGTGCTGGAGCTAGCAGTGGTTGCTGGGCAAAAAGAGAACGCCAGAAGCTGTTGTCTTCTAATGAAGTTATGAGCAAGCAATATGCCCTTATTCGAGGACTTCGAGAGAAGTTTGGAGTCACATTTGAAGGCGCAACTGCAGTCACATGGCCCCCCGACTATAACAGAGAGACTGTCACTTCTGCGGTCAAATTCATCGGTCTGGAAGAACGGGAACGTCGTGCGGCTCGCAACTTGCTGACATTGGAAGCTGACGGCTTGGAAATCACAACTGAAGACTGTATCGAAGTTAGTCAGGGCGAATTTACAGTGCCAAAAGAGGAAGAAGTTGAGTTGTCAACATGACTTCTATCACTCTTTGTAAATACATGATTTCGCCCCGGTCAGAATTATCGCGGTTACCCTTATAATGAAGTGACCTCGCAGTCCTAAGAAATTGGCGCTGTTCAGAAGTACCGGATTTTTGCGAGCAAGGGCACCTTTTGCTAGTCAGTGACCCCCCGGTGGGAGCGGACGCGACCAACACGGGGGGGGCCGGATTAGAGACGCCCACCAGTATGTCCTTCAGTCGTCCCGGCGGGGTTTATGAAACCCGAAGAAGCGTACATTACGACGAACCAAGGACGAGCCAGGATATGATCTCCTGCAGGGCTGTTTATTAGACAGAATTTCCCATCCGCCGTGGAACTAGCCCGGTGCAGCTTTTCCAGGCTGATAAGTCCCGTAACCGAAGAAACTCAGCTTTGGGTGTAGCTCAACCCTCAACATCGAAACTATGTCGCTCGTCAGGGAGACAATCATCAACCTTGTTCGGGAGCCCAGCCTGCTCATAGTTTCTAGAGGCGCCTTCTCAGGACTCCTGCTCGCTTCATTGTTGATAGTATGCGACTGAGTTCACTAGTAGATCTAAGAAGGGAACAAGACAAGGAGCTGACAGATCATCTCGCAGGGTGCATATCAGTTATTTTTCCACCCTCTTAGGCACATCCCCGGCCCCTTCTGGGCCAAAGTAACTTCCTTTTATTTCCTTCCGTCTACTTTCCGAGCAGATCGTGTTTATGTAAGTCTCCACCGGACCCAGCGCCTCAACTGGACTAATGACCCATTGTCGGTGGCTATAACACATGATAATCCCAGCAATCTGCATGGGGCTCCTATTTTGCAGATTTCAACACCCATGTTGGCAGGTCTTGGAGAAACTCCACCAGAAATACGGTCCCATTGTGCGCGTCGGGCCGAACGAGGTCTCGCTATCTGACCGGAAGATGTATCGACCTGTGTACACCAGTAAACAGAACTTCAAGGACCCTCGGTTCTACGGCGCTTTTGCTTTCCTCGGACACGGAAATGTGTTCGCTTCAACGTAGGCAGAGCGCTTCGTGCTTGATCCCGCTCCTCTTCCCACTAACGTACCGCATCTAGGGATGCCGCAGACCATTCTGGTCGGCGGAAACTTCAAGCAAAAAGCTATTCCCAACAGGAGATTGCGGCCCATGCTTCCACCATCGTGGAGAAGACGGATGTCCTAATCGATCGCCTGCTCAAGTCAGCCTCCGACTCTCCAACGCAGACGGCAGACGCCTACGATTTGTTGGGGGCCTGGGGCCTGGAGATTATATGCAACCTCCTCGCTAACGTTGACATGCCCGACGATCCCAGCGAGACAATCCATGTGCTCGAGGCACTCGAGAGCAGTCCTCCCACCTTCTTTGCTAATATCCTTGTTCCCTGGCTACGGACATTCAAGTCTAGGACTAAGATACCAGGTACAATCGGCCATTCCTACAGAGCTTTCGCCAAGTGGGAGAGAGTGACTATCAGGATGATGAAGAACTTCCAAAACCAGCAGCGCTCATCATAAATCAATCAAATCAACTTTGGGGTAAAAGTTGATTTGTTTGATGGGCTTCTGATCCAAAGTTGATTTGTTTGATTTGATTGGCCCCTCTCAATCAACTGTATGGGCGACCTATATACCTAGTACCGTCAAAATTCGAGAAATTCGGACTCTTGGCATTTCCACTTTTTACTCCACTATGCACGTTAAACAGTCTAGCTCGCAGCCACGCTCCCAACAAGCCCAATCAGACACGCAAGGGCTTCTTTTATCCCCTCCTTATTTCCAGAGCAGCCATTGGTCAGCCATGCATTTGATCAGGTCCACTCTGCCAAGAGTCCGAATTTCTCGAGTTTCTACGGTATGTGAAGGTATTTCGCCGACCCCAAGTCTCAATTACCTACCCAACTGCCTAGCTTTACCCCGCCGTGTCGGACCCAGTTCCTCAGGCAATGAACTCGCTCCAGCGTATCCGCGCCCATTGAGAGCCTTTGAGATGTTAGCGTCAGCTTGGCCAGGCTGAACTGTCTCTCGCAGTCAGTCGCCATCGCCGGAATGGCAAAGACGTCCAAGGCAAAGCTGCTTAATATCGGGAATGAAGGCTTGTGGTCTCTCCACCATTGGATCGGCTCCTGCGTATCTTGTGGCTCGAGACGGAGGTACTTGTCCAGCTCGCTGACACTGCCGCCCGTTGCAAATATCTTTCTCGTTCTGCTGTTGATCCATTGGGTGTAGTGGTCATCCTCCTTACCCATTTTCATTGATAAAGGAGCTGATTTGGACTGTTCTTTGTCCTTCTGCTGGCTCGTATGATACCATCGCGCGAAGTAGTCCTTTATGCCTGCCTTCGCATCGCGAACCCAGGCCAATTACTCCTCAGTGGCCCAAGTAGCCTCCAACCAGCTGATGCCGAATCTCGGATGAAGGATGACTGCTGCCGCGAACAAGGGAGACTCTCCGAGCTTGCTGTAATACTCATCCAGCTTCTTCCAGCCGTTGTTGATAGATGCCCGGATATATGCTCGGTGGTCTGCTGGTAATGAGCTCTTCTGGGAGACCTCATACGCCAGTGACTTATCAAGCGCCGCATATTCAGTCTGAGAGCGCTCTGGCAACGCAGACACCGTGAATCTTGACATTTGACTTCGCTGTTGAGATACATAAACCTCATTGTCATCGAAGCGAGCAGGGCGACGACGGGCACGGGTCGGCCGGGTTTTGGACTCCGTCAGAGGCGTAGACGCTATTCCAATCGGCTCAAGGTCATCTAGATTCGTCACCCTTATTGTCTCGGTTGTAACCTCATTGTAGAAGCCCTTCCAGTCCTCAAAATGCTCGAGCAGGTATTCCATCCCTACCAAAACTTCCCAGAGGCGCCCGTGGCCGTCGCCTTTACCCCAGCCTTGGGTTCGCATCGTCTGAAGGTATAGAGGCGTAAGAATCTCGTTGACCTCGCCGAGAACGCGCCAATCCTCGTTGGATAAGATGTCATCAGCAGGGATGCGTTTTGCTTCGTCTTGCTCGCCTTCGAGTGCAAAGATGAAGGCCCTGATGTCAGTCTGCTTCCGCAGAGCCCTCTCAATCATCATATAAGTAGAATTCCACCGCGTGTCATTGTTCAAGACGACCTCAAGCTCGGCAGTTGATTCCTCGCAAAGACGGTATCCTTCGTACTCCTGCTCGTGAGCAATGCGCTTGAAATATTCGCTGCGCTGAGGTGACGATCTGATGAACTTGACGATGTTGTGGAGCTTCCCAATTGGACCCTTTGAACGCCAATGGCGAAGATCTTGCTCCGGAAGACCTCTCATGCCGTTAATATCTGACTCTAGCTCGAAAGAGTCGGCGTCTTTGCCGAAAAGAAACGCACGGGCAACAAGGTTAAGAACATGGCCGTAGCAACGCATCCGACGGGCCTTAATATCAGCGGGCCTAATCGAAGGGTCAAGCTGCCTGTAGAAGTAGTGCAGACAAGTATCATTCGTGGCCAGGTTGTCAGAAATGACAGTCCCAATCTGTCCTCGGATCTCCCACAGTTGAACGACGTCGAATAGTGTATCAGCAAGGTTCTCACCACTATGAGTACCTAACTGACGACGTAGAGCGAGCAACCTGGACTGTTGGTACCCGAGTTTGTCGATGAAGTGTGCAAAAACAGCCATTATCGCAAGGCGGTTCGGTGATGTCCAGAGATCGAAGCTGATGTGAATTTTCGTTAGGGCACTGCTCAGCTCCGCTTTGATGATATCCCTCTTAGAGTCAAAGATCCTCTGTAGCTCTCTGGTAATAGAACTGCTACTCCAAGGAATCTGGAGCGCTAATTCATGGTCGAACCGATAAAAGAGCTCCTTCAGAAACCTGTGCTCAAATATTGTAAATGGCACGTCACTGTCAATGACAAACCCAACACTTAGTTCTTGTACAGCTTTGACCTTTGCCCTTGGTATCATGCTCTGGTCAAGCCGCGGTCGTTTGGGGGTTGCATGAGAGTGGAGATCGATCGCGCTATCGTCGCTGGGGCTTGACTGGCTCGCTGGGGTGATCCGGTGAGCTCTGCGCAAGTCAGTAGATGGATACAGTATGTCAGTGTAGGGGACGAATACATACTTCCGAAGATGATCTGCTGCAGAAGATGTAGCTTGTACTGAGAAAAATTCCGGTCGACCCTTCGTGTCACATCGACTGCAGCACCACACATGACCGATTGGCTGCTCCTGGTGATTCAATTCGACGAAGAACATGCCGTGCGATCTGATCCAGCTTTTTCTGCCTTTTGCACCCTTCCGAGCTAGTGAGGCTTCTTGGACGAAGCGACGGTTTTTCCAGACGACCTTCGGTAGATCCTCAATAGTCGGGTTAGCAGGCAGCTCTCCGACGGCAGCCTCCTCGAGCTGCTGGGCCACGGTCCTTGGTTGTGATAGTCGCGAGAACGCAGAAGGAAAGAGTGGCGTGGGGCAAGGCGTTGAAATCTCCGGCAGAAGACTCGCCGGTGAAGAGAGCGCTGGCGAGTCTGGCATCTTGTCGCTGGTGTCATGTGGTGTTGATGGCAAAGTTGACGCGTCGCGGTAGGATGCAGAGCGTGTCAGCTGGTCCAGGGTTTGGGGTGGGTTAGCCAGCGATAGTGGGTACCAATCAGGCTACGACTTTATATGGGAGCAAGAAGTATCACCTATCTGTGACCATCTTGTACAGGGTAGGACCGGCGCAGGGCAGGCCATGTTAATCTTTTTGGACAGTTCAGATGTAGTATAGCACATATCAACTTTATCAAATCATGTCAACTTGCAAATCGCTGGAATTGATTTGATTGAAGCGAGGAATCGGCTGGGTTGATTGATTTGATTGGGGTGATTGATTGATTGAGTTGATTTATGATGAGCGCTGAAAACCAGAAACAAGATCCGGAAGAAAAGAGGCGGTTCGCCGTGACTCCTCTCTTAGAGGCGAACAATAAGCATCTGGGTCGGAATTTCACGTTTCGTGAGGCCCTGGAAGAAGCCATAGGTAGCGTCTTGGCAGGTAGTAGCGTCAGTAGCCATACATTCACTTATTTGGTGTACGCTCTGGCGCGGCCTGAGGGTCGACCTATTCAAGAGCGGTTGCGGCAGGAGCTGAAGGGCGCGGGCGATTCCCTTGGGGAACTGATGGCTTTGCCTTACCTGACGGCCGTCATCAAGGAGACCTACAGGAGGTTTCCGGCCATCATGTCAACTCTACCACGAATCTTGGGCCAGCCGCTCGAGGTCATCGGTACTAGTATGACACTGCCGCCCGGAACTGTCGTCGGCATGCAGAACTGGGTCCATCACCGTGACTCCGTCCTGTTCCCGCAGCCAGATAAGTTCATACCAGAGCGTTGGATCGAGGGCCACGAGATGAGTAAGGGCGTCAATCTTCAGGATGCCAACGCCGCTTTGACGCCCCACAGTGTTGGATCAAGAAACTGTTTAGGGCAAACGCTTGCCAAGACCGAGCTTTACCTTGCCGTGCCGCGGATTGTGCGGCGACTCGATTTCAGTCTGAGCAGCCAGATGAAGGAGGACGACATACACATGAGGGACCTGTGGGCCGTGCAGCCTAAGGGGAGACGACTGTTTCTAGATATAAAGCCTCTGGATAATTGATGCTGCAGGACCAGGGAGGCATTGTCATATGTATGCACATCATCAACGTGACCTAGTTGACAGGCGAGGCATGGCGGTAGTACAAGGGAATTTTGTTTTAGTCGGGAGACTCTGCGAGTCATAGCCGAATGCCCACTTTGCAGGCTCACCGTTCCCTCACTGGATTTTATGGGGGCCTGGTGACGATTAATATTCATTCGTTGTTGGATCATGCACAGTCAGTCCCTCGTGGCTCGCTCCTCGAGGGATGTGGGTGGCCCTGTGGGCCCGAACGTCACTTTACTCTCGCCGTTCCGGCAACTGATTTAGTGAACTGGCATCAGGCTAATAAAGCCATGTCCTTGCCCCCAGAGAGTGTTACCGGTAGTTTCTCACCGAAATTGGCTCGATTGAGCCCGGTTTGCATGAGCTTACTAGCTGCAACTAACTAAGCAAAACTCAGATACTCAACCGATGGCCAGAGAAACAAAAGTATCGATATTAATAAGATTCCCCGCATCGGAAACTATGTCGTAGAGGGAAAGGGAATCACACCGATAACCACTCCTGGAGATCCCCCACACCGGGACTTAACAGGGTACCCAGCCAACTCACACTTCTCAGACCAGTCGCCAAGAACGGCGGAGGTGGTAGGCTACACAGAACTCCACACGGAAAGAAGAGGGGCAGTGTGTTATAGACTGTGCAACATGATGGTATAGACCCACGGAAGTCCACACAGCACGCGGCTGGGTGAAAGCCATTTCAAATTCAACCTCCATATAAATCCAGGTCATATTGCGGGGCACAGCACTGTCCCTCATCGAGCGTACCCTTCCCCCCTCCCTTCCCTCTCAGCGTTAAACTTCAAATGGCCGGGTAGCCCAATCAAAAAACCCGCACCGATTTTCTTCAAAGATTCAGTGGTGCATTTCCGTTGTTCCCGAAGATGGCGGCGCTTCTCTTTCTTCCACTTTTATGCCCCCTCCTCATTGTCTGTAGGGTGTTATCATCCATTTACCACGGGCTCTTTTCTCCTCTCAGGCACATTCCGGGTCCATTTCTGGCCCGCTTCACCGATCTATGGTGCCTTGACGGAATACGGCGTGGACATTTTGAACGAGACAACGTAGCCTTCCACCGCAAATATGGCCCTATTGTTCGATACGGCCCCAACCGGTTTAGCTTTGACCATCCGCAAGCGGCGCCGATCATCTATGGCGTTGGGCAGGCCGATAAGTTTGCCAAATCGTCTTTCTACCAAGCCTTTACCACCCCAAACCCCGATCAGCCGTCCCTTTTCGCTCATTCGAACATCAAGGAGCATGCTCAAATGCGAAGGCTCTACCAGAGTACCCATGCCATGTCAGCACTAGTCTCATACGAAGACTTTGTCAACGAATGTGCCGACTTGTTTGATCAACGGCTTAGAGAGATGGCGGAACGGCCTGGGTCAACCAAAGCCAAGTCGCTCGTTGACATAGGGCACTGGTTCCAATGCTACGCCTTCGATGTCATTAGCATGATTACGTACTCGGAGAGACTAGGATTCCTTGACCACGGCACTGACATAGCGGGTATTATGTCCTCCTTGGAAGGGTTCCTTAACTACGCCAGTTCTATAGGCATCTACTCGTGGATGCATCCATCCTTGTTCGCCGCTCGCAACTGGTTTGCAGGCAAGTCGGGTAGTGGGATAAGGTATGTCATACAGTTCACTGAGCGGTTGATGCGTGAGCATCAATCAAAGCCCAAGCACCTGGATATTGAGAACGAGAACACTCAGCGAATGGATTTTCTCTCCAAATATGAGGCTCGACATCGAAAATATCCCGTCACGTACAACTCTTGGTATGTTTTGAGTGGATGCGCATCCAACATGACGGCTGGGTCAGACACCACGGGAATCAGTCTCTCAGCTGTCCTATTCTTCCTTATGAATCACCCAGAAGTGACCCAGAAACTGCGCCAGGAAGTCGATGAACACCAAAATCGAGCGAGAGATTCAAATAATTTTAGCTTCAAAGAGACCCAAGAAATGCCATATCTTCAAGCCGTCATCAAGGAGGTTTTAAGACTACATCCTGCAGTGGGCCTCCCTTTAGAACGGGTAGTGCCAGAAGGTGGCGCTAAGATCGCCGGACAATTCTTTCCATCGGGGGTAAGGGAGTTCCTCTCGTTACAGACTTGGCAATTATCTACTGACGAGTGCTTCGGGATAGACAATCGTCGGCGTCAACAGTTGGGTAGAGCACGCGAACCTGACTATCTTTGGGCCGGACCCGGAAGTATTCCGGCCTGAGCGTTGGTTCGAAAGCGACAAGCAGAAGCTTGACGCGATGAATCGACAATGGATACCCGTAAGTCCAACATTTGCCAAGACAAATCATAAGAATTGCGAGCACTAATCGACACTTTTGGTAGTTTGGGATGGGTGCAAGGACATGCATCGGAAGACATATTTCTACGTTAGAGATATCCAAGCTTATACCACGGATCGTCCGGGACTTCAATTTTGTATTCCCTGGAGGCGCTCCGAATAAGGGAGAGTGGAAGACGACCACTTACTGGTTTGTGAAGCCCAAGGGCTTCAAGGTCTGCATTCACATAAGACAGTAGACAGGAATCAGGATTCCACGCCCCGTGATGAGCAAACGAGCTATCGCAATAAAGAAACTCGATGAACTCTCTCGACTTGCTTAATTCAAAACTCTTTTATGTGTGACTAAGTACCTCATGGCGCAAGACCCCTGATGTAGGCTTGGTGGCTCGGTAATCGCTCGCTTCTGCGACCACGAAGGGTAGTTAAGCCAATCCTCTCTTGGTAGGTGATGTGCTGAGCACAACGGGGGAACCAGCCTCGCCGCCACACCATCCAACCAAGCAAACAAGCAATCAGTATCAACCGGGAGAGAAATGAGAGGGGAGCAGAGGGTTTTGATCTCTACCGCTAAGTATACCTGACTCGAATATCCCATATGTTACCAGACAGTAACAGTCCTTAGGGACCTTTCAGGTTCCTGATCCTTGCATGATGTCAGACAAGCTCGTTGATGAAGACATAGACCAGTGGCGCAACCACCAACGCGAGGAGCACGGACTGGCCCTTGCTCTCTCAGATCTTTTCATTCAAGGACACACGAATAGGTTCGCAGTAGTCATAATGCAGAATTCAAGTGCGCTTGGGCCGACTACTACTCGCAAGACTAACTAACTTCTTACTAACTGATGAGGGGGCCCCCTATTATACCAGAGCATAGAGAGCGGGAGTTTAAGGCAATGCCATGACCCTAAAGTACCCAACCAACAAGGAAGCGGGGGAGCTAATCTGGTGGTCTCTACGCAGCCGCTAGTCAAGCCCGTTACCGCCAATAGCGTTTGGGTGGGTGATAAGTGTATAGCCGCAAGTTCCGACGGTTCAAGATGACTTTGGTTGAGCCGACGTGGGGCGGGATGTTTGTGTTCTCGGAATGGAACCTCGGACCGATTCCGAAGCTATTACTATGTCAGACCATATCCCTCAGAACTGTCCACCTACCATATTCCCACTGGTTTCTGCATTCCGGACAACCCTGTAGCCTGCCTCGGCATAACCAAGAACCATGGATTCCGACACCAAGCCTCTTGACACACCACAGTCCGCACCCAAGGCGAGAAAGCGGAATACTGCCGGGGCTGACGCCGACACCAACAGCGAGATTCTACAGCCCCTAAAGCGTGGCAAGTACACTTCTATTGCATGGTAAGCTAACCAGGGGTGAGGGCGAATGATATCTTTGCGAACCAGATGGCTAACAGACTCGTCGACATAGTGACGAGTGTAAGAAGCGGAAGCTCAAGTGCATCCCAGCTGGGGACTCCAAATGCGAGCGGTGTATCTCTACCGGCCTGACCTGTGTCTTTGCGTCGAGGTCGTCCAGGGCTGTCAAGGACAAGCACGGACGGGTTGTCAAGGACAAGCACGTAGAGTGTGTAGCCTGCCTGTCTCTTGAATCCACCAGATACCTTCGGAACTGTGCTTAGGCTAACATTTCCTCCGCGTTGGAAGCAGCCAACAATTCCAGACTCTCAGCGATGAGATGTCCCAGCTCCGCCAGCAGGTTCAAGATTTGGTCGGCGTTGTGAGGGATCTCAAGGAGCAGTCACAGGAAATTCGATCCGACTCGAGAAGATGTCCCTAAGCAGCCCCAGTTTGTTGGGCCCACGCGGTCCGCCTTTAGTATCATGATTGGAGAGCGGTCTCTGAACCGCATGTGCATTCCTACATTCGAGTCCTTACCCCCAAGCAGTGCTCAGTCTCCCACGTTATCGCGTTCCCCGTTGGCCACAGATATTGGCTATTGGGATCACTGTACTGCAAGCGATATTACCAAGTTCTTGGTTGTCTTCCAGGAAGAGGTTGAGTCCGTCTACCCTTTCATCGATATCGGCGAGTATGCTCTACGGTCGCAAGAGATCCTAGCCGCCATCCGGAATGGCAGCCCACTCAACGACGATGTGTCTGATACATCTTCGGTAATAACGTTAAGCAGTAAAGACATCGAGATTGCCAAAGTTGCCGCGGCCATTGGCATTGTCCTTGAGACTAATGGCACGAATGACTTGAGTAGCGCCATCGTTGAGTCGGTTGAGAGGAATGTTGCAAGGATCTCGAACCCTCGGGTAGATCTCAAGGAGGTCCAACTTCTGACCATGCTGGTAAGAAAGAAATTGCACCTGTGGATGCCCTTGTTGCGGCTGTTGACTAGAACAGAGTATCTATCACTTCCATTGTGATGAGGAACTGCTGGCGTGGCGGGCGATTGGCATCGCTGCGCGAGAAGCTTTGGAGATGGGCCTCCACCGAAATCAGAGTCTTCTCGATAACTTCAAGGATCCAGACTCTCGCCGTCTCGCCATTCGTGTCTTTTGGTGTGTCTATGTGCTCGACCGCCGCTGGAGCTTTGGTACTAGTCTGTCCTTTGCCCTTATGGATGAGGATATTGATTCTGAGCTTCCTGAGCCTGTAAGTCACTCTCATCTCGTTTGATCATAGCCAGGCTTGATGGTAGGGCGATTCCGACTGACCAAATGACTCTAACCAGGATGCTGAGTTCTCGTGCCTCAAATGCATGGTTGGATACGGTCGACTGTGTTCGAAACTCTGGAATGCCATTCCACCCTTTGGATCAGTATCCCAGACTATCCCCGACGATACGGCAGCGGCTCTAGATCTCTGCACGCAAGAATGGCTAAAGTCTATCCCATCTCATCTTCAACTGCGCCATCCTCGGCTTGGTCTGGCACCGCGCTCTCAGCCGCGGCTCCTATTTCGGTTACGCGCCCTCTTGTATCTCCGGGGAAACTATGCCCGGATTATAATATATCAGCACCATCTAATGAGCGCAGCTAGCATTTCCGCAAACCCCAACAGCGCCTGGCTCGTAGTTAATTTTGCCCTGGACACTATACAGGTTCTCATGCACCTGCACGCGACGTCGGATATTTACTCGCGACAGCAGAATGCTTTCAACTACTTCCTCCTTAGTGCTATGGCTGTCATTTTTCTTGCTGTTTGCCACGCTCCGGCTGTGTTCGCTGCCCCATGCCGCAAACCCTTCCTTGGTGCAGTGGAGCTGGTGAGAGGGCTTTCCCGTCACAGCATAGTCAGCCGAAGACTCTGGAAAAGCATTCGTGGTCTCATACCACGGATGAGGACTCTGAGCCTGCTGCATCTAGCCCAAGACCAGCTCGACGGTCGAACGGCCCCGAACAGCAAGAGCCCCGCGTCTATTGATAGTCTTGACGTGCATCACGCACACGTCGCCAGCGGTACAAGCAGCAATGGGCGCGCTGCTGGGTCTATGCGCCCGAGTGATGGCTTTCCTCTAGGTGAGATGATGCTCCCTCATGCGGATCTCATTAGCTCGGTCCCGGATATGTTTCAGATGAGAGACGACTTGCTGAGTCTCTTTGATGCGTTTGGACAAAGGCAACAAATATGGGAATCAATCAATGGTCAATTCAGTGATTCGCAGGACCTTGCGATGATGAATGGAGAAGGAGAGGATATATCTCAAAGGTTTCAAGGATTGATCTAAATACAGCCATGATGGCTCGGCCATCTCTTTCGTCCGATCAGACAGCCTTTAGCCAACAAGCTGAGCTGGGCTGCTGTGACGCAAACTTTTCCTACAACAACGATGCATTGGGTTATCTCTATTTCTAGTTCATGACCAAGCTCAATCTGACTTCATTCCCAAAGTAAATCATAGCCACTCCTTGGTGCACTGTCTTGGCAAATTTCTTGAGCTCATCTGTCAATCGTCACACGTTCAAACGTAAGCCATTGATCCCATCATGTTTATTTATCGTCATCTATTAAAAGTCGGAATTTCCCATGTACTAAATTTGCAGCCGCCCAAAGCCCTTTGTGGTATCTGGTGGATACGTTGAGGTATCGGGAATAGCTGCCGTGTACTGAATGCATGCAATCACCATCACAACATGTTATTACCACGCTGTTGACTCCCATCAGTGAATCTCCTCAATTGTATACAAGGCGCCCTAGTCTTTGAAGCCCGTCATGTTGAGGTTGACTCCACCCGCATCTTCCATCTGCTTTGTCTGTGCTCCTCCAAAATCTGGTTATCAAATTCAAAGTTCATGTCATGCAGAATGTTGTTGAGTTCTTCATCCGAGATGTTCAAGTCCATGCTGCTCGGTAGGACTGACAACCCTTCTCTCGGTTCTTCAGGGAGGCCAGGCCTGTCCACCTTCAGGGTCCCGACATCGCATTTGAATCTCTGAAGCCACTCAGCGTTGTCTGCTGCAGTCTGATTCCACGGACCGTCGCTACAACTTGGTTAACTTATCGTCGCATCAACAGTAATTAGAGCAGCTCACTCATCATGAAGGATTCAACGGGCTTGGTGTTGTAATTCGACGTCGGATGGTACACGCTGATTTGGATTGTTTGGTGGCATCGTCAATGCTACACACCTACCTAGTTCTTTTGCCCAACGCCCATAGCAGTTGGCGTCATCGAGGAAGAAAGGACACGGTATAGCATAATTCATGCACTTTCGGCTGTGAACAAAAACTTGGCCATATATCTCAGATCATGACAGAATTGATACCAGACGAGAGCTCTCAGAAAGTCAGTGACTGTAGTCTTAACTAGAAGGAGTGTGATTCTCACGGAGAGACCAGCGTGATTATTGGCATCTCAACTGTTTCGCTCAATGGGGTTTTGCCGCCAATCTACCCTATAGGCGCCGGATAGAGGCTACCTGGCGCCCCGCGGCCATCGTGCCGATGATATGCTGGATAGAGGTCTGTTTTTGCATTTTACGGAGAATGTTTTGATGGGGAAGTTCCAATTTCGCGTCGCGAATACGTTAGCACAGTCCCACCTTTCGGCATTACCTAGATTTTCGCCTTAGAGATCCTAGCTCAGCACGTCCTGTGCCCCAATAGGGGACTTTTACGGGCCTCACGCCCCCCGGACGAAAAATATACATACATACATACATGCAGCTCTGGCCTCCAAGATAACTCGCACTTCAACATCTCCCCCAAATCGTATATTCTTCATGGAAATCGACTAGATGCCTCAATCTAAGCTACAAAATGGATTGTCTTCGAACTTTTATGAATCATCCAATTGTGAGTTGTCGGGATGATGAGTGAAGTTGCAAGGTACCTATTGCGCCATAGATCTCTCGGGGAGGATAGACGTACTCACTAACACATCTTAGCAACAAGACAGATTCGTGGCGAACGATGCAGCGTACTGGGGTCGTCACGTAAGATCGCGCCAGTAGCTTCTTAATGCGTCGATCAATTAGGCTAAAATTTAGGCCCCCTGACGTGTTTCTGCAATCGGGAGCCCTGTTCGACCGAATCGATCGAAAATCGATCGAATGCCTAGCGCCGTTCGATTCGATGTCGAATGAAATGTGGCATGTTCGATTCGCATGTCGAATGGAGTGCGCCCATTTGATTCGATGCGAACCGAACGCCAAGAAATTCGATTCGACATTCGTAAGACTTGGCATCCAATAAATCTATCGATTCGATTCCCGTTCGTAAGATGTCCAACCCTGGCCTTGATCGCAATTGTAGTAATCAAGCAGGTGCACCAGCTGCCTTATGAAGCTTATCGCTTACGGAGGACCAAGCCGTAACTGTCAGACAGTGCGGATATTCGGTCCATTGATGTCAGATCAGTTAAGTGTTCTGCTCTGTTGTTGTATCTCGGGAAGTGTCTCTGCCCCTGAGATATCTCATGTATCCACATTGTGACGGAACCGTCCGGAGAGTGCTGGATCCAGTGTGGGTACGGAAGGCCGGAGGAATCAACTGGTCATAACCCCCCTGCTGGCCCAATTTCAATCAGGGCACACCAAGTTAGAGGACCTCACCCCCTTCAGTACTGAAATAACTCTTCCACTTACATCGACTCCACCCCTAGTGATCGTAATATCCGTATCCTCATTCGACCCCCTTGTCATCCTGGTGTTGCTGTGGCACCCACGAGCCTTACTCTCTTCATGCTACTGGTGACGTGGTGTTTATGTGTGTTCACATAACCCTATCAATTCAATTTCACTCCAATGGCTCAACAGACAAGACGCTCTGCCTCGACGAGTACTGAACCTGAACCTCTTATCGGTTTCCCTTCCAGTAGACTCTGCTTCCTGCCCAAAGAGATCTTTGGTATAGAGACACGCGTCTTTGACCATGAAGCTGCTCAGCCTGATGCAAACCCAGACCTCACCGTCTGGGCCCTAATGAATGCACTCAAACACTGTTCGACTCGAGTGCTTCCGATCCTCGAGCTCAATAAGGTTAGTCTCTTGGTCCTTGCCCCGGTCTGCTCTGTAATAACCTATACAGCCGGCCCGAGAATTAGAGCTCCGATCCCGGTATGATATGCGGAGTCTGAAGCAGAACCCCTACGTCTTGAACTTCAGTCGCAGTCAGAACTGTGATGCGATGATCCGCCATCTCATGGGAGACGAGCGGGAGGCGCAGGACTGTTGTACTAGGTGTGCTCAGAAGAAAGGCGCCCTTATTGGCTGTATCGTAGCTGAGGGCTCTACAATCTGTGGTAATTGTGACTGGAATCGATCAGGGCTCGGATGTTCTCTTGCTTCTCGTTCTGAATCACGTATGTATCTACATCTTGGTCTCATTTCATTGCTGACTGTCTCTAGCCAAACCATCTACGAAGCGCAAAGCGGTTGAATCTGATGATAGTGAGGATGGCCGAGATCTCTTTGATGAGCTCGAGCCTGACGAAAAAGATGCATTTCGGGAGGTCATGAAGATCTTTACTAGAGCCTTAAAGCGGAGGTCAAAAAGAGCTCGCCAGTCAAGGTCATCAAGAAATAAATAAATCGCGATGCAGGTCTCCTTTTGTTTCATGTAATCTTAGGATATGGCGTAGGAGGCACGAATGGATTGATACGCCTCCTTCTCTTTAAGTATAACTCAGAAATAAGTAATGGCTTCACCTTGATATTATATATGCCTTCTTTATCTTGCTCTCTTGAATTATTTTCTTGAATTGACATAGGTATAGGGTATGAAGCGTATTGGTTAGGGGTAGACCAGTTCTCCTCAGGGGTAGACCAGTTCTCCTCAGGGGTAGACCAGTCCGCGTCAGCACTAGTAGCATACGAGGCGGTATGAAAAGATTCTATTCTCCACTCTTGTGTATGAGACATTGCCTCTCCCCCTTTCTCTCTCCCCCCTTTTCTGTCCTGTATTGCTCTTGTTGACTTATCCCTGGGGATGAGAGAACATGGTTCGGCCAACTCACGATCTATCTCTCTATCAATTCCAGCTTGAGGAATGGAGATCTCACGATAAGCTCACTAACCAAGAGATTCTGCAGCAACTCGCATCTGACTACTCCCTAGAGATAAGTCAATCAACACTTTACCGGAACTTCCGTAAATGGGGCACTTCCTTTCGAACGTTGACCCAGGATACAGAGGAACTACGTGATCGTATCAAATACCTATTCTTTCAACAGGTTCTCAATGATCACTTCCTCCTCCTCCAGCTCCATTCAGACGGTTTCATTATCACTAAGACAGGTCTGAGTCGTATACGTCGAGAACTCGGCCTTTGGCGCCGCCAAGATGAAAACAAAATCGTCCCCCAACTCGAAAAGTTACGAGAATTCTTCGAATCCCAGTCCCGGCGCAATACAATCCTCAATACATACGGCCGAACATATCTCTATACCTACGTGCGCCAACAAGGTCACGTACTCAGTCGGAAGGTACTCTATGATGCATTTCGAGAGTTCCATCCTGCGAGTGTTACAGATCGATGGAAGACGATGAGATACCAGCGCGTTGGATGGACTGCCCCAGGGCCTGACTTCATCTGGTCAATTGATGCACATGACAAGCTCAAGGCCTGGGGATTTGAGATCTACGCCTCAATTGATGCCTACTCGCGCTACATAACCTGGTTCTATATTGGAATCTCTGCTGGTACATCGCGTAGTGTAGCAGGCCAGTATCTACGTGTTCTCTCTGAGCGAGGGAAGATGCCGAATCTCGTCCGCTCTGACCGCGGAGGAGAAACTGTTCTCATGGCGGGTGCACATTGGTATCTCTCCCAAAACCGACTACGTGTGCGTGATGATGGACAAAGGGATCCCATTACATTCCGACAGTGCTGGATATATGGAAAAAGCACTAGTAATGAGAAGATTGAGAGTTGGTGGCTTCGCTTCTCTCGAGGAAGAGGAGGGGCTTGGCGGGTATGTTCTCTCTCTTGACTCATTACCGTAACTAACATAAAGTCTTTATCTACAGAAGTACTTCATAACCCTCACACAGACCAGTCATTTCTCTAATGACTCCCTCCCCGACCGCATTGCCTTACTCTATATCTACATGCCAATCCTGCGCAGGGAGTTTGCCGACTTTGTGTTGATGTGGAACTCCCACTACATTCGCAAGCAAAGCAACAGACCACATGTTGTGCCGGGCCAGCCTTTTGTACTATATCATCAACCTGAGGCCCATCAAGCTACCAACTTTGCTGAACTCATTCCTCAAGACCGCCTCGAGGAGTTGCAGAATGCCTTTGCCGACGACCCCTATGACCTTGATGCATATTTGCCGGACGATACGATCGATGTGTGTGAAGCCTTTGCAGAAGAATATGGATATAAAGATGATCCTAAGGAAGAAGAGGAGGATAACGAGAGGGATTCTGGAGAAACACCACGCCTGTCTGCATACCTCGCCTTGCGTGATTATCTACAGCGTCATCTCGAGCAGAACAAAGCCCCGAGTATTGGCCTTTTAGAGACGCCTGCTGGTGGCCTTGATCGACTTAGAGGCCATTTAGGAGACAATGGCATCAACGTGGAAGAACTCAGCCAAAGCGTTGCTGCAGCAGCTGCAGAGGATGACGCTTTTTAATTGAGCCTCATATATATGTATGTTCTTTCGAGTTCTCTTCATTGCGCAACTCCTCTTCGTTGCATACCTTCCCTTCTCTTGGTTGCGCAGCCTCATCGCAATTACACAACCTGCACGCCAACCAAGCCCCCCCAAAAAAGGCAAAAACAGAATTCGAACCCAAGGCTTTCGCAAATAGCGCAAAAAGGTTACTTGTCAATTGAAACACAGGTCTTGAACTTATCGCAAGTGCACACACTAAGACCCGCTCTCACCCCTGATACTTTGGAGGCTTCACTTGCGATAAGTGTTAAGGTATCATGAGGCCTTCAATGGCCAAAGATATCACACACCAATTATAACCCTTTATCATATCAGGACCGTGCTGTGCATATACATAAAGCGCCTGTAAGGGACTACAAGTATTCTCTTTGTTACGCAAATAGACTAAGAGTATTGATCACACACACACACACACACACCCGTATCTAAAATGACAAGAATAAAGAGGTCCTAACGCCACAACAGTACGCCTTCCTATGTATCCTGCTGCACCTTCCATGACTTCTTGGATACACGAGATGATTGTCTCTTTGAAGGGGTTGTTTCAACCCTGATCTCCTCATCCCCAGCGACAACAATCTCGGCCAACAACTCATTCATAGTCTTATTCTCAACGTCAGAGAGGAAGGGGTCGTCATCCTCGATATGCTCGTCTTCGACGATGTGCTCTTGTTTGATTGCCGCCTTTATTGCCGATAGAGGCGTGGTTGGTTCCTGCTTAATAGCTTCCAACTTCGCAGTCACAGTACGCTCTTCTTTGACAGCTGGAAGGCGTGCGTTTGGGCGAGTGCCTTTTTTCTTCTTGGGACTTGGCGAGTATGTCTCTGAGTCAGCATCTGACATGATCTCGTAACCCCTCTTGGTCCTAGGCTTTGGTGGCATCTCCAAAGGGTCAAGTTCAAAGAAACGCCAGAAGCTCAGAGAAGCCTTAGAGCTCCTGATGTCCTTGTCAAAGTTGGTAGAAGTCTGGCGCAAGAGGTCGTAGAGTCTAGTAGTTGTGTAAGCCCTTTCGGGCAGTCGTGCTGGTCCAGGCGCGCTGCCACCTTTCTCGACGGAGAAGACAACTTCCCACGCATGCTTGCTCTGCTCTAGATCTAGTTGCTTGACTAGATAACGCACCATCGCCTCATGAGTCCCGTGGTCGCGATGGAGGACAACTGAAACATTGCCCATGCACTTCCGTACGGCTTTCGGCGCGCTGCTGTACTCAATGGTCTTAATGTCGCCAATATATTCATAGGCTCCAGCACCAACCCAGAATGTAGCTTGAACCCCAATAGCAATTGGGTCTTTGCGGCCCGTATTGGCAATGCTTTCTTGACGCCTAGCCATTGCGTCAAGCGTGGCATTTTCGATACCAGCGGGGAGTGAAGTCGAGCGATTGGTAGGAATAATCGTTGATGATAGTTTGCGGCGCTCGTTGGGGCGAGAAGTAGGGACGGCAGTAGGAGTAGGGGCATCTTCATCGTCGTCCTCCGTAAGATCAACACAATCAGTGATCGGTTTGAACTGTTGTCCACAATGGGGGCAGCAAACTGCACGGGGGTTCTTAGCTTGGAAGCTGGCATGCCTGCCTCCCCCAATAGAACAGAATGGAGTCAAAGTAGAAGGCATGATGGGCCTGTGTAAAAGAGATAGAAGGTTTACCTGTAGATAATAATGGGAGGAAGAGTGATTTCAGTTCAAGTTCAAGTATAAGAAGAAGAGCACTCTCTTATAGTAGAGATGAGAATGGTAGTTTGTATATATGAAGCCGGTACAGTATGGTTACATACAGAGAGATATATTATCATAACAACTGACAATTGTAGATCTAGGGTTGACTGGAGAACGGAAAATTGCGAATGGAATCATACGAGCAATACTGCCGTAGTGCCAGTGCCTCAGCCCTGGCACTTGGCTGCTTTGGGAGCAGCGTATGTAGTCAAGAGTGATATTTATCTAAGCAAGAATGGGCTCACACGCCAGGGTCGACCTAAGAGACAATTGGCAAGGGTCTGTGAGGCCAGGGGGGTTATGACCAGTTGATCCCTCCGGCCTTCCGTAGTGGGGTTGATACGTAACTAGGGCGCACGGGACAGGCCACAGGGACTATCATACGCGTCTACGCGTCTACGCGCCTGCCCGCTTTCTCTCTTTCCTCTATATCGTAGTATTCTCGCAATACAGTGGCATTACCTCTTGAGTTGATCTCATCTGTCCCGTGACACTCTCTATTCTATCTTAAATGGGTTTATAACGAGGAGAGGTGACTGTTAAGAACTGCAGTTCATTTTTTATTATTGAAAGTTATTAACTGCAGTTCCTCAGAGCTGCCTGTTCATAACCTCAGTATGGAGTAGAGTAGCAGCTAATGGAGTACCATGCAGTACCCACCTACCGGTAAGCAAAAATAAAATTTCCTCATATAAAATGCCTAACTTCACTTGCACAGTGCTTGGCCAAAATTGAAATTATTTACATGAAACAAGCTGTGTCTTATTGAGAGTTTCATGCTGTTTCATATTATGGTATTACTTTTTACATTACAGAAGCGGTTTGGTCGCACGGGCCTAATGTATAATTTCTGTTGTGAGGTCAACGATATGTATTGGATTGAGTTGACTAGGCTAGCTAGGCGACGCTATTCCGGGCCGTAAGGGCCCTGGCTGCCTCAGGCCACAACCGCGGGACCCGCGGCTGTGGGCTACGTTCAACACCACCCCTCAGCCGGGCCTGCAACGGCAAGATGAATCCATCGTGATACCGTGTGCCTTCCTTTCCCTCGGGTTCCTTGGTGTTTTCTGCCTATCTGATGCTATTGGTGACCTCGATTTTCTCACAGGGATCGCAGCCGTAGTTGCACGAGGAATTTCTCATGGTTTACGGCTCCCAACGCCTTCGTCAGCCCGTCCGCGATCATCTCGTCCGTCCGTACCTGCCGAAGATCAAAATATCCCTCCTCGGTCTTCTGTATGACCCATTTGAACCTGATATCGATATGCCGTGTTCTGGCGGCATTCCTCTTGTTCAAGACTGCAAGCCGGGCGTTCTGGCTGTCTGTATATAGCACCCACGGCGTAGGCTGCTCATAGCCGGCTTCTCGAAGCACCTGTGTGATCCAGAGCAGGGACATTCCCGCAGGGGTCAGGTTCATGAACTCTGCTTCTGTTGACGATGTTGCAACTATCGTCTGTTTCTTTGATTTCCAAAAGATCGGCCCGTCACCTACGAATACGATATGCCCTGCCGAGGAACAACGGGTCTCTCGGTCGTCTGCGAAGGAAGCGTCTGCGTAGACTCGCGGCTTGAGGTCGTAGATGTTGTATTTCCCTCCTAGAATAAGGGCTAAAATCGTGGTGCCGCTGAGGTAGCGGAGGAGGTGTTTGAAGACTTTCTCATGATGCCCGGAAGGGCCGGAATTTGCCTCACTCAGCTTCTGGCTCGTGAACGTTATATCGGGCCTCGTGCCCATAGAGAGATAGTTAGAGCTACCCGTCCTTTGAAGCCACTCGGTCTGAGGCATCACGGGTTTTTCATCTCTCCAATCTGATGGTATCTCGAGTTTCTGCGGCCACGGGGTCTTAGCCGGCTTGAGTGTGCCGTCAGAGAATTTAGTGATCATTTTCTCGATGAATTTGGCTTGGTGGATGAAAATGTGTCGATTTTCACGGTCTCGTGTTATCTGGAGGCCGAGGAATTCCTTCATCTCTCCGAGTTGCTTGATTTCGAACTTCTGGTCGATTTCTCGCATCACAGCTTCCACCTGTTTCTTCGTGGCTGCTGCCACTATCATATCGTCAACATAGAGTATCAAAAGCACGCCGTCATCACGCCTGAAAATACAGGTCTCTGTGAATAGAGGCGTGAAGCCAAGGGCAGTCAGCTCTTCTGTAGCAGTCTCGAACCACCAAGCAGGTGATATCGGGAGGCCGTAGAGGGCGCGGTTGAGGCGGCAGACTCTGCCTGTACCGTCTTCGTAGTTGTGCGGCTGTCTCACATATATGACTTTCCTAGCCTTGGCGTTGAGGAATGCAGTGGTGACGTCTGCTTGTGCGGTCTCATAGTCCAAGATCGCAACTAACGCACAAAATAGTCTCACGGAAGCTATGTGTGCAACTGCGGCATAGAGCTCACCAACAGCGTAGTCTCCTCTTTCCTGATCACCTCGGACGACCCAACGGGCCCTCGCATAGGGATCCTTGCCTTCTGGATACTTCATATCGTACACCCACTTGCCATCCAGGGCGTGGGCTCCCTGAGGCAACTCGACGAGATCCCAGACGCCTTTTTCTTCAAGACTTCGGATTTGGCGTTCCTCGGCCGGTTTCCACACATCGTGATAGTCATCTCTCTTCACGGCTTGTTTCCAGGTCTTTGGGACCGTTTTCACGTCCTCTGTGGTCTCTTGGGTTGCTCGCAACGTCGTAAAGACGTAATGATATTCTTGGGGCCCGAATTCGTCCTGTTCTCTGTACGCTGATGCGAGCAAAGTGAAGCCGTTGTGCAGTTTCTTATAGTCCGTTCTCATGGTCTTCCTAATGACTCGGTCTGAGGGCGGCGGCGGCGGCTTCGGCTGCCTCTTGCGACTAGTAGTTATGACTTCAGGATCGTGAACAATGATACAGTCGGATACAGGTTCTTCGAGGATTTCAGGCGTCTCTTCAAGTTGCCTAGTGATGCCCAGGGCATCACTGAGGCCGTGTTCTGTTATTTGGAACGGTCGCTCCAGCAATAGAGAGGCAATTTCTTCCTCCTCTTGCTGCCGCCGTTGTGGTGACAGCGAGGGTGACGGTGTCAACAGGCGAGGAGTCTCGTGATGACTTCCCTCGTCACCGTTGCCGGGTTCGTTGCCTTTTTCTTGTATTTCCGCCTCTTTCTCTGAGTCTCTAGGTGTTTCCTTTTCTCTCTCAGCTGACTGCTGTGTGCTTCCTGTAACTTCCTTCGTTGGAGCGGTCACTGGGGGGTTTATGAGAAGGACTCTGCCGTCATCTGTGAATTCAGGGTCGATTAATATAGCTTCCAAGTCAGGGACTTCTGGGTCGTTTCTTCGGTCAGGATATTGCTCCCAAAAGCGCACATCTCGTGCTCTGATGACTTTCTGCTCGTCAGGTAGCCAAATCTTGTAGATATGGCCTCTCATGCCCTGTAGGCCGACTAGCATGCCCTTCTTGGCTCTCGTGGCCATCTTTTGAGAGCGGATTCGCCGTTCTTCTGGCGTTCTTACGTACGCCGTACAGCCCCAAGTTCTGATGTGCTTGAGATAGGGCTCGTAGGGCACGTTGATCATGCGGAACATCTTCTCTATTGGGGAGTCGTTATTCTTGTTCGAAGAGGTCGGAAGTCTGTTGTTTATATAGACGCTGGCTTCCATGTAGAGAGGCCACAGTTCCTGGGGCAAATTCGTCTCGATACACACGCTTCTCGCGGCTTCAACTAGGGCTCTTCCGGCCCTCTCGACTCGGCCGTTCTGCTCAGGTGTATACGGCGTGGACCACCTCGCCGTGATGCCTTCCTTAGCTGCCCATTTCCTCATCTTCTTGCTCGTGAATTCGCGCGCATTGTCAAAGGCTAAGACCTGGATCTTATGGCCAGCACTCATGCGTTCAATGGCCTCTTTCCATTCTTGCAGCTTGGGAAAAGCCTCGTCTCTTGTATGTAGGAACATGATCCAGTGGAAGCCGGTTGCAGCATCTATGCTATGGAGACTGTAGCGGTAGCCTCCGTAGCCCACTGGCGTCGTCTCGATGATATCCCAGAAAACGTAGGCTAGGAATGTGTTGGTGGTGACGAGAGGCGCTCTGCTAATCATAGCATCAGCTTTGGCTAGTTGACACGCCTCACAGTGATATCCCTGAATTGTTGCTGGATCGATGTCTATTCCTGCTTTCTTGCACGCAGTCAAGACCCGGGTTTGGCCGGCGTGGACCAACCTCCGGTGCATGAGGCCGTATTCAACTCTCGAGGAAGTCATGTTCTTTGGAAGGGCGGCAAAGTTGTAGGGATTCGTAGGTTTCTCACAGCGTAAGATTGCGATGCCGTGACGCCAGAAGATATCACAGACTTTCTGCTTGGTCTTCTTCACAGCTAGAATATCGTTGTAGCCGTCTATCACAATGCCTCGTCTCCTGAGAACTCCCGGGCTCAGCATATTAGCTGCGCCGTCAGGGCAGTAATACACCTCCAAAAACGTAATACTACCCTCTGCCGTAATGACTTTGACCGTGCCTTGGCCGAGGACCCGGAGATCACCGCCGTTGCTCGTAGTCATCATTTCGTCGTCTAGGACGTCAGTCAAGAAGGTGAACCACTTCTTGTCGTTAAAGCAGTGGTTTGAACAGCCTGAATCGACGATAATATCGTCCTGGAATATACTCTCTGTAGTCGTAAGAGCCGGGCTGTTGTTCCTCGTGATCTCTTCATCCTCCGGAGCCCACGTGACTTGACGCCGAACTGTCATGCCTATGAAGCTGGCTCCGGCTGTTGCTATATCAGCGTTGCCTTGCTGTTGCTGTTGGTCCTGTTGTCGTTGTCTCCTTTTCTTATAGGACTCTGGCCTCTTCTCTGGGTGATCAACCCAGCATTCTGATGCTATATGCCTCCAGCCCGCCTTCGTAGCAGGGCATTTGTAGCATAGGTCGTCTTTTTCAGCAGACTTCACAGCAGCCGGCTTCGAAGCCGTTGCGGCGGCATTGTCCGCCTTTTTCGTTGCCGTAGAGAAGTTGCTGCTTTTCTGCTGTTTCTCTGTATTGGCGTGGCGGGAGAGAAAGGAAGAGATATCAGACTTCGTGATCTTCGTTCCCTTTTCCATGTCATGGATCCAATTGTTATACCAGACCTCGTTAGTCTTCCTGATGCCATTGAGGGCCACAGTCACGAAGACTTCATCCGGCATCTCTAGCCGTGACTTGATGTGCTTCCACATATAGTGTAGCTTCTCGAGGAATGCATCTAGGGAAGCGAATTGTGCCCTATCCAGCTTGAAGAAGGTTGTCATTATGTCATGTAACGCATCTTCAACGGCAATAGATACAGTCTTCCTGATACAGACCCAGGTCTCGTAAGCTGTGTGCTTCGTAGTCCAGCCAGCTCTTTGGATGCGTTTGAGAACATCCCCAGTTATGCAGTTGATCAGGTACGCCTTCGCAGACATATTGCCTTTTGTCCAAGCAACTATTTCTTGGTCTCCTTCGAGAGGTTTGGTGTTGCCCTCATCGATCCAAGAGTCAATTTCAAGCATTTCCAGGTTCATCCTGACTTTTACTGCCCATTCCTCATAGTCCTCCATCCCCTTAAGTTTCTCTACTGTCGGCGCGAAGGCCATGTAGTTCGAGCCGCCTGTAGGCGATGGATTGATGAATGTCGCCATATTCCTTATAGACACAGGTACTTCTTGAGTAGATGTATTCGTATTCGAAGTCTCAGCTGGTTCAGATTCGGATTGCATCTGCAGTTGCTGTTTTCTTCGAGCGTGTTTGAAGCGCTCGGTGGTTCGGTTCGGATGCGTGGGTTTGTTATTTCGGTAGGAACTCCGCGAAAAATCCGTCGTTTCTTATCGAATGAGTCTGAAAAAACTCTCATATGTTGATCGATGATTAAAGAATATCCTTCCTGAATCGCAGGTCGAATTGATATCCGGACGTTCGTGTCCGTGATGTTTGAAGTTTCGCAGGGAATCGTTGGTGTCGGTCGGTGATCACCACTCCGGTCGCGTCTCGCGGCACCGGTCTTTCTGCGTAATTGGTCGCGATAACGGTGCAATAACCGGAACAAAACCATATGACTGTGAATCTGAGATCCTGGGCTTCAAATTCATGTATAAATCACAACAATTGGAGATGCGCAAAGCGCGAGGGGCTCATAACCTGTTGTGAGGTCGACGATATGTATTGGGTTGAGTTGACTAGGCTAGTTAGGCGACGCTATTCCGGGCCGTAAGGGCCCTGGCTGCCTGAGGCCACAGCCGCGGGTCCCGCGGCTGTGGGTTACGTTCAACAAATGGCTTGTTGATAGATACGTCGAGAGGCTGAAGAAGACTCGTACAGCCGGGAGGGATCATAGCCGGGAGAATCTTTGACTGGCCTAGTAGCATCGTGACGTTGTCAGTCTTATGGAAGCTAGCCACATCCATAACAAGCATGAATTCCCTGTATGGCCTTTTGTAGGGGATAACCTCCTCGTTCAGCCACTTCAGGAACAGCTTCTCATTATTGTAGGCTGTTGGGTTGAATTCAACTGTGACTCCTGGATGATAAAGATGCCCCTCTCTCTGTAGAATCTTTCCCTTTGGTGGCTCAGCTCCTTCGAAGATAAGCTTTGGCTTTAACCGGCCAAATCCATCAGCGAAGATTGGGAGAAAAAGGGTGCCTTTCCTCTTGCTCCAACCACTTCTGTCGGTCTTGCCTGACACTGTCTTCTCGCCGGATAACGCATATGTTGACCCGTCGAGATATTCAAATGGTATTGGAGTCTCATCGACGTTGAGGATGCAATTGTTATGAAAGCGGCGTTGTGGGGAGTCAAGGATATCAGAGATCTTCTCATACGGCCGGGGGGAGAACTTGGGGGGCTCTTCCGGCGGTGGCGACGTTCTTCTTTGCGTGTTCCGGCGTAGGAAACGTAAGGAGCTATTGACAATAGCATGATATTCCTCAGGGGTCTTCTGAGCTTGGTTGGTGATACGGCGTTTAACGATGCGGTGCCTTTTCTTGAAGTTCAGGAACCATCCATTAGAGAAACCGAAAAGCTGCTCGTGTTCTGGATAGAGCTCTCCAAAGAGGGATTTGGCCGTTGTACGGAACCAAGAGACCGTAACGATTTTCTTCTCTGACCTTTGTTGAACGAAGCGCCTAAATAACTCATGTTCGAGCTCCGGCCATTGCGGCCTCCAAGCAGTCTCCTTGGGAACAACGCCGAGGATCTTATCCCGCTGCTGCCACCACTTTTGGACCGTATTTTCGCTGACTAAAAACCACTTTGCCGCCTCAGAAATGTAAGGTTGACGATATCCATCGGCAAATTGAACGCGTTGAGAGCCCCGGGTGTTTGGATTTGGATCGTAGATGCGGTGGTTGAGGAGAAAAAGCAACACTCGCACCTTCTTATCACGAGAGTGCGTTTCTTCTTTGCGCTTGAGGGGCGAAAACGGCTTCGATTTTCGCTGAGAAGGCGGCTTAGGCTTTGGACCTCGCTTGGGTTTTGGTGTCGCCTGTATATTCGGATCTTTTGGGCTCAACACCATCCTTGCAACCTGAAGATATGTTAGACCGTTTCAATCGTCAAAAAACAGTGGAAATTGACACCCCGGATGAGGCATTATTCTGATATCGGCATCCCGATGAGCCTCATCGGCTTTAACCCTTGAGGGTATAGCGGGCGGGGTTGGCGGGCCTGTTCCACTTTGCCAAGCCCGTCAATTTCTCGAGTTTCTACGGTACTACGATGGAGAGGAAAGAGAGAAAGCGGGCAGGCGCCTAGACGCGTAGACGCGTTGATAGTCTCTGTGGCCTGCCCCGTGCGCCCTAGTTACGTATCGACCCCACCCTGGGTCCAGCACTCCAGACGCTCCCGTCACAATCCCTGCCAAGTGGATACTTGCACAGCGGAATCGATCAATCAACGTAGCTGTTGAACAGAATTGCTTCTTCCACGATTACAAAGAATTGACTAAGATATTAATACATGAAAAAAAGAGAAGAAAAAAACAAGTATGAGAGCTGGGCAGTATATGATAGGTAGATGAAATAACGTGGTGTGTATTATATCAATCACATAAGTGCCTATCGATGTTACCATTACAATGAAAGAGGGTGAAGGGATATTTTGATCTATTGGTATATCAATACTGCAGCGGCCATATGAATAAGAGGGTGGAGGAGTATGATGCCGTATTGGTCTACCGGTGTAATGGCATTCCGACTAGATAATGGGATGAATAATCGTGCCCGATATTATTAATGTTATAAGAATAAGAGGGTAGAGGAGTATGATGCTCTACTAGTATATCGGTGTGACGATGCCCCGGGTAGATGGTGGGATGAATAATCAAGCCCGACGTTGACTATCATGAAGATAAGAGGGTGGATGAGTATGATGCTCTATTGGTATACCGGTGCGATGATGCTCCGAGTAGACGATGCGATGAATAATCAAGTCCGGTATTGTTACCCATTAAAGAACAAGAGGGTGGAGGAGTATGCTGCTCTATTGGTTTGCTAATCTAGTGATATTCGGAGGTGATAATATGATGAATGATCAGCTCCGATGTTGCCACCCATGACAAAAACCAGAGGGTGGAGGAGTATGATGTTCTACTGGTATACCGGTGTGATGATGCTCCGAGTAGATGATGGGATGAATAATCAAGTCTGATATTGGGATGAAATTGGAAGAGTAAAGAAGACTATGGTGGGATAGATCTATCATTTATTGGTAAGTGGGTCAGGGCAATGATGATAGACCGTATTATCATATAATTTGATGGATATAATAGAGATAAAGATGACGTGGGAGTATCGGGATAGAATCGGATCAAGAGCAGATTAGGACTGGTTGGCCGGGTTTGGTGTGGGAGAATCGAAATCTGCCCCAGAATGTACCGATTACAAAACAGCATTGTGAATGGCATCAACCTTTATCGTTCATATTTATAATACTATTTGGCTTAATACACATGATTACACACCCTAAGAATATTCGTACATACACTGTCTTGTAATGGATTTGTCATTATCTGCTCTACTTGAAAGGTTGCGTGGTCGAACGCCTGGCAGCACACTCAGCAGTCTGGGGCTGAAGACATACAATGATATCTTTGGTGCGGGAAACTCGAATACAAACGCAACACCAAGAGAATCACATTCTACTGTCCAACCAGGCACACCCGGTCGTATTCCGGGTGTCCAGCCTGTGGGCCCGGCATTAAGGAGGTCGCTCCCTACTGTCCAACCGAGTACACTTGGTGATATTCCAGAACCCGTACCTATAGACGCGGCACTAGAGGGACCACAATCAACGGGCCAACCAAGCAAACCAGGTAATCACCAACAATACCAATCAAGTGTAAATCAAACCGACAATGCCAATGCGCAAACACAGGCGGCAGGAAACTGGATGAGCCGGCCACCACCAGGGAGCACGACGCCGACACAAGTGCCTCCAAGAAAAAGAGGCAGACCGCGAGGTTCTCGTGCACCAAGGCGGAGAGATGTTCGAGAAGGAAACCGGGTGCAGGAACATCAGCCAAGTGCATACCAAGTCGACACCCTCAATACTCAAGTACAGGGACCTGAAATCTGGATGAGTCGACCGCCGCCAAGGAGTACGACACCAATACAGGCGCCTCCAAGATCAAGAGGCAAACCGCGAACTTCTCGTTCATCAAGACGGAAAGATGCCCGGGAAAGAAACTGGCGGCAAAGGAGACAAACCCAACAGCAAAGACCACTGGTTGCCGTTGGGACGCCCCCAGCCAGTTCCCAGTTGCCATCTAATGCTCCACGACGTCAGAAAAGGAGGTCGCAACAAGCACAGCAACTAAAACCTGTACCAGCGCAACCGCGTATAGCACCAAATCCCACACAAGCTGCAGAAATAACCAACGCGAGCCAATATCACCCGCACAATGCACTGGGCATGCAGCAATGTATGAGCACTCTAAGCTTTTCAGATGTGGATCAACATGGCCAACAAGAACTTGGCGCCAAGCGTAAGGCTGACCAACACGGACAAGAACAAAACAAAAGGCAAAATCGAAGACGGGTTGAGAATAGAACCTTGAAGAGCAAACCCAGGCATTCAAGAGAGCTATTAAGCATCTAGAAGATGAATTTACAAAGAAGGAGAGAATATCCTACACAAAGGATTGGTGTAAGCCGGTCCCCCGTGAGAGGAATATATCCACAGTCATGGAATTTTATCAAGCATTTCACAACATGGACACCCTACCCATACACACATGCATGATATGCTATCAGAAGATCAGCATGATGGAGATACAAGAGCTTAGCTGGGAAGAGTGGACAAATAGCGCAGCAATAAATAGTTGCCGCACGTATTCATGTCCCGATTGCTTCCCTGTTGGCAAGGCTATACCGAGCTGCGAAAACTGTGCCATGAAGATCCGCGAATGCAATATGGCACGGGGCGGGAACTTGCATCAAGGACTTGGTTGCGAGCACATGTACCCGGATGCTCTCAGAGACCTGACATTGGTTGAGGAGAAGCTGATTGCACTCAACACCTATTTCGGCTTCGTTGCAAGAATCAAAGTCACAAAAAGCACCAAACAGAGTACGGCATATGCACGCCATGTAAAGGGTCATATAACTGTGTTTCCAAACAGTGTTCAAGACTTGGTTACCACAGTACTACCACATCCGCTTCTACAATCTTTGGAGGACATCCATATATCCTGGCATGGGCCGCAGAGACCAGCCCCCAGCGATCTATCCAAGTTGCTCTCAGTCCGGCGAGGAGCTGTGGAAGGGGCGTTGCTTTGGCTAAAAGAATTTAACCCCCACTATCGGCATATCCAAATCGACAAAGCCGAGTTGGATAGTTGGGGAGAGCCGGCGCACGGGGTTCCGAGCCGGATCTATGACAGGATAGAGAGAGATGAACCATCGGCATGGGAAGAAACGCGAACAGCGCACATTGTGCCTCCAGCAGAACGTGGAATGGATGACAACGAGCCCCAGTCACTCGAACAGATTGTGGACGGGCTAGGCAGAGCGTATGATGAGAATGATGTAAGTTACGACGAGGATCAGCAGCTCTATGACGAGCGCAGTCGGGAGGAGCTCGAGTATGAGGGCATGGGAAGCTTTCTTGATGAGATCCTTGCATCTGGTATGTTTCCACTGGATACAGCACCGCGAGCAACCGATTCTGATAAACTGCAATTTGCCATTGATACAATCAGAGGTGGACACACAAATGCGCAAGCACAGCCGCCCAACCCGCCGGCTGGGAGCGCGCAGGGTTCGCACCTTCAGCCATACATTCACATTTCAAGAGGCAATGAGTTTGCAGATGTCAATGATCTCTGGCATCTTGCAAAAGCATTTCCAACACTATTCCCGTTCGGTTTCGGTGGGCCACGGTGTAAGGAAGAGATGGAATCGGAGCTGTGGAAGAACAGTGTCCAGCTCACAGGCCATGTCCGTGATAGAGACAGTATTGGAGAGGGTGGAGAGGGTGGAGAGGATGCGATTCCGCCAACACGTAATCTCGGACTTCACGGATGGATGAAGAAAGTGCTGCAACGACATGGTGGTCGCTTTGCCAATCATCCGGCGTTTTCATTCCTAGTCTTCAACATAGAGGTTCGGTCTAGGAATAGAGGAGTAAGTATGGTGAGCGTGCGACGGAACGATTTTCCTGAGGTTGAGAGGATCATTCAGTCGTTAACACTAGAGAGACTGGCGGAAGTGCAAAAGGAGTTAGAGGCTGGCGGGAGCACCCGAGATGAAGATATCAAAAAGCTCCTGCGGCACATCTCATACTTTGGCTACAAACAGGCCATGTCGCAGGAGTCGCGGCTAGCCATGCGCAGAAAGATCAAAGCGCTCATCATCAGATACGGTATACCGGCGATTTGGTTTACGCTGAACCCTAACGACATTACGAACCCGGTAAAACTACGTCTGGCGGCATATCGAAAGGAGGACAAGGCTGCCGCGGAAGCAACCCTGCTTCGGGCCCTTCAGGATAGGTATGAGAGAGTGAAGCTGGCGATATCTGACCCCATAAGCTCTGCCATCTTCTTCCACCGCGAAGTAGAGATGTTCTTTGAGCATTACGTCAAGGTTGGGGAGGAATCTGTGTTTGGTCAGATTGGACAGTATTTTGCCGCTGTCGAGACCAACGAACGAGGTGCTCTTCATGTCCATGGTTTGCTATGGCTCGAAGGGAACCTGGAGCTCGGAAACTTCATCGGTGCTCATGGAAACGAGGAGGATGATGAGAGTGCGGCGATGGAACGGGAAGGAATCCTGAAATATGTCGATTCTGTCTTTACCGAGGTATGTGATCCATATATCCATATAACCAAAGGCCAACGTAGTCGGAAGCTAAAATATTATCTAGGATCTGGACGAATCCGCTGCCTTTAGTGAGGAGAGCGAGACTAGGGTAGTTTACGATAACATATCCCACTTGATGATCGATACGGGGCGCTTCTCTGAACAGTTTGACGATGAAGCCCACTTTTGCGCGGGCAGGGTCCAGATGCATGTCCACACTGCAACTTGTGTCAAATACTCTCATATCAAGGAGGGAGAAAAGAAGCCCACGTGTCGATTCCATGCGCCTTGGAAGCTCTTTACAAAAAGCGAATTTGGTGCGGATGGTATACTTCGGCTCCAACGCTCACATCCCATGATCAACCGATGGAACAAGCCAATGGCGGTTGGGTTGCGGCACAATCACGACATCTCCTTCATCGGAACCCAAAGCAAGACAATGGCGCTGATATACTACTTGACAAACTACGCCACAAAAATCCAAGATCCGATCTGGAAGAGAGTGGCCATAGCAGCAGAGCTCTTTCCAAGTATCAGCACAACCAGCGCCGTCGGGCTAGGTGCAATAACTGCAAACTACGAAGCCAAGGCAAACATAAACCGCCAGTAGCTAATGAGAATCGCCAACAGAATATTCACCGAGCGGCCATTATCGCAGGTGGAGGTGATTGCGCACTTCCTGGATTACCCAAGTGAGTTCTCGAGTACTAAACAATGGTCATATGTGAATATGACAACGATATACTGGGCAATACTCCGACGCTGGCAGTATCTCCAGCAATGCAGTAGCACTTTAGGCGACGACGATGATCGACCTATTGAGAACATAGGTGGCAATGGCAACGGCAACGACGCGGAAGCCAGCGCGGAGAGGGTCTTAGTGGGAAGCAATGGCAAGAAGCTACCATACATTGAAGCCTACCACCACCGTGGAGAGGCGCTGCAGACATTATGCTTCTATGACTACATGTCGCTTGTTAAATTACAAAAGAGGACAGATTCATCTTCCAAGGAGTTGGTGAAGATAGAATTTGAAAGGAACTGGAAGCCGGGAAGAGACTGGGTGCAGGTTCTGAGACCCACTGGGAAGTATGCAGTGCCATGCATAAACGGCTTTCTCGATATGGACTTTGATATTGACACAAACGCAGACAGATACCGCAGGTAAGCACAAGCCATAGAACAGATGGGATGGATAAATGAGGAGCATACACTAATATTAGCACCAGAGCTGCAGTACAGCACCTCGCACTCTTTGTGCCATGGGAGAAGTTCACTACAGCAGCATCAGGCGATATTAATGAAATCTGGGAACACTGGAGACGGCGACTCCCAAAAAGACTCCAGACTATCGCAAGCAATATCCAGCTCTTGAAGCGATCAGCGGAAGATGCGCGGCGAGACGCGAAGCAGTGGGCAGCTGCGGGGGACGATGCCGTTTTAGATGATATCGATGCTATGGGGTATGATATCGAAGATTCTATGGGCCCAGTAAAGACGTATCGCTCAGATCAGGTTGGCCAGCTTGGCCGACTGATGGAGACAGTACGGGGTGCCACAGCCCCCAACCAGGTGACCGCTGGCTCGGAGTCTCTCGTTAAGCTGCTAGATCAGCTCTGTGAAACTCACGCAGATATCACCGACTTTGCAGATGATCTTGAGACTGTCGCTCCCGCAGAGAGCCCTGAGCAGTACCAGCCAACTATGGTAGCCAGGAGCGAGCTCCCAATGCAACATCAACTCAAGGGGATTAAGAGCAAGCAGGGCAAAGCCGACAAGG
The DNA here is from genome assembly GCA_020744375.1 of Dactylonectria estremocensis. Taxonomy (NCBI): domain Eukaryota; kingdom Fungi; phylum Ascomycota; class Sordariomycetes; order Hypocreales; family Nectriaceae; genus Dactylonectria; species Dactylonectria estremocensis. The sequence goes on from JAGMUU010000054.1 coordinate 138,539, forward strand.
AAATTGTGCAAAGAATCCAAGGCTCTGACGGAGTTCAGGATACTCAGAACACGGCTGCCAGCAGAGAAGCATTACTGAACCATACTTTTGCGGGTGCAGGAGAAGATAGCATAGAGATATCGGAAACAGACACCGGGAACACTTATGGACCCAGCACTAGGGTCGCTTTTGGACCGTCAACCACATTCCTCCATGCCGGTCGGCAGATCGCAAGCAGGTTCACCCTGAACGAGCGGCAGGAAATTGCCTTCCTTTTAGTGTGTCGCCATCTCGATACCATCCCGGGCGAAGATGACAGCGATGATTTCGATAGCAGTAATGTCGAGAATAATGGTAACGCACAACTATGCGAGTTCCTGGGTGGGGAGGGCGGCACTGGGAAGTCCAGGGTCATCGAGGCGTTGGCGGAATTGTTCGCTAGCAAAGACATATCGCACAGGCTGCTCATGACGGCGACATCGGGGGCCGCAGCAGCGCGGATCAACGGCGTGACTATTCACTCCGCCTGTGGGATGCAACCCAACGCATCCGACAGCAATGGCGACGATGACAGCACGGTAACCTACGTGGACGGTGATGCCCGAAGAAGATGGAGAGAAAAGTGGCTGCTCATCATTGACGAGGTGAGCATGCTGGGCCTCCAGACGCTCTCCAACATCAACAAGCGACTTTGCGCCTCCCGAGGATCGAATCAAGATTTTGGCGGCATCCCAGTGGTGCTACTATCAGGAGATTTCCACCAATTCCGCCCAGTGCAAAACAAGTCCCTATTGACGCCATGGTCCGCCCTCAGGATTGCGGACGAAATGAGGGCGCACGCACTGTGGACTCGATTTACCACCGTCGTTATGCTCACCGAACAGGTACGCGCAGCGGGAGACCCGGAGCTGCAGCGGCTGCTGACTCGGATCCGGCAGGGGCAGCAAGACGAGTCCGACATGGAGCTTCTTAATAGCCGGTGCTTCCAGGAAGGTCGAGCCATACCATGGGGCAAGGGCATCACAGTAGTTACACCCCTCAACAGCACCAGATGGTGCCTGAACATGGATGCGGTCTTGGCCTTCCAGAGGCACCACCAGAAGCCAGTCCGGATATTTCTACCCCAGCACCGTTGGGGTAAACCCAGTACATTACCGGTAACGGAGGAAGAAGCTACGCTCATAGCCAGCGTCGGAGATGACAGCAAGATCTGTGTGCCGGCCACGTTCATGTTCGTGCCTGGCATGCCGGTGGTAGTGACCAAGAATATAAACCCAGGCCTCAAGCTCGTAAACGGGGCCAAGTACAAAGCACTGGAAGTTATACCAGACGCCAAGAGATTCCCAGGGTATCAACTCGCCCCGAACATTATCCTCCACTTTGGACCACCTGCCGGCATTATCCTGTTATCCGAGTCAACCAAGAAGTTCAAGTTTGATGACATGCCACCCGGCACGATCCTGCTTACTCCAACAAGTGCCCAAATACCCATCGACAAGAAGAAGAGGGCCAAGAGGAGGCCTTGGCAGAGGCATGAAGTGAGCCGTCGAGGGCTTCCCTGCACTGCAGCGTTCGCATGCACCGATTACAAAATCCAAGGCGAAACCCTCCTCGAGATTGCGCTGGAGCTGCGAGGAACCGGAACAAAGCTGAATACGACAACTGGACAACTCGAGCCAGGAAAGTGCGATCCATACAGCCTGTATGTGCAGCTCTCGCGGTGCACATCGCTTGATGGTATTATGTTGCTGTCGAAGGCACGGGTGCAGGACATAGTCGGGAATAAAATACCACAGGAAATGTTTGATGGCCAGGTTAGGCTGGAACAGTTGTGCGAGCGGACAGTAAATGAGGCCCGATTATCATTGTTATCATATATCCTTCTGCACAATACTAGCAGTAGCGTAATTTAGATATACCTTTTATATAGAAGTAGAAGGATAGAAAATAAATATATATAATACATAACTATTCAAATTTCAAGCAGAAGAGAAAATCTCATAAAATATAAGAACAAGAGCAAGAATGCTATCCCAAACCAAGTTCTCACGTGCATGTCACGTGTCTCCTAACAAGAAACCCTCAAAAGAAGACTCCTTTACACTTGATCTCAGAGAGCGAATGAGAGTTCACATGTGCGTATTGCCAAATGAGGAAGAGAAGATTGGCACCTCTGGGGGGCATTCGGATGGGGTTAATCCGGACCAACAGGAGGTGCCGGCGCCGTCTAGGCGCACAGGGCCTGTGTGCTCGGGGCACAGACCCCCCTGTCAGCGGGCTAGGGGCACAGTGCCCTGACTAAGCATTTATTATTAAGTGATTTCGAGGGAGCGATTTTTAGGGGTTAAGCATCTTTATCTTCATCTCTGCATCATCTCATCAATTAACCTAAATGGATCAATTTCCGGAAGACTGCTTACCTCCTGAGCATAGATATGCATCTCGAGATGATCTATTCCAAGCGATCAATCGCTGGGCAGCACTACGAGGCTATGCCTTTGTTACCGGAAGGTCCAACAAAGGCAAGTCTGGGAGGCTTATAGTTTACTTCACTTGCGATCGTGCCCGTCGGCCTCCGAGCGCCTCAAGAAGCCGTATTCGAGTAACCTGCACTTGAAGCACTCTCTGCCCATTCTCTATCACCGCAAAGGAGTTACCGGATGTATCTGGCTGGGTTGTACAATATCGATCAGATAGTCAATATGCTGTATATAACCACACGCCAAGCACCTATCCAACTGCTCATCCTGTTCTTCGAAGGCTCTCAAAAGACGATAAATCAATTATCAGCAATCTTATGAAGGCTGGAGTTAGCTTAAAGGAGATCAGAACCTATATGCGGCAACAGTCAAATTCCATTGCAACCCAGAAGGATATCTCTAACAGCATTGCCGAAGCTCGACGAATATCTCGCTTTGGTGAGAATATAATATATGCTCTTATTAACCAGCTAGATCAAGAGGGCTTTTGGAATTATATGCAGGTAGATAATGAAGGACGGGTTACAGCAGTTTTATTTGCTCATCCTGACTCACTTACCTATCTGTAAGCGTATTCTGACCTTCTTCTTCTCGACTGCATATATAAGACGAATCGATATAGTATGCCGCTTCTTAACATTATCGGCGTTGATGCCTGCTAACGATCATTCTGCATTGCCTTTGCATTCCTCAGCAGCAAAGAGGAATAAGACTACCTATGGGCTCTCGAACGACTGAAGTCTCTATATGAGATCTGCAATATAAGCTTTCTATCTGTTATTATTATAGACTGTGCCTTAGCTTATATTAATGCAGTTGCTATCTGCTTTCTATCTGCAGTCCTTCTCCTGTGCCTTTGGCATGCTAATAAGGCAGTCCTTGCCTATTGTCAGCTAGCCTTTATTTAACATTGAATAGATCTAAAGACAATTGAGGCAGAGCTTCTTAGTTGGTAAGAGTTCTACAACCAGTGGCATTTGATCATTCAATCAGCTGATCAAGTAGCCTTTAATCAGCGGGTTCAGCAGCTTAAGCAGCGATATCTACCCGCCTACGTCAATGAGATTGGATATTTATATGCAATGTAGCTAAACCTTCATAAGGAGAAGCTTATAAAAGCTTAGGTTGATTAGCATCTTCACTTTAGCACTATTATTACCTCTCGTGTTAAAGGTATTCATAGTCTACTTAAAAGCTATTTAAATATATCTATATTAGATCTATTTAAGGCTTAGGGTGCTATTACACAAGCTATTACCAATTAGATCCATCAGCTACAGTTGAATCAAGCTCAATAGCAACTTCGACAACTAATTGAGCTTCGTATAGTTCTATATAGTGCTGTTTAGGGCTGGGTATCTTTTGAGGCGTTGAGGAAGGTTGAAGAGCAACGAAAGCGGCTTTTGGATAATAGTCTCCCTTTGGCTCGCTGCACTGGCGTTTTTATGCGAACACTGGGACTACCTTGCGCTCACTTACTTCAAACCTTACAAGAACAAGGTCAAGTTCTTCTTCTTAAGCATTTCCACAAGCATTAGCATCTCAAGCGCCCAGGGCAGCAGCAGCTACTTCTTGAGCCTCGTACTCGCATAGATGCAAGGGCTGCTATATTAAATCTGCCACAATCAAGCACAAAAAGACTACCAAGCTCTTTTGAAGCCGATGAGACTATAGGAAAGGCAAGGGCAAAGGCCCCGCCAAAATGCAGCAAATGCCATAAAGACGGTCACAAAATGAATTTAAAGGCATGTCCCTTGTGGCATCAAGAGCTCTTGGAAAAGGTAGCAGCAGAGGCAAAGGCACTGGCGGCAACAGAGGCATCAGTAACAACAGCGGCGCCAGTAGCGATATTGGTATCGGCAGCAACAGAGGCATCAACAACGACAGGGGCATCGGCATCGGCAGCAACAGAGGCATCAACAACGACAGGGGCATCGGCATCGGCAGTAACAGCGGCACCGGCAGTCCTCGCCGATCAGCCAGAGACTGTGACTGGGACCTTGCAAGACTCGCCCGGTGGCGCCTCTCAGCGGTCAGGATCCCCTGTTCATGAACCATCTCCTTCGCCTGGCCCGCCATCGCCATCGCCACCGAGGTACGATTCACCACAGGCCATATATGGAAGATATGTCGCCGCAAGAAGCGCGTGGTACGCAGCGCAGCCGGTCGGCAGCATCAAGACGAACTAACAATATCGCAAGGCGATGGGGCTCCCACTCAGGTATGGCAAGCAGAGCTACGAGTGGTGCCTGGACTACAAACAGATGTCCAAGCGCTATATCACGTCAACAGGGTCAAGAGAATGGACGAAAGAAGAGATGATGGCATATCTAGACTGGAACAAGGCTGAGGATGAGCGAATTGCGGCCCAGGTCGCTGAAGAGATGGGAGACAATCCTTTGGCTAATAGAAGAAGGGGCGTCAAGGACATTTGGAGGAGAATAGAAACGGACAGTAGGGAACAAGAAGCTTTACACTTAGCTAGCCGTAGTACAGAAGACTGTATCATTGTTGGAAGTCATGGGTGTTAGACGATGACTCGGTGGCAAAGCCCTATAACATTCTCCAGCTGTCATAGCTGTGTATAATTTGGCTAGCTCTTCCCACCCCTCACTTATCTGAATTAAGCAACTTGAACCTTCCCATTTCAACAACCATAGTCGAAAGGTAGCTGTCGGCTCCATTGAATGTGTAAGTGCATTCATTCAATCCCAATTCAACAAGAAATGCTTAGTCAGGGCACTGTGCCCCTAGCCCGCTGACAGGGGGTCTGTGCCCCGAGCACACAGGCCCTGTGCGCCTAGACGGCGCCAGGAGGTGCCGTCTGGCTTACTAATCGGGAAATAATTTTCCAGCCAACCGGAGGTGCGCCGTGGATGACTAATCGGGTAATTTTACAGGGGTATGTTGCAGGGATGAGCGGTCGATTTTGGGGTAGAGAATCCCAGAGCTTAAGAAGACCTTTCGTACCGAAAGGCATTTTGGGGGGGAAATCCCAGAGCTTAAGAAGACCTTTCGTACCGAAAGGCAAACGCCCTTCGGGCTGAAAAACGCCCTTCGGGCTGAATCATCACCTAATTTAGGTGGGCAAGAATGTACCCCTCAGTTGGCCCATTTTAATTGGACTGCCCCCCCTGTCGTGACCGCATTGGAGCCTTCGCACAGCTATAGGGATAATGCTTTTGTGTCGCACTGAGTGTGCTTAAAGGGTTAAAGTGAGGGCGAGAAGGTGTTGGAGGCACACGACGTGAGTGATTCGGAGTTATGTGGCCTCTGCCTCTATCTCTCTCTCCTTACATCCCTGATGGACTCTGTAATGCTGACTGTCTATCTGCAGGAGGATGCCTCTGCCGACTTCCGTTACACTTATTGAGTGGCCGCGCAAGTGTCTTGGTGGCCTTCGTTGCGCGGTTGTATTATTCGCTATTCACTCGTCCGTGCCAAGCCTCATGGTGAGGCATTTGGTTCTGCCATGACTCAGTTGATGGATGTATATCTTCACACCGGCTACAGGTATAATAAACTTCATGCTAGTGAATATGTTGCATCTGGGAGATGGAAGTGATTATGTATGTGAGAAGCTCTTGCTATTCTTCCTATCTAATGAGGGTCTTTGGGTCAGTCTTATAGACGAAGAAACTGACGATGACCTCGGACAGCCGAGAGGCTCCGGATGCCTCGGGGTCTTTGACTTTATCTAGCTATTGACCTGATTGAAGGAAAGCTAGACGGCTGACGAGGCCGCTGACGAGGCAAGTGGCGATGGACGCCTATGATGAAAGACAGAAAGCTTGACGGCCGTCATAGCCGCAGAAATCCGATATCCCGATATGTGACAGAATATACCATCTTGCTTGGTTTTTATTTTCGCAGTGTCGTTGTGCCCTGTCCAGAATATAGGAATCTTTCCCTCCAGACATTAGCCACTTTCCAGGTTCTTTATGCAGAAGATTAGCACCAAAAATGCATATTCGCCTTGCCATCTTATTACTTTCCCAGTATAACTTCTCAAAATCATGGGACGTTTTGGTTAGCTTCATTACATCCGTAGTGGCAGTAATTCTGTTACTTGTCATCCTCAGTCTCGCAGTGTTCTACGTCTACAGGAGCCAGCGGCAACAGTACTGGCCGGATTAACCTAGAGGGAGGTAAATAATATGAACCAATTGCTGATATCTGGGATGTGCAGAGGGCTGCGGCGTGTCAACACTAAAGAATACCCAATCCTGCGGAGTGCGTCTACTGACGTTCCCGGCTCATGAATATATCGCCCATCCCCAAGGCTCAGACCCACTACACTGCAAATCCACGTGGACCACATATCCCTTTGAGTGCCATAAGGCAACATCTTGGCTTGGCGCCCCACAACACCCCTGCCGGGATCGCGGTACAAGGGAGTGACCTAAAGCGCGTTCAGAAACAACACCTGCTAATTCCTCATACAACGCGTTCTCTGTGTTCCTATGGATTCCCAACTGCCCCCAAGCCAAGCAGTCAACGCGTATGACGACAAGAGCTTCATCCGCGTTGACTATCACAGCCGCCGTGAGCAGCCAACGGATAATACGTGCCGGCCAAATAAAAATTCGGTCCCGGATCGCGGTTATGACTTCAATTCGATGGACTTGGGGCCAGTGTTGAGATCCGTTGTTTGACGGATCAATGGCTATTCCGATCCATTGGTGGCTGGGATGTGGATGTCTTCTTGTCAATAGCTTCCGCTGGTTAGCGCTAGTTTTTCTTCTCCTTCAATCAACACAACATGCTCATTTCAACAGCCAGACCGGCCCTTTGAGATAACAGCCTTGCCTCAACAGCCACTGTTGCTTTTCCAAGCTTTCTTACCTATTTCCCTAGTAGAGAGCTGGGCCAGCTATACTAATAGCTGGGTCAGCCACCTCCTGCAGCAGCACGAAGCTGGCAGCCGCAGATTGAAGGCGCAGTCGCGGCTGTTACTCTGGAACAGACTTGCGTATTGTGATATCACGCGCTAAAGTGATATTCATATTCATATTCACATATTCGCAAAAAGTGTGCTAGAATATCACCCTAGCACTTTAGCACGATTGATATCACCCTAGCACTTTAGCACGATTGATATCACTATAGCACTTTAGCACGATTGATATCACCCTAGCACTTTAGCACGATTGATATCACTATAGCACTTTAGAACAATTGATATCACTATAGTACTTTAGCACCTATACTGTCAGACATCCGCAAATCAATCAAAATTAACATCGGAGTCTTCGTCGCCGCCACTATCAAAACCCGTATCAGTAATTACACCCATACCACCATGAACAGTCTTCTGGATATGCCCTTCACGCAGCCAGTTACCTATACATTCAACCTTCTCAAGATTCTCGCAAGTCATTCTTTCTCTATCCCAGGAGAGAGTACGTCGACCACCAGAGAAAGCAGATTCCGGATCAGCTGATTCAGGCGCGATCGAGAGGATATCAATAGCCATTCGACTTAGCTGAGGATAAGTCTTCCGCTGATCCTTATGACACCACCATTGAAGTGGTGATCCACTTATTTTGATGGGTGTTGCCTTGATAAAGTCTTCAAGATCGTCCATACTATCACCCCGATCCTCGGTGACTTCCAACTCTTCAAGTAAAACGTCCCACTCGTTCGGCTGCCGCTTTTGCAAAGCAGATACCTCATCAACCGACTCTGCAGGTCCAGTCTCAGGCTGAGTTTTATACTCTTCTTCCCAAATTATACGGACACCAGCAATGGCATTCTCATGCCATAACTCTGGCCAGTGGCGCTCAATGTACCTGATTCGCTTTGAAGGATCAAGAAGGAGGGCGGCAGCGTAAACAGGCGCATCTTCGGTCATAGTATAATACTTGTCCAGAATGAACCAGCCCATCTCAATTAAATGAAGGATACGGTGATCAAGCGTCTCAGGCTTCGAGTAATGTTCCTAATTAGATAATTAGCCAAGTTAGAGTTTAGACTCTATCAAGTGACAGCAAACCTTGTTCTTTTCATAGTGGCGTAATAAACCATCCATAATTGTCAATATTTGCAACAATGTAGAATTCTTACCCTCAGCCCATAGAGTTACTGACGCAAATGGGTGGAGAAATCTATGTGTTTTTTCAAGGTAATCCCAATCTGATGAGTTGAGGATATTATCGTTGATCTCCTTATCGTAATCAAGCAAGAATTGCTTGATCTGTGATTATCTTCGGATAAGATTATCGATCAGCTTATACCAAGAGTTCCATCGGGTGTCGTTATCGATCCCAAGCCGCAAGCCTACTCGATCCTCTCATAGATCACTGTGGATAGATGAATTTCGAAGCCAGACCGTAATGCTATATAGTTTACGCATCGCCGGGATGGTTTGCCAGCCTCTGAATTTGTCATCCTTGAAATCGGGGGGCTTCCGAGCGGCCCTTTTAGCCTTTCCCTTCCATATCTTACTGAAAGACTGTTCTTGCTGTCCCGAAGCTTCAGACCGCGATGTTGGCTCATTGGCGGATACATCATAGAGTGTAAAGTAGAATTGTTCGTACATCTCGGCCCCGGTTACGTCGCTAGCAGCGGCAAGTGCTACGCGTAAAGCTTCTTTCGAAGACGCAAGGAGAAAGGCTTGAAGGGAGAGATTTATGATATGAGCGATACATCGGATTCGACGCTGGCCGGGATGGAAAGATATCTAGACTCAGTTAACCAACTACCTATTAATCAACGTTATAAATAGCATACACCGTATTTATCCTGTAGCATTTGAGAGAGATGCTTTAAACAGGTATCGTTTGAAGTAGCATTATCGCCGGTATGATAGCCGATTTGCTTCGCAATACCGTATTCTTCGATTGCTTCCGCCATTAGAGTTGCTTGGCGCTCGCCACTGTGGCTATATCGACATTCAGGCATAGCTAGCAGGGCCTTTTGAAGTTGATAGCCACTATCAACCCATCTAGCGCATACTGCTAAAATGCCATACCGATGAGGCGATATCCAGAGATCGGTCGATAGATGGATCTTCGATACAGACGCCTGAAGCTTTGCTTTCAATTGGGATCGGTATAAGTCGAAAGTAGTAGTAATATGACGCATAGCTGCGTCGCGGGACGTGAGAAGAAGATCCTCAATAGCCGGATTGCATGCCAATATGATATCCTGCATCTCATCCCATTTCACCGCGGAGAATGGTAAACGACGGCATATGAGAAGACCGACAATCGATTCTATATATTGCTGTCAGTTGAAGACGCGGCGTAAAGTGGTATCCGATGGCCGACTGTGAAAAAAACTGTCCATCCGAGGCTACTTTGATGGCCGGGTAATGATATCTGAGTCATGCTCGTCTACGGTACTGGCCTCCGTCTGAAGAATAGAGGCATGTTTCCTTTTCGCGTGGTAAATAGCATTGCCACGCTTTCCATTTGACCATGGACTATCTGGGGGACAATGAAGGCATTCATACATAACACGACCAGACGTCTTTCGTTTGCCAGATGGGCCTAGTTTGGCCTTCTCTGGATGAGTGGTGCGGAAAATGACGTCAAAGCTAGATGATTCGAAGGGCAGATCATCGGGTGATGCTCTAGTCTGTGATCGAGTAAGGGTATCAGTGATAATTTCTGAAGATGAAATCATAATTCAATATTGAAAGTCGAGGCAGCAGACTGTCGGACAGCGCGCTCTCACTAGGTAACTCATAATCTAATGATGATCGGAATGATTGTCTTCTGTCTCTTTCTCATCATGGTTGTTCTTGCTCTCCTCCTTCTTATAGGTAAAGAGGCGAGGCTATGATACTAGACCTGCTGACCCTGCAACAGACCTGTAACACTGTTCTGACGATTCACACGTAATCGTGTGACACCGTTTCCTGTGGCTGCCTATGCAACACTATCATCCATGTCACTTCTCCAACACCAGGGATGGACATCTTACGAACGGGAATCGAATTGATAGATTCATTCGATGCCAAGTCTTACGAATATCGAATCGAACGGGCCCAAACGTTCGATCGAAATCGATCGAACGAGTGACGCGGTTCGCTGAAACTCACGCGGGGCTCGTTTTAGTGTCATTTCTTGAACGCGTCAACCGACCCCTGACGCTACCTGACGTGATCGAGCTTGATTTGGTGTCTTGAATGCCCATGCTATGTGGATGTGCTAAGATGTGTTAGTGTATACATCTAAACCGCCGAGACTTACACGTCAGAATAGGTATCGTGCAACTGCAGCAATCATGCTTCCCCGCATCCCATAAACGGCTGCTTTCTAAAATTTCAACGGTAATTTATTGAATGAGACTATTTCCCAATTCCCATGAGGACTATGTCCAGCGTGGGAGAGGTTGAGAAGCGAATCCTCGTGACCATGAAATGCGACTAGTGCCGTTTAGGGGGTACTTGCGCAAGTGTGGGGGAATACGTGAGAACCTGGTATCTTTCTAGCACTGAGGTATAGGGTAGGCCCGTCTTGCAAAAACTCCCACGAACTTCAACACATGCTGATTTTCCGTAGATTGGAAGTAATGCAAACAAAAACTGGTCCGTTTAGACATCTCCCGTCAGGAGCTTTCTATCGGTGCCAGTGTTCTCACGGTCAGAAGACCATTTCGACCTTGGAGTCTCATATGTCTCCTCTATCCTCAACCTTCCCGTACGAGGTCACTACCGTATCGACTCAAAAGATTCGGATTGCCCCGTGGGTCCAGATACCCCTGTCCTGCAGCATCTAATTGGCTTATAAGCCAGCTGCAATGCTTGACAGTTGTGCGTCAATCCGGATAACCCCATAAAATTGGCATGCTAGCCAATCAATGGGGGTTTGCAAGGGTACTCAGACCCACGGGGCAATCCGAATCTTTTGAGTCGATACGGTAACTGTTCAGAGGCAACGCCAGAATGGAACGAGAAGGGCAAACGCGGAAGGAAATGTCCCGTTGTGCGCCTCGATGGTCGGTGCACGATGACACAAGCCAATAGGGGTGTTGCAAAAGCTATTTACAGTAGATCCAACAAAAGTAGATAAGATTAGACGGCCTTATCAGATAAGGGTGCTACAGTGGTAGTCACGGGCGATAGCATTTTAGCTATCGTGATATCACGTTTAGCTGAAAAAAAGTGTGATATATATTCACGGTGATATATATCACTTTAGCACTTTAGCACAGTGTGATATCACTTTAGCATATCACAATACGCAAGTCTGCTCTGGAAGTCGACCTCTGTTGCTGAAATCTACACATAGCTTGCGACCGTGATTTATATGCAACTACATAAGGAGGCGAAGATCATGACCTATTGGAAGCCTTCTGAAGCCGGGAAGATGCTAGCAGACCATCCGATCACCAATTTTATGTCTAAACATCGATTCCAACTACTATCACGGCATATTCGCATTTTCAACTTCACAACTATCGATCAGAAGCCTGATGTGACCTTCTACGGTCAGACCTACAGCCGGGTCAACGCCTGGCCTGACCACATACAGCATACGTCTACCCTTTTCGTTATCCTAGGCACATGTATCGCTGTAGATGAGTGCATGGTCCGCTTCCTCGGCCGGTCTCATGATACAACAACCGTCCCTAGCAAACCTATTCCCACAGGCTTCAAAGTGTGGGCTGTGGCCCAACAAGGCTATTTACTGCGGTGGATTTGGCATAGGCCGGCTCGACGGCCGCGGCAAGGGACACAGCTACGGCGGAGCCGGAAGCAGATACAAAAGAGGAAGACGGTTTACCTGAACCCGACCCAAGTCGTGGTTGTTGCCTTATTCTCCAATCACGTATCTCCCGTCCCAGGACTCATCGAGATCCCGCTGGTCTTGCACCGTGTCGGCACTCAGTCACAAACCGAGCCGACCTCGACAATCAGATTGCTACGTATCTTAACATCGATTCAGAGTCCGGGTTTGCGCCCCCGGCGTGGCAGTCCTATGTTGGCACCGTGCTGGTGGCACGGAAGGATGAGAAGCCGTTGCTGCCCCAGCATCTGGAAGGCGTGTGGATGTATTGTGATTACATTCTGGATGTCTTTGGGGAGGGAGAAGGTACGCCGACACATTTGTATAATAGCATGCCGTACCATGGTCGGATTCGTTCGGGAGTAGTAGCATTCGATCGAGCGGCTTCGACAGATGTAGATGTCTTCATTTTTGTTTCGTGGTTGCGTTGGATGAAGCGGTCAACCCAGTGCCGGCCGACGGGGTTGTCTTTGAACTCGGGGTCGGAAAGTTCCTATGCCACAACTCGTAAGTCACGCTTCGAAGGAGCCCGTCCAGCAAGATCTTCTTCGAGAATCCAATCAACTAGAAGCTTCTCTTACTGCGGCGATAATCTTTGGAATTTTTCCTGCGCTTGGTGGTTGTTTTTCGCGCCTTTGAGTCGAGCTCGTATTAAGGACTCGTGGAAGTGGTAGTTCTTTGCGACGCTTCGAATTGACTGACCTTCCGCAACTTTTTCGAGAGCTTGTTTTATCATTTCCTCACGAGAAAGCACAGGAGAATCCATTATGAAGATTTGAAATGAATTGCTTCATAATTGGTGATGTTATTAGGGAGTGTTGATTAAGTGTTATGATTACGCGTCGCGAGATAGGTGCGCGGCAGGAGGGGTTGCGCGGTCGGGTGGGCCGCCACCTTAAAGTTTACCTTACCATATACGAAGGACCCTTTCAAAAGTCATTGCCTGCCAAGACGCTAGGATCAGCCACAAACAGGGATTTAGGTCACAAGCGAATGTACCCACCAAAATCCTTAGGTACCGCTCCCCTCTTTGTTGATTCTTCGTTTTCCCCTCAATCTAACCGCCTCAACAGCCAAAAATGAGGAAAAAAACAGATATCGCGACCCGGGCTCTTGTGGTCTTCCTGAAGAGCCCGTTTGGAGGCAAAACAACAGCTGAAGTAACAGAAATAACCGGTCTTTCGATACGTACGATCAATAGCATATATGCCCGAGCCATTGAACGCGGTTTCGATCCAAACCAAGAGCCGTTGACCCTTCGAGATGAGTTCCTTTGCGATTCTGACCGCCCCGGGCGTCCCAAGAAGCAGACAGATGAGGCTCGAATAGAGATTATCGCCAGGGTGCGCCGCGATCGATTTGGCAGGGAAAAAACGTGTGCTGATATCGCCGGGGAACTCAGCAATGATGGAATCGATATTTCAGCCGTCACTGTGTGGCGGATACTGAAGAAAGCTGGGTTCAGGAAGACCAAGCCGACGAGGAAGCCTGGATTGCTGAAGAAGATGAGGAAGGAACGCCTAAGCTGGTGTCTTGACCATCGCCACTGGACTTTAGAGGACTGGAAGAACGTCATTTGGTCTGATGAGACTTCCGTTATTCTGCTTCATCGGCGTGGAAGCTATCGTGTGTGGAGGAAGTCAGATGAGGCCCTCGTTCGAAGCTGTATCCGGGAGAGATGGAAGGGCGCGTCTGAGTTTATGTTCTGGGGCTGTTTTTCCTATGATAAGAAGGGCCCTCATCACTGCTGGGGCCCAGAGACCGCGGTAGAGAAGAAAGCCGCTGATGAAGCTATCGCGAAAATGAATGAGGAACTTGAGCCTATTCTGCGGGAAGAGTGGGAGCTTACGAATGGCGTGAGACGACTTCATCTTCGTCAACTACCTGGCCCGAAGCCTAGTTGGCGATGGAATAAGCAGTCTGGAAAGCTGACGAGAGGCTCTAAGGGCGGTATTGACTGGTATCGCTATCAGAAATCGATTCTGATCCCGAAGATGTTTCCTTTTGCTTTAGAATGTGCCAAGGACCGGCCAGGCACATTGGTTCAAGAAGATAAGGCTCCGGCACATAACCACTACATACAGCAACGGTGCTATGATCTGAATAGCATCACCCGGCTGTTTTGGTGCCCCAATTCACCGGACCTTAATGTATTGAGCCAACTTGGCTATGGATGAAGAGACGGACTACAAGGAAAGGGGCCCCAAAGTCACGGCATGATGCAGTCAAGGCTTGGAAAGCTGCTTGGGAGGAATTGCCGCAGGAAGCTATTCAGGCCTGGATCGAACGCATCCCTCGTCATATAGAGAAAATCATCGAATTGGAGGGTGGAAATGAATATAAGGAAGGTCGGACGGATCGGTAGGTACATGAGAGAGCAGCCTGATACATTTTCCCTAACAATTTGCTTTTTCCCGCTGCGCTAGTGTCCTTAGCGCAGGCAATGACTTTTGAAAGGGTCCTCCGTAAAGTAGGTGCGATGTGGAACTGAGATGCAGTAGCGCCAAAATTGGGTCCATAGGTCGGACCAATTTTTTGGAGATAATACGGTAGAAACCGCCCGGTCGCTGCAAAGTGGTCCACTCGCTTGTCTGGCCCGCACGCCTATCATCCGCGTTAGAGCTTCTTAATTTATAACTATCGCAAGAAATTGAGGCAGTATAGAGCTTCAGAAAGTATTATAAACATTTTATCTTGAAATACTATTAGGAGAGTACATAGTAGGTAGCCTACAAGCGAGCTAGGTTGTGTCTAACGCTTGCCTATTACCGGTACCTAATCCGTTCCTAAAACCTGTCATTAAAGTTGTAAGACCTCCTAAGCCTGTGTCTTGCATATAGTCCTCCAATCTCGTCCAATCTATTCATGTCTATGTCTATGTCTCGGTCTATTTCTATATTTATACCAAAAGTCGCTCGTTACCCAAACCTCCAAATGTATCTTATGCTTGTGATGTGTCGTTATTCCTTCTGCAACTTTGCGGCGTCGTTCTCTTGTGATGACACTGCTGTGCTAACGACAGCTCGGCTATCACTGGCGTCGGGCAAGCGATCGCCCACGCGGTTCGCCTCAAGGTCATGATCGTCTACGCGGCCGTCATTGACGCTGTGCCCAGAGGCTCGCGATGAGAGCCTGTCGAGGACAAAGCGTTGGCTCTGATTGGTGCTCGCTCGAGGGTACTTGTCGTCGTTGAGTTTCTCGTGCTGTGCCTCGGCCTCGGCCATCAAGCACCTCTTCTGCACTGACCAGGCACTGACAAAGTGTCCAACGATCCACCAAGCGAAGAGGATAGGCATGGTCACATCGAGTTGCTGCCGGCAGCCGTTGGACCAAATGTCGACGAGCACGAGCCAGATGTTGTGGGCAGGCAAAGCCCACCCCCAGCGGTAGAAGCCAGGAGAGAGCTCGAAAGGGTAGAGAGTGCTTCCGATATTGAGTATAACCCAAGTCAGCATGAAGTAGGAGAAGAAACTCATGGGTATAATCGTGCCAACGACTGCATCAAGGACGAGGTAGTTAATCTCCATGTAGAACCAGAGGCACATCCAGGTCTCGAAGAACTGCCCGGCCGTTACGCCCCAGTCCTCACGGAATGCCCAGATATACCCCGCCATACACAGCGAACATATGAATGTATGTAGCTTGCTCACGCAGAGCCGGAAGACATAAACGTCGCGCTTAGACTGCTTCTCTAGTACCCCGGCAGCTCCCATAACGCCGTTCAAGGCCATGATAAAGAAGAACTGCATCAGGATGGGCATAACCATAGAGACGGTGTTCAAGAGGACGCGCGTGCCGTGGTTGGTGGGCATGAGGTCAAAAGCTGTTGCCTCAATTGGGTTGAGGTAAGCGGATGCTGAGGCCGGGTTGGTCATGTTGACCGCGGCGGCCGCATCCGGAGCTGTGCGGTAGTAAACCCTGGATGCGGCGCTGACCAGGGTCTGCAGGTTACCGCGGATGGAGGCGACAACGGCTGGGTAGTAGATGCCATTGTAGATGTAGGTGACGGCGTCGCTGGCGTTGTAAGCAGTCGTGTTGTCACCCTCGATGGTGGCTAGGAGCCGATCCGATGCGCCAGAGTGCGTGTAGACGGCCCCCCAGTAGCCGTGCTTGCAGACAGCCTCGTGGAGGGAGTCAGGAGTAGGGTACTGTGAGGACGATCCAAACTCGACGGTCGGGAAATCTTTTCCCTCCAAGGCGCTGTAAGCACCTGATACGGCTTGACCAATTTCACCGCCGTCGAAGTCGATGGCCAGAACTTTGAGATTGTGCGTACGAGTGCCGGATTTAAAAAGGGCGCCGTAGAGGTACGACATGTTTCCGAGGAAAAGCATCTGCAGTAAGAAGCCGCTGAGCATAATGGGAAGCATGTAGAGCCTCCATCGTCCGTTCCAGAAGGCGGAGCTGGCGGGTTGTCGGTTGTGTGATCGAGCAGGTATGATGGACATTTTGTCTCTCGGTGACTTCTTGTTAGTGTTGAGATATTGAAGATGAATGGAAAGGAGCAATTGTCTGATCCGTTGTAGGACTCGGGAGAGGCACAGGTCTAATATAGTGGGCTCTGAAGTCGACGGTGGGAGTATATTCCTGGCCGCATCTGTTGTCGGGTTGATGTAAGCATCCGCATGTGCTGTCGCAAGCAGGCATCCGGAGATAGCCAAGCACCGGTGCCGAGTGCAAACGTCCGTGCCTACTGTTTGCTCAAGACGTCATATAAATCCATAAAAATTGGATGACTCAGCGGCTATTTCGGCCGGTGGAGTCGCCCGGACCGACAGCGTAAGGACGGAATGCTACCGGTACAGTGGGACGCAAGAAGTTGAGTCTTTGAAGCCGTACCAGTCTAATCAAGCTAGCCTGATCGAGCCCTTATTACGGATAACGACCCAATCAGAGCAAGGGTTCAATCAAAACAAGGGCTCAATCAGGCTAGCTTGACTGGGCGGGTACGCCTTCAAAGACTCATGAATACGGAGTACTCCGAATCAAGTCCCGTACCCCTGTAAAGGACCCTAGCTTGAGGCATGGCATACGTCATTACTGAAAGTTCGATGTCATTGCCGAAGCGGAGTCGTGGACAACAAACAACTGCCGACAGAATAAGTTCCGGCGAGGCTGACTTGAGTGAAACCCTGATGAAAGAGATCAGCATAAGGATTATGCTCGCTTGGGCTTGCCAACAAAAAGATGTCTCCATGCGCGCGCCCAACCAACTCGACGTCATAGCCGATACCGAGGACATGAGACGAGCATGGAATGAGCTACAAAGTAAGCGCGAAATCTCTGTCTCCGTACTAATAGATGAAGATGTGATGATCTTGCTTGCTAATACTGTACATGCGCCGCCTGCACTCAGAAGATTAAGGCGATACACGTGCCAAGTATTCAGCGTAGTGTAGCGCTGTCGTCCGCTGAGTTCCTGAGTGGTGGCAAAATGGGAAATATTCTTGTGGTCTGTGTAGCCCTTGACACGGTGATGACTTCCTAAGAGGTAATACCAGGATTCTTTGAAGGCGTTGACAATTGCCAGGAATTCTTTGTCATATATAGGGTAGTTAGGTTCTGCTTCGTACACCTTGTGTGAATAGAATGCGATTGGGTGGAGTTCTCCTTCATCATCTCGTTGTCCGATCTGCACAAACCGTGTCGTTTGCATTCCCTAAATATTGTAGTTCATTGTCTATGTTTTCAAACGACTGTGATTATGTCAATGGCTCCTAAGTGTCTTGCAGACGAGAGATAATCGAGCAATGTTTTCACTTGAATATGACAGAGAGACAGAAGTACGCGTGTCGCTAGCAGAATACGATACATCCATAGTCCTTACAAAGAGATAAAGACACTCTTTAACTCGGTCCAATCCTCCAAACAGTGCTTGCTAAAGTCCCTGCCACCCATACCACTCTGTTTCCACCCACCCATGGGCATATCAATGGCCATGTAAGGGCTGGCGCAGTTAACACCGACCGCTGCGGCCTCGAGCGCCTTGGCCACTCTCATAGCCCGCGATATGTCCCTCGTAAAGACACTGGCGTACAGGCCAAACTCGGTGTCGTTGGCCCTCCTCAAGACCTCATCCTCGTCGTCGGTGAAAGTATTGACCACAACCACGGGACCGAAGATCTCTTCCCTGACCAATTTGTCGTCCTCTGGCACGTCGCGAACGATGGTGGCATCCATAAAATAGCCTTTGTTGCCGACTTTGTCTCCGCCGAGAATAATGTCATAGCCTCGCTCCTTTGCGTGGTCGAGGTACGACAAGACTCGGCCAAACTGCAGCTTGTCAACCTGGGGCCCTCGCTTTGTATCGGGGAGCGCAGGATCACCGGGAACACCCAGCTGCTTCATGGACTCTCTGAGGGCTTCAATAAACTTGGGAGCAACCCCTTGCTGCACGTAGATTCTTGTACTGGCCATGCAGACTTGGCCCGAGTTGTATACGATGGAGAAGGTAGCAGAATGCACCGCCTTCTCGAAGGGTGCGTCGTCAAATACAAGCAAAGGGCTCTTGCCGCCGAGTTCCAGGCTGACATTCTTCAAGTTGGATTCGTTGGCGGCTTTCTGCACCGCTCGTCCGGTAGCGACGGAACCCGTAAATGAGATCTTCCTGATATCCATGTGCTTGCTGATGGCCTCGCCGCAAGGTCGACCAAACCCATTCAGGATGTTCAGGACGCCCTTGGGCAGGCCGACCTTCTGGCACAGAGAGGCGAACAAGATGGCGGGAAGGGGAGACTTCTCTGACGACTTGAGCACCATGGTGTTGCCAGCGGCCAAGGCTGGGCCGACCTTGTTGACGACCATGAACAAAGGGGCGTTCCAGGGGACTATGCCTCCGCAGACACCGTATGGCTGACGGACTGATATGTTGATGTATTCAGGCGTATTGAGCGACGTCTCACCCGTCACGTCGATGGCCTTGTTAGCGTAATATCTTAGATACCGCTTGGCCATGCCTATGGCAACTGTGCATCTTGATCAGTAGGGCTCCGAGGAGGGGATGGGTAGGAGCCTTGATAGACTCGACAAGAACAAAGGGGACCAGGAGGGCTCTTACATCGGCTTCCTTGTTGCGGCGCCCCCATCGTGATTGTCTCTGCGTGGATGAACAGGTCCTCATACTTTTCAATCTCATCGGCGATTTTGATCAGAAATTCACATCTTGCTTCAGCTGAGAGGGCCGACCACGCGGGGAAGGCAGCCTTTGCAGCATCGACAGCGAGGTCTACATCTTCGGCCCCTGCCTCGTAGACGGAGGCAGATACCTCCTCCGTGGTTGGGTTAATGACTTGAAATTTTTTGCCAGAGACCGAGGCAACGAATTCGCCGTTGATGAAGAGTCGGTCTTCCTTGGTCCCGGCGGCGACGGGGTCACCAGAGGAGCTGTTATCCGCAGCCATATCTGGATAAAAGATTGGCGTGTGAGTTTAAATAAAATGTGAGGAGCTTTTGGGTATGGAAAGACGATGTAGATTGAACTGAATGTCTCGATCCGGAATTGAAAAGTCGGAGGAGCTGGTTCCCTTTTTGTTTATGTATGAAGACCCGCACACTGTGCGTCCTCTATCTTCTGTCTTCTCAAGAGACTCACGATGCGATGCGTCCCGGTTGCAGTTGCACAGCCAGACTGCCAGGACTATGTCATCACCGGCGCTTCGGTGTGTTCTAGACCCCAACTGCCGAGCCCCGGGTCCGTCTCTCTAACTCCAATAACCTTTACAAGGGGTAAAAGAGGGGGTCAAAGCTGGGGTAGTTCCAGGAAGGCCGAAGATGAGATCTTCACTCCGTCTCTCACCCTCGCGCGGGCGCCTTCCTAACATGGGTAGGTCGGAGGTACCTACCTTAAACTCCGAGGACCGAGAGCCGAGTCGCGACATTCGGCTCCTCCCCTTTTTACCAGTTCTTTTATCCATTCACGTTTACTTGCCCGGCTCGGGCACCTTGCCTTATGCAAACCTCATCGCTCTGGGCTGTTGCCAACACCACCTCCGAGGAACAACGCCATTCCAGACAACCGCATATTGCGCCATCTAACTGCCTACTCTACTCATTCAGGCTGAACCCAGAAAACTTGACGTAATTCATGCAAGCCGTTGACTGAGGTGGGCCTCCAAGCATGTCCAACATGCTACCAGATCAGACCGAAGCTCTACGGAACTGCATCTGCTGCAAGGAGCGCAAAGTCCATTGCGATCGCCGTCTTCCTTGTTCCAACTGCACAAAGGCTCACCGGGAGAGTGTTTTCCCAACCACTGGCCGAATTTTGCGACAGCCACGGCGCGTAAGGCCTGAACCAACCACAATGACCCGAAGGCAGATGGACCTTGTGGACCAGATCCGTCGGTTAGAGGACATGGTCGGGCATCTTCATGCCAGGTACAATGGCAAGCAGACCGATCAGGAGGAGGATTGTACCAAAAAGGAGACACCAATTCGTGAAGATATGGACCAGGCTGAAGACGGCTCTTACATCGATACCCCTTCAGACTCTGGCCTGGGTTCGTCTTTATTACTCAGACAGCGTCGCCTCAAGCCTCCCGGCGGCTTACCCAAGGTTGGCATCATGGTGCACAAGGACCGAGGGAGGCTCTACATAGGGGATCGCTTCTGGGCGACTTTGCAACAAGAGGCAAGCCCTCCCCCTCCCTCTTGTACCCAAAGGGCATTCAAACAAACTGCTAACCGACCGATGTCAAGCTTGATGCAATCCGTGATGGTTTCAACGGTTTTGATGGCGAAGAAGAAGAAGAACCAGATGATGATGCCGATTCAGTCTATGCCACAAGCTTTCAGTCTTCTCACAGAAGCATTACATCTAGTGGATCTAGTTTCATATTCATCAACCGCTCATTGAGCGCGGCGAGCCCTGAGTATCTTCGTCCCCTACCATCTCAAATGCTCTTCATATGGCAGACATATGTCGAAAACGTCGACGCTTCCATCAAGGTTCTACACATTCCGACCGTGTCCAAGATGATTTATGGTTCTCGTGGGGACTTTAGCTTGCTCCCTCCCTTCATGGAGCCGTTGATGTTTAGCATCGCATTTGCGGCTGTAAAGTCTCTGACTAGTGAGGAGGTAACAACAAACAGCCAATTATGCCCTGGTTTGTTTGTACATGCACAGCTGATCGGCGCTCTTTTGCAGGTCCAAATCCACTTCCACGTCGACATGAAGGATCTTGTGTCACGCTTCCGCCTTGGGACCGAAGAGTCACTTGCACGAGTTGATTTCATTAACACAAAGGAGCTCTCTGTGATCCAGGCATTCCTTATCTATATCTTTCTCATTCGCTTGGAAGAGTCCCAAAGATATATTTGGTCTCTGGCTGGCCTGATATCCAGGGTAGCCGTAGGTATTGGCCTCCATCGTGATGGCTCACATTTCCCTGATATAACCCCCTTCGAGGCCGAGATGCGGCGGCGCGTGTGGTGTTATATATGCATACTCGACTTTGTCACAGGAGACTATCAGCTACCATAGATATCGATACACGACTCAATCTTTGACACACGTCTTCCATCTAACATTGATGACGATGATATTGGACCAGACATGTCAATCCTGCCAGAAGCCAAGAGCGGGTACACAGACATGACCATCTGTCTTCTTAGAAGTAAGATATGGAGAGTTGGCAAACATTTCAAAAATGTTACGTCGTCCATGTATCCCCGCCATCGCGAGCCGGACTCGGACACTCTCCATAAACTTGCACAGCTCTCAGAGTTCAACGAGAAGGCATTTTCAGAATTTCTCAAACCCGCCCAACCCGACAGGCCAATACACCTATTCACTCGAACAATGGCAACTGTTTCAGTGAGGAGATACGAGCTTATCCTCGATCACATTCGTCAACCGTCCTTGCGCCCGACACCGAGCAGCCTGGCGACAGACAAAGCATTTATTATGGCGCTTGCAATCCTCGAGGACATATATAAACTTCAACATGGCCCCTCGACGAGGCGCTGGGCGTGGCAACTCTACGGCCTCATTCAATGGCAACCGCTCACTATTGTGCTCGGTCGGCTCTCCGTCGTGGAATTCGATGCTATGGCAGACATGCCTGGAGTGTCGTCACGAGGGCTCTAAGCCTGCTTCCCGATGCCATTAGAGAAGAGCCGCTCTGGCAACCATTGTGTAAACTCAGTCAGCACGTCAAGAAGAGTCGATTCCAACAGCTCATGAGTAGACGAGGGGCGGCTGCTCGGGTAGCTCACAAACAGCGTGACCAGACAGCGAGTACACAAGCATCAAGCACCAAAACGGCAGATACAGACGGCAACGAAGGAAACGCACCTTCATGGGTAGCATCAAATACCCTTGCAGGACCTGAACGCGCTATGCTGGATCATCCACTGACTGGGCTCTCTGTGACGACACAACCAGCTCTGGAATGCCACTCACAAGAACAGGCCTTGACAAGCGGCAATGATGCTACGTCGCTGCTGCGGGGGAGTGATGGTATTTCGAGTATCCTTCGGCGCCAGGAGGACAACTTGCCGGCCTGGCTGTGGGGAACGGCACCGGGACCACAGGGGCAGGATCCGACTGGAGCATCATCCCACCAAGCTGAGGACCCTATCTGGGACCAGTGGAACGAAATGATCAGCGCGGGTGAGCACGAACAGTCAATGTTGTGGGATCGGTGGGCATTCTGAGCGTAGCGTACCCACAGTTCTGCGATGACGAGCAAGGTACCTCTAGACTGGTGATAGGGACGGGGCACTAAGAGGACAAGGAGCCCTCCTAAATCCGTGCGACGTTGCAATAAGACTACCTCGAGCGGAGAACCCATGAAGATCACGCCGTCACGGGGTAGAGGCGCGGGGACGTCAAGAACCTTATTCTCAAGTGTACTTCCATACTACCCCCATCCTTTAATTACGTATAAATCAGCAGGGCATTGTAATGCTGGATATGAAGTATATGATCAATCTAATTCCATTGCAACCTTTCGAGGTTTTCTCCCATGACTCTCCTCACCACTTAGCAATACTCTATCTAGTACTTTGTACGAACCCTAATCCTCTCACCATGGCTTCCTACCCTCCCGGACGATGTTGCACAGTTGGCTTCAGGCATGAGTAAGATCTTCTCCTCCCACTCCCACTGATAAGAACCAGATAGTCATCTAGAGTTCTATCTAAAAGGAGAAACCGCAACTCTACAAAGGCTGGACAAACAGGTGAACTCACATACTATCTAGAGGCACACCCCAAGGCAAGACATCAGAATCGCCGGCGGCAAGCATGCGGCATACCTCGCGATGCCTCCCCCGGATACACCAAAGAAACCAGCCGCCGTGCTCTACCTGCCTGATATCATGGGAATATGGCAGAACAGCCGGCTGCTTGCTGACGAGTTCGCCGCCAACGGCTACGTCACCTTGGCGCTCGACACGTTTAACGGTGATCCGATCCCCGTGAACCAGGTTGAGAAAATGGACATTTTTGCCTGGGTCGATGGAGGCTCAACGGGTGATAATCCGCACAACGAGGCAGCCGTGGATCCTATTGTCAAGGACGCCATCAAGGTCTCGAAGGAGGAGTACGGCGTGAACAAACTTGGGGCGGTTGGGTACTGTTTTGGTGCCAAGGTGAGTTCACAGATCATCCATATGTCTACATGGCTACGCCTCGTTACAGCAGAAGAGGGCAAAAGAAGAGGCGAATGTTCCCTAACCTACTGCTGTCAGTATCTCGTTCGCCACTTCAATGGCGGCATTGACGCCGGCTATATCGCCTACCCGAGCTTCGTGTCCGACGCCGAGCTCGCAGCCATACACGGACTCCTTTCCATCGCCGCCGCTGAGACTGACCACATCTTTCCGGCCGAGAAGCGCCACCAGACAGAGGAGATCCTCCAACGGGCGGGGAAGCACTACCAGCTGACGCTTTTTTCCAGGGTCGAGCATGGGTTTGCGACGCGGTGTGACTCATCTAGGCGGGACGCCAAGTGGGCGAAGGAGCAGGCATTTTATCAGGCTATTGCGTGGTTTGATGAGCATCTTTTGTTTGAATAGTTATGGGTTTGTGGCTGCAGGTATTTAGTTTAGTTCATGGCGAGTTCTCTTCGTCTTCTTTGAATTGAAATTGAGTATAGGTGATGGAGCTCGAGCTGTTCAATTTGATCACGGGCGTCCTGGGAGAACAGACTCATAGGGCCAGCACGCTAAACTATTTACAGTTCGAACTAAGATGTGTGTCACTATTGATGCCTGAGTCGTGACCATACTCCGCCCGACGTTTTGGTGTGGTAGAATAAGGGATACGACATGGGCCTCCAGGACCGACGACCGACGACCGAGACCCCGAGTTGATCCCCCACACGAGAACCGACGACCGAAGTGCCGAAATTCTGAGGCCCGGCCGTCGACCGGACCGTCTCGTCGTCATGTCACAATCTCTGTAATCTCACAGCCTTTGACAGGAATCAGCGGACAAGTCATGTAGCAAATCTTCCATATTAGATTCGTGTAAAATACCTCCAACGTCCATTAAAATGTGCTCGGGCTTCATGACTCCTGTTGCTGCTCATAGCACAGACTAACATTACACAACCATGGCCGTAGATTCAGAACAGCAGAGTCACACTCCCGCACCCACGTTGCTAGCAGCAGCCGAAAATGACAATAGCCAATTTTCAAGAGACTCCATCGAAACCTATACCGATGCAGAACCGAGTGACGATGTCGAGACACAGCGACAATCCCAAAAGGCTGCTCCAGATGCTCTGGACTGGGATGGACCGGACGACCCAGACAACCCCATGAACTGGCCAGCATCGAAGCGATACTGGCAGATTTTCATAGTTGCCGTGATTCAACTGATTTCGTACGTGTCGTATCCTCCTTTATTATCATCTTGACGTGACAGCTAGATCAATTGCTCCATCTGTCCTCCGGCCTGGCCAGCTAATTCTGACTTGTCTTGTCGACATCTAGGAATCTTGCGTCCACTATGTTTGCTCCAGCCGCGAGCCAGCTCGTGGAAGACTTTGACTTCTCTAGCACACTCCTGTCCTCACTCGCCGTCTCCATCTACGTGGCCGGCTTCGCCATCGGTCCGCTCATATGGGCTCCCTTGTCCGAGGTCTACGGCCGCCTCACCATCTACGCCATCTCCTCCGTCCTCTTCGTCGCATTCGTCGTCGGGAGCGCCTTCGCAACAGACCTCGGTATGTTTCTGGCCTTCCGTCTACTCAGCGGCTGCGGCGGTGCTGCATCTCTTGCGTGCAGTGGAGGCACCCTTGCAGATGTGATCCCCAGGCGCGAGAGAGGCAAATGGATGGCTCTCCTCGCCATAGGGCCTATCATGGGGCCTACCATTGGCCCGATCATTGGTGGTTTCGTCGGCCAGTACATTGGATGGCGTTGGATATTCCGGCTCATGGCCATCATGGTACGTAATGACATCCTCCCATCGTTTGCGTTGCAGAATGGCGACTAACAAGTTCAAGTTCGGCGCCCTGGTGCCGCTGGCCGTCTGGTATCTACGCGAGACCTACGCTCCCGTAATACTCTTCCGCAGAGAAACCCGCCGCCGCAAGGCTGAAGGGCTGCCGCCGCTGAGTATAGCCAGGTCAGAAATCACAACAAAGCTGAAGCGAAGCATCCTGCGGCCGTTCAAGCTACTATTCCTCTCACCCGTCGTCCTTTTCCTCGCCTTGTACGCGGCATTCTGCTTCGGCCTCATGTTTCTTCTCTTCACCACATTCTCGGCTGTCTTCAAGGGACAGTACGGCTTCTCAACCGGTATTACTGGACTTGCCTACATTGGTATGGGCGTTGGAACCCTAGGGGGTCTCATTGTGCAGGGGAAATTTAGCGACAAGATCATGCACCAGCGGGCGGCCAAGAGAGGAGGTGATGTAAAGCCAGAGGATCGGATCCCGTTGATGGCCTACTTCTCCTGGACGATCCCCGTCGGGATGTTCTGGTATGGCTGGAGCGCAGATGCCAAGACGCACTGGATTGTTCCCATCATGGGTTCTACCTTTGTCGGCATTGGCTTCATCTTCATCATGGTCAGTTCATCCGCGTGCCCTCCAAGCAACCACACCACAGACGCTCACATGGTTACAGATGCCGTCTATGGTCTATCTCGTTGACTGCTTTGGCCCAGAGGCTGCCGCTTCAGCGCTCGCCGCTCACACTGTCTTGCGGTCCATTGCGGGAGCATTTCTCCCTCTCGCAGGACCTAAGATGTACGAGTCCTTAGGTTACGGTTGGGGGAATAGTCTTCTAGGTTTCCTTTCCCTCGCCATGGTGCCCATCCCGTGGTATTTCATGTTATACGGTGAGAAGATGCGACTTAAGCGGAAATTGGTTCTGTAATGGGAACATAGATTTGTATCAAATGCCGGGGTGATGGACTCGATACATTAGATAGATTGTATGTACCATGGACTGTCTGTATGAAACTTTCCGGTGAGAGAATCAGCACATCAGGCTCAAAAAACTTTGACCAAATTTGGCAGCGTAGCAAAAGTTACTCAACCGTACAAATATCGATAGTCTGTTAGTATTCATCAAGACTATCGAGATCGGCCGTAGTCTTGCAAGAAGGGTTGTCAGATGCTTGCTAGCCAACCCAATCGTCCTACAATACCAGAATTAGTTGGTGTTAGCAATACATGGATAACATAACAAGACATGAAAGTCTCCCGAGGCTTTAGTTATTTTTTCGATGTTTGGTCAAAATCCGGCTTTATAGTTATCGGGACCCACGCAAGACCCAACGTCTTCAACGAGAATGATGCCGATCGTTACTAAAAAAATGACTGGACGCCTGCAAAAGCTTTCCTCACAGGCTATCTTACACCCACGATGTCACTACCCGTTGGCATTGTGGGGCAAGCCGCCTGCCAACCTCGTCCCGAGGTTGGCCCCAAAAACCTGTTGAATAGTGGCAAAAGGAAGCTCATGGAAGTAGCTTGAAAGGCTGATAAATATTGTCATCAAAGATGACAGTTGCCACCTATTGCCACAGGCTTAGCAAGCAGCTTCCAGTTGATTCCACATTGCACAGAAAAAGGCATATAGAGCTTGCTCCAAAACCTCAAGCAGCAAGCGGCAGGAGGAAAAAAAGGACATACAACAAAATGAATAACACACAATTCACCTCAATATCTGACAAAATCCTTGTCAGGTCCTTAAATGGTTGTCAATTTGTGGTATAAAATGCCGTTTTAACCCTTTATTCTGCTTTCATTTTAAATATATAAATTTTTTTAAAAATAGCCCTAGATTATATAGATTAAGGGCTTTAACATGAATTATCTTTCTAAATTTCTAGATACATCTTTAAAAAGGTTTCTCTTTTTTTTTTTTTTTGCCTTTTTATGAAAATTGAAGGGAATTAGATAAAAGAAGTTCCATTTTGAAGCCTTTGATGTATTTAGTTTAGGGCTACCCTTTGATGGTTTGATATACCTAGATTGGGGGCAGAAGATAGGGCCAAAAAACGGCATTTTACACCAAAAAAGTAACAACTATTTCAGGGCCTTTTTAATGTTATGTGAAGCAACAGGGGTTATGATGATGCCGGAGCACATTCGAATGAAAGTTGGGAGGCATTTTACACGGATCGAAAATTGTAGGTTTGTTAAAATGACATGCGCGTCGAATCCTATCAAAAGGTCAGGAGGTTACAGTGAATGTGAGATGACGGCGGATGATCCATTCGAGGACCGGCCCTCTGAATTTCGGCACTTCGGTCGTCGGTCCTCGGGCCCAAGGTTAGGGAATGAATGCTTTTCGATCGCTCTAAAACCTGGTACCTATTGGTTCCCCTAAGGGGGGCTAAGATAGCTCTGAAACTGCCGTTCGGTACACACTAGCTCCACAAACAACCAGTTTGTGGAGCCGACACACGGACTATGATCCACTAGAAAAACACACGACGGCTTACGTCAGTCAGCACAACCTCAACGAACTCAATAGTTATAGAAAGTAGTTTTGCTAAAGATTTTCCTACATCATGCAATAAATTACTAGGTAGCATACTACGTAAACAGGGAGGAGGAAGTACGCATATACTGTGGGGTAAAGCGTGGGGAGTGTGTAGTGGAGCCGACATCTTGACTCTCAGAAGTACTTCGTAGTACCAGCTAGTAGCACCAAAGCTTCAATTCCAAGAGATATCTGAGTATTTGTACCCGTCCCGAGACATCCGAGCAAGTTCGGATGCCACTTCTTCATTGCCGAGCCATTTCTCCGATGGAGTCGAGGCCTTATGCTCCAGCAAATGGTTCAGCTACCATGCAGTACCCACCTGCCGTACGTACCCACCTACCGTACAGGCAAAAAAAAAATTCCCCATACAAAATGCAATTTTTCAACCCCATGGGGAAAAATCACCAAAAATAATAAAATAAAAGAATTTCCAGAATTCAGTTTAGAATTGAATGAATTTTCATATTTTGTCGGTCTTTTAACTTCACGGCCTGTGGGGCTGTGTACGACGGGTAACAATTCCGCCTCCGAATTTGAACTCCCATCTTCCTGCTGCCCCCCCATCTTAATCACATCCTCAACAGTCCCTGTCTCTTCGGTTGCCTGAATTGGCTCTGAAATAGTTTCACAAGCCGCTAGAGCCTCAGCTAGTGTCATGAACTTCTTGTTGGGATCAGGCATAGCCTTTCTCTTCTTGCCCATTCTCAACCGGCCAACTTCCTCCTCCAAACTGGCTATCCTTGCACTCAGCGAGGCTGTTTGGGATTCCTGGACTTCAAATAGTCTTGGAGGCCTTGAGAGAGCCATTATCCAGCGTTTGGAGACCATGAGAGCAACGAGACGGCAGGAAACAAAGATATATATTGTTCAAAAAGCAGGTAGCCATCCATTTCTCCTGGTTTTTAGATAAGCGACATTCATGATTCCGACCAGCTAGGTACTTGCGCATACATGACTTCTGTGGCCGTCCAGTATAATAAGGCTGGCGCCAGACTCATCTTCTGGCTGGGTTGAAGGTAGATAGATCTGTTGGAGCCACTCAACTGCCATATGGTTATCTGTCTAGCTGTTGTTAGAAATGACATACTGCCAGTCGGCTATCTTCTCGAACTTCTTGATACACCACTGCTGCTGAAGCTCTTTTGCCTTTGAAAATGATCCCTTGTTTCAGAAGGCGGTCTTTTGCAGTGACAGCTTCGATAAAGTTAGTCCAAGCGCGGGACTGAGTGCCTCTGATAGACGCCCTCTTCTTGCGGTCGCTACTCCCAATAACTAGAGAATACAAGCCTAGATTCAAATGAATTAATTAACTATAGCATCAAAAACGTCAATTACTCACCAAATCCAGCCATAATACCGCCCTCATCAACATTAACTGTAGTCCCCGACTTAATCCAGCCATACTCGCTCTCCCGGATATCAAACTACCAATTGACGGCCATTGGTGTAAAAGAAGCGAATCTCGAGGCCTCCGGGGGTTTCCCTATCTTCATCTTAATGGGCTGGGTGACGTTTCATGAACCAGCCTATCCAGTGTACATTGGTAGCCCTTTCTCGGCCTTGTTGGCTGAAAGAGGGCAGCGACGGTGGCGCGAACTTGACTTTGAGAAGGTGCATCGCCCAAGGCTGCTTGTTGAAGTATTCAGGTGACTAATCTGGCCTCCTGGGTCTTGGATATACAGCTGAGTAGGCTGGGTGACCTCAGACTTAGACGGTAGACCTCATAATCGGTCTGAAAGAGTCGTCTGAGGGATGCCACGACTCTGGGCGGCCTGGTGCTATGAGGGGCCGTTATCTGTGACATCCAGTATAGCCTCTATAACTTCATGCTACGTATAAGATAACTGAGGCATTTTCAAGGCAATTATGGAAGGCTGGCGTAGATAAAGATTCGATAAAGCTTCGGCGAGGCGGGTTCATGGGGGAGGCATCTGCAGAAATTTTACATTAGTGCCATGCGACCATACCGCATACGTGATCGAAAAATTAATGCGATAATATCAAACGTCATGAAATTCTCAATAAAACAGAAATTATCCCATGCCAATAGCTTCAAGTTTGGGCAAGCACCGTGTAAGTGAAAATGAGTATTTTGTATGGGGAAAAAAAAAATTGCTGTACGGTAGGTGGGTACGTACGGCAGGTGGGTACTGCATGGTAGTAACATGTGTGGGAATCGCATAAATAGAGCACGATCCTGATAGTATCTCTGCGTTGTGCAAACGCTCCATCACACCAGAGGAATACTCGATCTCAATAGTTTACTCTCATCTCTCAGACGAAAGGATACAAATCTTTACTCCAAAAATGGCCTCATCAACTGTGTCGCAGTCTTCATCAACCTTCCCCGTCCCTCCAGCAGACACGCGTAAGCACCATGTTCAGACAACATTAAACTATTACAAGCGCCCTGCGGACGGAAATGAACCACCCACTATCTATCCCTTCAAACCAGCGACGCATGACGTAAGTCAATATACAGAGTCAGTCGAAGCAACGATCTATGACATTGCCGGTGAAGAACTCAACTATAACCTCGACACACATGGATTCAAGTTTCACTATCATGAAACGAAGGTGAAAAATTTCTCGGACCTGGACACAATCAAGCGAGAGTACTTCCCCGAGGTCGAGCAGATGTTGAAGGAACTGTAAGTTTTATTAGCCTCCTTTCCTTCCCTTGATTTGCGGAAATTTTATCGTCGGTATTATGTTCATTAGCCTTTTTGGTTCTAATCTGTCTCATCTAACAATTCTTTCCTACATTCCAAACTGGGATAAACTGACCATTCGCTTAGCACTGGCGCAAAATACGTTCACATCTTCAACCCTATTGTCCGCACGACCCAGACGGACCCGAGCAAACCCAGTCAGGGGCCTCTACCGCTTGTACACATCGACCAGACCCCTGAGGACTCCGTAGCAGGGGCGAAATTCGACCTGGGGCCTCTCGCGGATGAACTGCTGAAAGGGCGCTTCCAAGTTGTACACGTTTGGCGGCCCCTCAAGCCGCACTACAAGGACCCGCTTGCTGTCGCTGACGCTCACTCCGTTGCTGAAGAGGACCTCATTCACACTAAGGTGGTCTTCCCTGAGCGCGAAGGCTCGATTTTCAACATCGCACACAACCCAAGCCACAGGTTCTATTACCGCTATGGTCAGACACCTAACATAGTCAGCTTGTTCAAAAGCTATGACTCTAAGACCGGTATTGCGAGACGGAACCCCCACACCGCCTTTGTGAATCCCGAGACCGTGGATTATCCTGGCAGGGAGAGTGTCGAGGTCAGGACGTATGTGTTTTATGAACCTGAGCAGAACTAGTTTCCCGTGCTATAAGTGCATACTGTAGCGGGATGGAAAATTCGAGTCCCTCGTCTCCACAAATGGGAGCCCTGACCAGGTCTAATCGCGAAGGTTCGGACTCTAAGGAATAAGACGGCACGACAAAGCAAATGAGAGTAGCATTCAGGAGTGAAGTTTGTGGACCCTCGTTTAGAATTCGTTTTGAGATTTATTGACTTTGTAGTCCCTCTTTTAGAATTGAGATTCATTGAGTTGTTGGCAACCATTTAGTTGGCCCCGTCTAGGCGTATTACAATATTAGACCAAACCTCTGATCACCGAAATTCCAGTTACGATCCAGCGACAGCTTCGGTAGTTGTTTGTTGGCCCCTCTTGTTGTTTTTGTGTTGTTTTATGCGACATCCCCCCTTACCCGCTACAAAAGCATTATCCCTATAGCTGTGCGAAGGCTCCAATGCGGTCACGACAGGGGGGGTTAGTCAAATTAAAATGGGCCAACTGAGGGGTACATTCTTGCCCACCTAAATTGGGTGATGATAGAAGTCCCAACAAGTGGGCGAGTTACAAATCGCAACATCACACTGCTCAAATCCATACCTTGACTGCCGCGCCCGCTGCCTCCTAGTATTGTTGCTCATCGCCGCCAAAGGCGCCCTAGGTTTTGAGCTTTGTGACCTTGCCTCTCCAAGCCGCAGGCCTTAGCAAGCGAGGCAACGCGAATTTTTCCCTCTTAGGACGTATTTATGCAGTTCCACAGGCGTAAATTCGTCCCCAGCTCGGAACCCTCGCCTTGACTGACTGTCCAAGTGGAAAGCTTTAAAGATATCATTATAAAGGTACTGCCTCCACTCAACCTGATCCAGCGCTGCACACAAGTCAATTCAATCCAAGTCGACCCTTCAGCTTGGATTGCCTTGAGCAGTAAAGCCCGGGATTGGCTTGAATTGAATTGCCTTGAATGAATTGCAAGCCGAACAGGGGTCCAGGGCTTGGCAAGCAAAATTGCTAGCAGCGATCTCCTTCCTGCCTCATGTGGCTATATGAGGCTCATATCGGTACTGACGCCCGCCCTTCGTCCTCTTTGCCACTTTGAACACTAAAGTAACAGCCCAAAGTTATACAAGAGCGTCGAAGCCAGTTCTTCAAGCATTGGACCGCCTCGAGCGTCGTCAGCCCCATTGATAGGCTCTGTGACGTCATCACGAGCTTCGCTTGACTGAAGGCACGCTCGCAGTCTGCTGCCATCGCTGGAATAGCAAAGATATCTAAAGAAAGTTGACTCAATCGCGGAAACAGGCTCTGCCGGTCACGCCACCATTGAATAGGATCCTCAACTTCCTGTTGGCCGAGCCGAAAGTACCTGTCAAGCTCGCCGCCGATATTAACCCGCTGTTGCTTCGACCTGCTTTTGACGAATCGAAGGAATCGATCCGGTCGCTTTTGCGTCTGGGGCTGTTGAGGATGAATTGGCGACGGCGAAGCTGATGAGGCTGACGTAGGATACCATTTATCGAAGTAGGATTGGAGCCTATGTTTGGCACCTTGCAACCACTGCAACTGCTCTGGTGCTGCCTAATTCGCCTCGAGCCAAGTCAAATTTAATGCTGGATGTTCAATAAATAGTAGTAGAAAATAACGATGACTCTCTAAGCTTATCATAATAGTCATTTGCCTTGACCTATGCGTTGTTGATTGACGTCCGGACATAGGCGCGGTAGTCGCCACTTAACGCAAGGGTATCACTTACAGATCTCGCCGTAGGTCTCTCGAATTCAGCCAATTCGACCCGAGCATGCTGAGGCAGCGCGTCTTCATCGAATCCATCATCTTCTTCTTGTTGTAAAGCTCTGGGGCGGCGAGCTTGTGGTGTATATCCGACCTCAAATTCGTCAAGTCTGGCCGGCCGTTGGCGAGCTCGAGTCGGGCGAGATATTGGAGTAGGCGGTGTTCTTGGCCGGGTAGAGTTGACGTCTGCTGCCTCGGTTTGTGCCCATTCTGCTTGCTGCCGGGCAGAGACTTGCTGCTGCAAAATTGGCGCCGTTATCTCTATCATCGTTATAGAGTAACGTCCAGTCCTCGAGATGCTCTAGCAGATACTCGATACCAGTCATAACCTCCCAAAGGCGCCCGTTGCCGTCCCCTTTGCCCCAGCCTTGGCAACGCATCGTGAGACGATATATAGGCTCAAGGATCTCTTTGATCTCGCCGAGCAGGCGCCAATCGTCAATGGACAGGTGGTCTTGAGTAGGAACGTGCTTCGAGCGATCAGGATCACGTTCCAGTTGCCGGATGAAGTTGTCGATATCATCCTGCTTCTTGAAGGCGCGTTCAATGATCAGATACGTCGAGTTCCAGCGCGTCTCGTTGTTCTGGATAACCTCAAGTTCCGCGGTTGATTCGTCATGAAGATAGAACTCTTCCTCTTCTACCTCGTGAGCAATCCGCTTGAATGCTTCGCTTCGTTGAGGCGAAGCTCTGATAAAACGAATGACGTTATGAAGCTTCCCGACAGGACCCTTTCGTCGCCAATGTTGTAAGTCATCTTCTTCGCATTATCGCACCTCAAACGCAAGGGATTGAAGCTCGAAAGAGTCGGCGTCGTCCCCATATAAGAAGGCACGCGCAACAAGGTTCAAGATGTGACCAAAACAACGCATCCGGCGCTCTTGGATGTCAATTGGCGTCATCGAACTGTCAAGGCGGGGATATAAGTGTTTGAGGCAGGTATCGTTATTCATCGCGTTGTTAGATATCACGGTTCCAACTCGATCCTGAATATCCCAGTCCCTGACGACTTTCTCGAGCGTATGAGCGAGGTTCTCACCGTCATGAGAGCCCAATTGACGACGGAGGGCAATAAGGACGTTCTGCTACTTGCCCTTATTGTCGATAAAGTGCGCATGGACTGCCATCATCGCGAACCTGTTCGGTGACGTCCAAAGATCAAAGCTAAGATGGATCTTCGTGATAGCTTCACGAAGTTGCTGACGAATCTGCACCTTCTTTAACGTGAAGATTTTATCGAGGTCTCGTCGAACAGTGGACCTACTCCAAGGCACTTGTGCTGCTAGGTTGGCATCTAGCGTCATGAAGACCTGCTGTAGATATTGATTGGATACTGTCGAAAAGGGAAGATCTGCATCAACCGTAAGCCCGACGTTGAGGTCTCGAATACGCTCAATCGTCGATCGAGGTGCTGACGAACGTCCAAGGCGAGGTCGTTTAAAAGCAGCATCGAGCTGTAAGTCAAGGACAGAAGATTTCGTATCGTCAGTACTAAAGGTCGAAGATTCGAGGATCCTGTGCTTCCTTGGGCCAGTCAATTGGACATCCGAATAGCTTCATTGAAGCAGACTTACTTCCGAAGGTGGGATATAGAGGCTGATGTTGCTTTGGCGCCGAATAACTCGGGACTTCCGGCCTCATCACAACGTCGATAAGACCAGAGTGCTGCGTTTAGCTCCTTACCGTCGCAGTCAAGCTCAACGAGAAACATCCCGTGATTCTGGATCCAGGACGACCTTGTCTTTTTTCGATGTAGCTGCTTCTCAAGGACAAAGCGGCGTCGATTCCAAGTTGCATTCGGAAGATCTGTGATTTGGGTACCAACCGGCAGAACTGTCTCGAGGGCTCCACAGAGCTGTTCCTCAATGGAACGGCGTGGCTAAAAGACATCACGGAAGATGTTAGAACTGCCTCGGGCAGTTTGCTGCGATGAAGAGGGTGACGAAGACATTGTGACAATGAAGAAGATAAGGATAAAGATGACTCTGAATAGCTTCAATCAGGGCAATTGATGAAGGAAGGCAAGTTGGCAGCAAGGGGTCAAAAGCAGCAGCAAAATAACAAAGGCAAAAACAGCAAAAATAGCAGCAAACGCGTCAACTTTGACGCGGGGTGGTTGTCACTGACGGACAAGGTACGGTGGCACCTTTTGGATTTGAGGCATTTGCGGTTTTTGCCGACTCCACCCTAAGGTGCCACCGTACAGTTAAGCGAGAATGCAAGGTTGGCACGGCTTGTTTGAAGGGACGTGCCATCCTATTCGTCAATCCATGAACGCCCGTCACGGATTGATGCCCTACCCTGCTCAAGACCTAGCCTACTTGCAACCTCTTGTTGTCTTAGCTTATGTATATTATAAAGTAATATAACCTGGAGACCAGGGAGGCTCTGTGACTACCATCGTCCCATTGCATCCCTATCACCAGAACCTCAAACCTGATCCTTCCTAGAAGGACCGAACTCTCACATTGACGTTAAGGTCCTTTGGCTTAACAAACCAATAATTGTTGGTCTTCCAAGACTTACTACCATGTTTAAGCTCATCGGCTAATTCGAAATCGAAGTCTCGTACGATCCTCGGGATAAGCTTCAACATTTCGAGGTATGAAACATGCCTTCCTATGCACGTCCGCGAACCGAGGCCAAACTAAAGCGCGACGGGTTAGTTAAGAGTTATCCCGTTAATTCAATATGAAATTTGACTCACAGGCATCCAGTGGCGGTTCATGAAAGCTATCTTGCCCTTATCATCCACCAGCCATCGCTCTGGCCGGAACTCTGCGGCATCAGGGCCGTAGATCTGCTCGTTTTGGTGCTCCACCCAGGTATTGATTCCGACAATGGTCTGCAGGAAAGGATGATCAGTGGAAATTAAAAAAAAACCCTTTCCATGGGCCAACGAGGCTCTTACCCCAGCTGGGAAGAACTGGTTGCATATGGTAGCACCACCGTCTGGGACAACCCTCTCAAGTGGAAGGCCTGTTGCTGGGTGTAGCCTCAACGCTTCTTTGATGACTGCCTGCAAATAGGGCATCGACTGGCTATCCTTGAAGGAAATGTTTTGAGAGGGGGACACGCGCTCGTCAACTTCTTGTCGGAGCTTCTCCATGGTGCGTGGATACTTCAGCAAGTAGTAGAGTGTGGCAGACAGACTGATACCCGTCGTATCCGATCCAGCAGCCATGTTTTGTGCACAGCCAATCATGGCGTACCACTTATTATACATCGTTGGGTCTCGGCGGTGGCGGGCTAATAACTTGGTCAAGAAGTCCATCGTTTCTTCGCTCTCTCCATCCTCCGGAATCATAGCCTTGGGCTGTGCTTGGTGCGCGGTTATACATTGCTGGGTGAAATGGACAATGAATGGTAACCCTGTTATTGACGTCGATGGCAACCAGTTTACTATGGTGGACGCAATCGTATGCATCCAAGGATAAATGCCTGCCAGACTGTTCATCTTCATCACCCACTCTAAGCCAGCGATAACGTCGCCGATATCGGCACCGTCATCGAGAAAGCCTAGACGCTTAGAGTAAGTAATCATGCCGATGACGTCAAAGGCATAGCACTGAAACCAATGGCCCATATCGACTAACCACCCCTTCTTTCCTGTTGCTTTATCGCTCGCCATCTCCCGTAGACGTTGATCAAAAATATCGGCGCACTCGTTCACGAACGCCTCATAAGACACCATGGAGGATAGAGAATATACACTCTGGTATTTTCGTCTCCTCTGAGCATGACGTTGGATGTTTGCGTCGGAGAAAAGGTCTGGTTCGTTGGGAATGGGAGATTCAAAGGCACGATACCATGGCGACTTGACGAAGCGGCTTCCGGCACCTATGCTGTATATCGCTTGAGCGGCATCCACATGGCTGAAGCTGTAGCGGTTGGGGCCGTATCGGACGATGGGGCCATATCTGCGATGGAGAGCGAGGTTGTCCTTCTCGAACTCGCCGCGGTTGACGTGGAAGAAGTACCAGATATTCGAGAAGCGGGCGAGAAAGGGACCTGGTACCTCCCTCAGAGGGGATGATGTGATCTGGTAAAGACTAGATAAGGCCAATATCACTGTAAAGAAGCCTATGGCGGAGGGAAGGAAATTGAAGATGAGGTGTTCCGTCATGGTAGACGTGGAGGGTTGTCAAGCACAAGGTGAGTAGGTAGGACGAGGAAACTTGAACTCGGCTCCGCAAACACACAACCTCACCATATATATACACATATATCTTGACCCCTGAACCTGAGTCATGTGTTCCGTGCGACAACGTGGAGCCGAGCGGGACACTTTGGTCTACGGTACGTCTTCTTGGCCTCAGGCCCTAACGAATGGGGAATTATACTCTTGAGATCTCAGATCTGCAGCCTAGAAGGATGCATTCGGACATACCTTGCCGTCCATGTGAAAGTTTCGGGGAGCTGCGATATGTTGCATTGGATCGTCAAAGATCACACATCGTGGTTTGAGTCCAACTACATAGTAGCCCGAAGAACGGTCAAGACTCGGGCTCCGTGGGGTGTCGGGATGTTGGATCAGCCAACCACCGTATAATAGGCCACATTTCGAGAGTTTTGATCTCCATGTTCCATCAGGTCACTCCCCCCCCTGTTGACGGGAACTTTGGTCAAGTGCTCGCACAGCACGAGCAAAAGAAGAGATGTTTTTAGATAGAGTTGTGAGCCTCGTAACCCGCTAAGCAACGGGTGCTGTCGCTCTCTAGAAGGTCCCGTACTGCCGAGTGTCTATGCAGGGTCAGGTAGATGAGCCACCGAGAAGGCAGAGACGTGGCAGACATCAAACTTGACCACAATTGCCCAAAGTTGAGACGCTCTTGTACTGCCACTGCTATCCCCCGCAATTGCTATCAGCATCGGCAGGCTATGCAGGGGTATTATTGGTCAACCGGGAATTTTTCCGAGACATTGTGCAATACAAAATTAGGTTTGCAGGCTCGGCCCCACAGCAGGCTCGGCCCCACAGCAGGCTCGGCCCCACAGCAGGCTCCGAGGACTCTCTCGGAACACTCCCATGATACTGTACAGAATGAATGAATGAATTTATTCCGCCCGGGAGGATAAGCCTCATAGGGCCCACAACGCTAACCCTCGTTACATTGTTTTTCCGGTCTCTTGTTTTCTAGCCTTCCACTCCTGGTTCTTCCCATTTCTAGCCCCTCTTGTTCCTATGCGACAGGCCTGCTTGAAGGCCAGATTCTCCAAGTGGTCAGCGTCCTATCCTCAGCGGCTGAAGCCTGGTCTGTCTGTGAGAGGCTGTAGTGCCAGGTTTAGCTGTTTTTGTGTTGTTAGTAGGTTTTTATGGCTGTGTAACATCCAATCTTCCCGTTCTTATCGCAAACTTGATCGCTGGTCGCACCGCTTGTAAGTTCGGTCTCCACTTGTCTCCGTCCGCCGCCGTCTTGCCGCCTAAAAAGAACGAGAGATCCCCCATCTTTGTTTGGTTAATTCTCCGCATATCCTCTCGTTGTGTCTCCCACTTCCTGCATTTGAACAGGAAATGTTCTATGCTTTCCTCCTCTTCTCCGCATTCGCATATATCTGACTCTGCCGCGCCTATTCTGTGTAGGTATTTGTTGACCCGCGCCATCCCCGTTCGTAGCTGTGCCAGGGTGTCGGCTTCGCGCCTCTTGAGGGGGTCATAGAGTGCGCACACATGTTTGCCGGGGAGCGCCTTGTCGAGCCGTTTCGAGTAGCCGCCCACGCCCTCGGGTAGGACCATATGTTGCTGACATTGTGCTAACAGTACTCTGAGCCGGGTCGATCGGGCCTGATACGACGGGCAATAATATGATGAGAACGATGTATCCCGTGAGTTAGGGAATAGTCAATTAGATCAGCTTGAAAGCCTCTATCTCTGTAATCTCTGTGTGGTGAAGCAAAAAGGTTGCAGGTGATGTTAAAAGGTCTAAGTTACATATGTCTGAGAGAAGCACAGCTCCTTACATAGTATCCACATCCCAGCCACCAGCAGATCGGACCATCTTAGTCATACGGTCTCAACACTGTGTGATCGTGTTCTTCCTTATCAACTACCGGTAGTCGGGTGTGGGATTTCAGAGTTACCCATCCGATCCCGGGTTGTGGCCTGAGGCATCGGCCGCGCCGGAACCTTCCGTCTGACAACTTCCATAAAATTGAAAATGTGGGGCGGAAGGTGGAATTGACCACCCTGAAAACCAGACACTACCGGTAATGAGAATATGTGAGATTTTTCGAGTGAACTGTGCTCTATTCTTGCCCTGCTAACAGAGGGCTCGCAGCTGCCTTTATATACAGAGATGCCTTTATCATCATAGAAGCAACAATAAGGTTTTCTTAAAACCGGATCTGGGGGGTCCGGGCCTTTTGAGACCGGTTTGCTAGAGATCCGGGCCTTTGAGACCGGGCCGCAGTCTCATCAGTTGATAGATGTGATATATACCTCTGACGTATCTGACAGAATCCAACGGAACCTAAGTGTCGCACTGAGCGTGCTAAAAGGATCAAAAATCAGGTAATCGATAATGAGCAGCAGCAGTGTGTTGATTGATGTCTAAAGAGCGGGGTACTCGATCCTACAGGTTTTACTTGAAGCACACAGTTTGATTACCGGTACTACTAGGGGGGTCTCGTCATTTCACTTCAGCTCAACCCCCCGTGAGGGACGAACGGGGGGTCCGTTGACCAGCCGATTTATTAGCGACCGGCCAAATTGAGGCACATCAATTCACACCAAAAAATTAGTGTGCGCAATGTATCTTCATTATAGCGATTGCATGGGGTAAGTTGCATCAGTATGTTCTAAACGGTGCGCCGGTGCGCCGTGTAAGTGACCGGCCAAATGACTATTTTCTTCATTTCTAGTCATCTATTTCGTCTTTTGGGACAAGAAACTCGCCCTGACTAGTATTAATTGTGTCCTCTGCAATGAACTCGACTCCATCAACCTCCAAAGTTAACTGTTTCTTTCCAAGAGCCCGTTCCTGTGCGTTGAAAATAGCGAAGTTGACTGCCTCTTGGACCACTTCCGGGTCGTAGTCTCTCGGCCAGGTTCCTGTTCCTTGCCATCTGTTGTCACCTATTCCTAGCTGTTGAAGCTGGCGATGAAGAGCATATTTCTGTGCGAGCCACTGACTCGAAGCAAGGTGAGAGCGCCGGTCTGTCTTAGACCACCAGTTGCTGCGTTTTAGCTGCAGCTTTAACAGCGGCTTCCAGGCTCTTCTAGAGTCAGAATAGATGACTTCTAGCTTCAGAGCCGTGATACTAGCCCTGACATATGACCTGACATCACGTAGCCAACGGCGTAAAAAGAGACCTTCATCCTGGCTGTCTCTCTTCAAAATCCGCTTCTTCTCATCAGCCTGTGCAGCTTGTCGATTGTATTCATCCTTCGAGACTCGGAGCCTAGCATCAGCGACGCTAATTGGGCCGTATTTTGCTACAATCCCTGTCTGTGATTGAAGGGCTGACCGTCTCATAGCCTTATCTTTAAGACGGTGCATCTCCTGAGTTGCAGTAATGCCATTCAATGCAAGGGTGTTGCTAGCAGTGACTGCATGATCAAATACATGCATGACTGATGGGGTCAGCGGCTGCCCTGATGTAATTGAGGTGTGAATACGAAGCATCACGTAGTTCTGATATCTCTCAATGACCTTCATTTTCAGCGGTGGTGTGGTTGCCTCTGCCCAGTCATATGACATCAAATTCACCCTCTGCAGCGTAACCGGGGTTGTGAAGCTATCACAGTCACTCTGTTGTGGTGTAGTTATTACTGATGAAGAGCCAATTTCCACGTGACCTGGAAGACTCTTAAAGGAGGCTTCTGCGGTCAATGATGACAGCGGATCAACGAGGCTATTCAG
Organism: Dactylonectria estremocensis; assembly: GCA_020744375.1. Lineage (NCBI taxonomy): Eukaryota > Fungi > Ascomycota > Sordariomycetes > Hypocreales > Nectriaceae > Dactylonectria > Dactylonectria estremocensis. The sequence goes on from JAGMUU010000054.1 coordinate 179,643, forward strand.
GACCTTTGATGGGTCATGAGGAAATAAGCCGCATTTCTCCCAGGCAGACAGGATGGTTGACTTCTTAAAGGTGCGTTCCCGTATCTCTTGGAGGTGGAATAAGAAGTCGGTCTTATTAAAGTCAGTTGCGCCATCAGCAATTTCCCTGTAAAGGATATGCTGATGCCACTGCTTATATGCGTTAAAAACACCAACATCGAGAGGCTGAAGATAATGTGTAAGATGTGGAGGCATAGGGAACAGCTCGATGTTATGCTGACTGCAATAATAGAAGATTTCATGCGTAAAGTGGCTTTCACACCCATCCATAAGAAGAAGCCGCTTCTCTTCCGGGTTAGAAGGCCGTGTAAGTCGCTCGAAATGCACAACCCACTCGAAGGCCGTGATGTCATTGATGTAGCCCTTACTGCTAGTTGTGATCATAGTATCGTCACTGAGCCGGTTACGGACCCATTTGACGGGAATGTTGACACCGGGTAGTATAATAAAAGGTGGAATAGTGTCACCAGCAGCCGAAATCGACTCAACCGCAGTCACACCGACTGTAGTGTGTGCGTCAGTTAGAACGGGCTGTTCAACTTCCTGAAAAGTCCACACGAATGTGCCTTTTTGGAGATATCCGATCATAAAGCCCGTCTCATCGAAGTTCCAGGTATTCTCAGGTTTGATGCTATTTTCACGTATAAAGCGGTCAAAGCCGTAGTAGAAGGCCTCAATGTGGGCGCGGTCTTGCATCGCCTTGCGCTTCACATCTCGGGTCGTTGACTTCTTTACATGAAAGGTATGTTTCCAACGCTTCATAAAGCGTTGAGACCAGCCAAGTGAAGCTCTATTAGACCGGCCACATGCCTTCAAAATAGCATTTGCTTGGTGTTGAAGAGACCGAAGTTGAATGTGGTGCCCTTGTGTAACCCGGCGATGTGCCCAACACAGTATTGCCTGCTCCTGCAAGTCGGTCAAGAGAGTGTTGTTACCGCCATTTTGAGTGATAGGCTTCTTTCCTTTAAGACGGGACCGCAGCCTGTCATACTTGACTTGCAGCTTTCGAGATGCTGCGGCTGCAGTAGGAAAGAAACCCTCTTGCAAAAGCTCTACTGCAGCAAGAGTGCGCTGTTCGAGGTTCGCATCAGTGTACCGCAAAAAGTTAGGTTCGCCGGTATCAGGGTTGATCCATTTTGACGTTGCAGATTGCTCTACTTCTAGGCTATCAGATGGGCTATTCCGATCATGAATTGATGAAGAACTCATAATGTTGTGGTGGTTTGAAGTTGTAGTGTTTTAGTGATGCCCTCAATCGCAGGTTGTGGTGATGCGGGGTTGTGGTTGCAGATGCGTCATCACGCCGGAAAAGGAATACGCTATTGCAAATAAGAGAGTTATTTTATTAAACGTAGGTACATGATTTTACTAGTGCACACAACCTATTTACTATGTACCTTTTTTAGCTTGGCCGGTCGCTAATAAATCGGCTGGTCAACGGACCCCCCGTGAGGGACGAACGGGGGGTTGGGCTGAAGTGAAATGACGAGACCCCCCTAGTACCTTAAGTGCCGTTGTTTCCTAAGGCTCGTTGAGATCATGCCTGACTTGCGACACCAATCCAACCATTTTCTGTCCACTCCAGTCCAATCCAATAAGATCACTGTTTCCTGCTAGCAGTGTCCAAATTGCTTCAACCGTCTTATCGATATCCTACGGTAACACAATCCGGCATGGTGTTGCTTTTGATTTGACTATTAAGCAGCCAAACTTATACAGAAAAGTGGCTGTGATCGTATATTTATCATCTCGTCACGAATCATACGTTTTCATCAGTAGGAGTTCGGTGTCTTATTTACTTCGCATGTCTCGTTCCACCATTCTTCGCGTAGCTAGACCTACTTCAGTCTCTTCACCATCTCGTTCCAACTCTTCATAGCCTTAGCAGCATACAATTTTGGGATCTCTGGATCGTCGTCAAATAGCTTCTTCGAGAACGTCTCCATACTGATAAATCCTTTATACTTTAGACCCTTCATAACGGCATCCACGACAGGCTCGAGGGGTAAACATCCGTCTTCAGTCGCTTCAAATGCAAACAGACGAGCATTTCTTGACCAGCTCATTCGTGGCAGCTGTTCCTTGGAGTAGAAAGGATGTCCCGCAATAAGCAGTTGGTTCAATCGCTCGGCATCTCCCAGCTGCACGTAGAATATCTTCTCGACATCCACGTCCTTGACTAGTCTCACCATGGATCTTTGAAGGTCGATATCGCCAGTAGACACTTTGCATCCCGGTATAGTCGGATCGCCCCAGACGCGGGCTACGATATGATAAGTGTCAAGGCAAAGCCCGAAGTTCGGCTTATTGACACGCTTCACGACGTCCCAAGCACCCTCCCATGTATCGATAGGTGTCCCCCAAGCAACGGCCTCGTACGCAAATGAGACGACGGGGTCTTGTTGAAGTCCGATTTCTGCCATTTCAACTAGGTCTTTAACGATCACGTCAATATCTCCAGTTGTGCCTTCTCGCAACCAATTGCTAGGAACTTGGACCACCTGGACGTCCAACACCTTGGCGAGTTCCATCCATAGTTTCAGTTTGTCGATCTTGGCTTCATGCTCTCTGCGATCCAGTAGGCCTTCATAGAAGCAGAATGGCTGCAACACGAAGGGTTTGATGCCTTCCTTGTTGCACAGCGACTTGACGTACTTGGCAGCCTCGACTTGGTTAGAGTCCGTCACTCCGCCTTCTAACTTTCTCGCCTGCACAAGCAAATCTTGCTCAACAATTTCTATGAGCTTGAATCCGTGAATAGAGGCCTGTTTAAGCTTCTCATCGATGGAATGAACATTGGCGTTGCCCAAGGAGGGCGAAGCAATTGCTGGTAAGAGTGGCATAATGAGCTGAATAGAGTCGATTGTTGCCAGCGGAATATGGACGTGTCATTACGAAGTTCGTGCTAGTTCAATTTTGAACGCGATTTTGAGAACGAGAAGAATGTATCACGATGGGGGCCGAGTGTTATTTTGCTATCGTGGATATCTGACTCTAAGAGGACGAGATAAAAGTTAGCAATCTACATGCGGGCTATATGACCTTTTCACTTTTCTCGTCTCCATAACCCTGACATCTGACATGGTAGGCGCAATGAGCCGTTTCGTGGTCCATTCCGAGGTTCGTTCCGTGGTCCGTTCCGTGTTCCGCCCCTTTGCTGAGGTCACAAATTTTGGGCCGATGTCCAATGGCCACCATAACGCGGAACCCGGAATCCGGAGCCCGGGATCCGGAAAAATATCGCTGACGGAGGGCGGGTACACCCACGGCTTCTTTCTCGGGATGCGGCCGGGTAAAGCATGCACTAGCGTACTTGAAAAGAGAAGAGCTTACGCCGGCATCCACTAAGCTTCATGTATTAATTTCAATGTTACGCAAGCGATCAGGGCCAATTGCTCTGCCGCAATCAAATATCCGGAACTTGATACGAAACCCATTTCCCGAAAGCGGACGTTGTTATACCTTTTAATGCGCGTAGTCACTAGACGGGCTCGTCACGCCGTTGATTCTACAGCTGGCACAACGGAACCTTCGAGCTGACTTTATTATCGCGTCTCGGTTTTGGGACACCAAGGACTCTTAACCATCGAAAGATAATGCCTTTAGGGATGGCCAAGAACATTGATAGGCCGATCATCACTACCAGAGATGCTCATCAATCCATCAACGTCCACGAGGCCCTTCTGTGGATTGATTGAACTGCTTATTCAGCTTTTCAACGGTTGATTGACTCAACGAAGGCCAGCCGTTGATTGAATTGATATTGATTGAAGTTCGTTGAACCCCCCTGCAGTATTATTACTCATCACCAACCACGGTACCACCGCCCTGCTCTCCTCCTTGTTCAAGTAGCTCGTGCTATAAGCCGTCATTTAACAATATGTTGCCCAACTCATCTATGAGCCCCGCTCGTAACCATGACCGTAGAGTTTGAATTAGCCCTATTGTGCTAGCATCTAAGCGGTTGCGAAGCGGAGTAACCATTAAACCAACTGCCGAAAAGAGCTTCTCGCATTCGGCGCTCATTGCTGGCACGGTCATGACGTCCAAGGCCATACGGGATAACCGGGGGTACTCGGATTGCTTAGAGATCCAGTATTGGACCGGATCTGTAATATCCCTGTCTGCTGTACTTACGTCTGACTGCCAGCGGGTGTATCATCTACCAGTGATCTTGTTGGACTGGACTAGCATTGGACTGGATTTGGATGGATTGGATTTGGCTGGACTGGATCTGAAGTTTGAGAGATTTGGACTGGACTGGATCTCGAGCTCTGGACGTGTCAATATCAAGTCGCTCGTTCACAAAATGAGGCAAGAATCACGATGAGGGTGAACAAGTTCACGATGAGGGTGAACGACCACCACTAGCATCAGGCAGCAGCCTGCTGCCTATGATATCGGCAGATTGAGCATAGGTATAAGAGACCGACCTTCGTCGCTCCATTAGATAGAAAATCAAGAGTCTTTCGTTGCCCGATTCACAGGGGATCTTCTTCCCGATTGTTGTTCAGTCATCCAAACAATCGTGTCGCGCGACAGGACGCTCCTGGAGCTCCAATGGACCATAACTAAATAGGCAATAAATTCCCTAAATAGGAAAAAGTCGTTAAAGAAATAGCCACAGCTATAACGTGCATGATAAGCGTGCGGTCAAAACAAGCGTGCGGTTAATTTTCCACAACCTCGCAACTCTCTACCCCTGCAAAATCAACCACAACACTCTAAATCGGCTCAAATCAATTGGGACTCTGTTCTTTAGATACTGCTACTTCTATTTGACATCTTCGTGCGTTATGTCCTGTCTTTCCGCAGACGCCACATCGCCGTGCCTTCGTTTCTGGCCTCCGCTTCCGACCACCATTTCGACGGCTTTCTTCTTCTAACTGCACATTTACCTCCTTCTGATCTTGCAAATCCTGCCCTTCAGCTAGAGTTAGACTTCCCCCATCCCGCAATCGTTTCTTTTTGGCCTGTCGGCGTCGACTAAGTGTCTCATTCTCCTGTCGAAGGATCTGGTTTTCCGACCTCAGCAAAGCGATCTAATGCATGATTCCTTGCGCCCCTTTGGCAAACTAGTCGACAGCATGCAGAATTGATGTCGGAGAGCTTCCTTGGTGTAGAGAGATTCGGTTTTTGATGAATTCGGATTGTGAGCTCGCTTCTGTCGGGTTGTGTGGCGTCTGGGAAACCCAAGGTGCCGGTAACTCGTCGACCCCTTCGACGGGTGTTGGCGTACGTAGCTTCACATCCAGCCTAGAAATCACACTGTCCGAGTTCAAAGGTACAAGGCCTGCTCCTCGAAAACCCCCTCGGATGTTTTTTTCTGTCATGGACTCTTGGAATGCGGCGAAAAAAAGCTGGAAAGAAATCCTCCTTGGTGATGTGCGTTGTACCCGCCCGCATCTTCCTCTCGATTTGTCGCCCGTATGCCTGCTTGAGCGGGCCAAAACACCCGACATCGAGAGGCTGAAGGATGTGGGATGAATGAGAAGGCATACAAAGTGTGACGATCTTGTTTTCCTTGCAGTAGAGCTCGAAGCCAACCGAGAGGTGACTTTCGTGGCCATCTAGGATGAGGAGGCGATATTCGCCAGTCGTGCGCGGCTTGGTATGCTTATCGAAATGCTTAACCCATTCTAGGCCTCTCTCGTTCGTCGTCCAGCCATTTTCGGTCGTGGCGATGACCCAGTCTTGCGGTAGAGGGCTATCTTCATACCATGTCGAGAGGTGATATTGACCCGCAACAATGATGAACGGCGGCAGCCACCATCCTTGGGAATTAATGCCCTGGACGACCGTAATCCATTCCCGGTTTCCGGGCTGAGCCAATTTCACGTTAGAACGTCTTTCCGCGCTTGTGACGACCATGCCTGTCGAGATAATTCCCATCATGAAACCAGTCTCGTCAAAGTTGTAGATATCTGACTCCACGATGCCATATTTGGTGATTATGTTCTGCACAAGCGTAAACCAGCCGAGAATGACCTCTGGATCTTCGCATTTGGCTCTTTGGTAGTCATATCTCCGAAAAGAACGCGTCTTTAGCTCTGGTTGTCGCTTGACAAAGTTGGAAGCCCAGCGCTTGCCGACGGGAGGCGCGTCGCGGTCGGCGAGCAGTTTATTGGCCATATCTTCCACATCGCGAAGGCGGGGGGGAAAAGATCGCGAATCCAGGTCGAGAACGTATTGAACAATTGTCTGTTCGTCCAGATCCGTTAATTTTCGAGATTTGGGCGTGTAGTCGTGTCTTGCAGGGACGTGGTCGCGTCGACGACGCAAGGTAGTGTTTGAGACTCCATAGATCGTAGCAGCGCGATACACCTTCAATTGGGGGTCATTTTGAAGCGCTTGAAGGGCAAGAACGACATTAGCTTCGTAATTTGACTGTGACATGTTTTGTGGTTGAGAAATGTGGGTTGAAGTAAGGAAAAGAGAATTCGGGTGAGGAATTGACCGCACGCTTGTTTTGACCGCTCGCTTATCATGCACGTTACCTATAAATCCTCTCAATAGCGCTAAATTTCTTAGTGCCTTAAGTTACTTTTTATTCCCGTAACCCTAACCCTGGCTAAACCTTATTTCCGGACGCAAGGTACATAGTAACTAGTGGACGTACCACCTATTTTAAAGTATTTTGCGAATCAACGATACCTTTTGCGAGTCAGTGACCCTCCCTAGGGAGGGAACCGACCGCGGGGGGGCCGGACTTGAGGCGCCCACCAGTACTTGTATCCTTCCTGAAGCCGACCAAGAAATACAATAGACATATGGTACAGTCCGATTCCCCATTTTGCGGATCTGACTGCTCGGCTTCTTCCGCTCGTGAGCCCTTAGGTTCACCCTAAGGAAAGTTTGTTCATGAATGTGGCGTCGAGGCGGGTGCTTTTTGGCTAAGCCTCGCTCCCCTAGTCGAGTCAGGTTAGAGTCTAGAGCGGGATATTGCCAGAGCACACACTTATGCGTCACTCTCAGGTGGGGGCGCCAATACGCGTCCGTCTTGGTTATCAAGGTCGAGGCCGGGTGTGGTCGTGGTCCAAGATCCTGCCCCCCATGTCTTCCATAATAATAGACTTGAATTCCCTCCTCCATCTCCTTCTCCAACCTTTTCATAGGTTTGAACTTATTAATACTAACTTGCTTTACTTGAGCTCCTGATAAATCCTCTCCTTGCCTGCTAAGCTAAGGATTTGATCTCGCGAGCTTGGCTGAGCATCTCGCAGCATTCCACAACCAAAAGAACGGCAACAGCAACAAAGGCGACAAAATGGTCCCACCCAAAGAGTCTGGCGAGCCCATTAAGTCCCAGGGCTGTATGCTGCGTGATCTCAACATCGCCCTCATCATCATCACCACCATCATTATGATTCTACGACTGTACGCTCGTGGATGGATGACCAAGGCACTGGGACTGGACGATCTTATGGCTATTATCACTTTCGTAAGTGGCTGCGCCGGAATATTGATGTCTCAGACCATTTAAACCCTAACCATTCCTTACTAGAGCCTTACTCTTGCCTTGTCAGCTTTAGAGATTGTTGAAGTCCATAATGGATCAGGGACGCCGATGGACCAGCTCACTAACGAACAGATCATTGCTTTCTTTTCGGTACTAGAAGCCCATTGGAGCAGACATGCTGGGAACACTTAGCTAATACAAGTATCGATTTAGATATTGCCTATTAATGAACTCATCTTTACACTTAGCTGTGGTGTTGTTCGCCTATCTATCCTCGCCTTCCTACCCCGCCTGAGCAGAGACCGTTAGTATTCCTGGAAATGAGAATATATAGTAGTTACTACCTGGTAAACTAACACCTATAATTAGGTAATTATATGCGATGTGTCTGGGGTGTAGGCTTTGTTATTGTTGCCATTACCTCGATCGTATTCTTCTTCACTTTAACTCAATGCCGACCTATCATAGACCTCTTCAAAGCTGCTAAGCCTAATCGTATCTGCAGCAGCCAAGACACAACGACCTATATGGCGTGGGCTCTCTCTATCGTGGGCATCTGCATTGACCTGGTCCTCTTCGGCCTCCCCATTTGGGTTATTCACAACAATATGACCTTAAGTCCTAATAAGGCCATTCAGGTTACCCTTGTCTTCTGTATTAGCCTCTTCGCTATCATTACAGGAGTCGTTCGGCTTGGCTTCATAATCACTGCTGACTTTTCTACCAACACGTTCGTCTATGTCCCTTCCTCACTTCCTCCCTTCCTCCCTTGCCTAGTTACTAGACACGATGGCTAACTTGGTCTTACAGTACTTATAAGATGGCCCGCATTAGCTCCTGGGCCACCCTCGAAATCCACATCGGTCTCTGGTGCAGCTGCTTCCCAGCCCTCCAACCTCTGCTCCGCCTCATATCATATAAGCTCAATCTCCGCAGCCGCCTCGAGAGCATCAAAAAGATGACGCCGCACATGGGCACCGGCCCCCAGTCCCATAGTGGCTGGCCTGGGGCCAGAAGGTATAGCAGGCAGGCTAGCGCTATCAACTGCGAGAGCAATAGCGGCCAGGTTATAGTATCAGCGGGTGATTCAACAACCGAGTTTGTAATGCTGGACAATATAAGTAATAGCATCCACATGCAAACCGATATACTGGTTCAGGTAGAGGAGGGATTGCATGTGAGAGAGCAACATGAGGTCAAGACTAAGACATGGGATGCTATCTAGGCCAATGATAGGATAGGTATACGTGTCACAACACTTGGTGAGACGCTAAAGTCGTGGGCGACAGCGCTCTTTTTCTGCCCGCGTTTTCAGCAGCAGTAATAGCTGTACGAGTCTCGGGATTTATTTTGTGATTAGGTTGACGATTTCTGGATATATTGGTACTAAAAGATCGTAAATCGGATGACATTTTGGAAAGTTGTGGTGTAGTGAAGGTGGAAGGGTGGGCGTGACGGGCTTCGCGAGATGATGCGAGGCGTGTTGGACTTGCTTTTTTTGATAGACTTTAGATACCCCACTTTACTCGGGATGGGGGGAGGTCACTGTTGGCTTCATTATGCACCTGCTAAGAAGTCGGATACTCCGTAAATATCGGCAGTTCGATTCCGGCGCTCATTACCCCGCTCACTTTACTCTTTTAATCCGGCCGGCACTTCCCGTTTTTTAGGCCCTCCTCTAGTTTGCCCGGCATCCAGCATGCCAGGGAACGGCATCCGGGCCATCCATCCGCCTCTATGGGGTGGTGTTGGATACGGTCTGTAACATTCGATCAAGGGAGTAGTGGTTAATAGGGTGTGGATCCTGAATCTGATGATTGTATTGATCTAGGATGCCTCCGACCCCCTCTTTTCTCTGTGAGGGGTTTTGAGTCATCCGGATATTGATATGTCAGAGGTTTATATAAATCCGGCTATTATGCCGTCACAAGAGGAGTGTTGGATTTGTCGGATACGGCTAGGGTGATTGAATCACAAGACTATCATCTAATTGAAGTTGGTTTACTCCGTAGAATCTTGATGATTGTATTGATCTAGGATGCCCTGCAGCCCCGCTCGACAGGGAGCATACATGGGCAAACCGTTTAAACGGTCGAATATTTCCTCAAACGTTTGAACGGTTCAAAAATATTGCAAACGGTTAAACGAACGAATAAACGATTTAAACGAACGAACGAACGATTTATGACGGTGAGAAATATCCACCGCGCCTGCTCTAATACCAGTCGAAATAATGCCCACTATCATCGTCAATGTCCTGAGAGTCACCCTCCGGCCGTGGGATTCCGATTAGACCCATCCCATTCTCATGCAGAGGCCGTATGAGTCCTTGACGCAACCAATTGCCCGTACATTCAATCATCTCGATAGTTTTGCATGTGATTCGTAATCTATCCCATGAACAAGTTCTTCTTGCCCCAGAAAACGTCCTCTCCGGCTCCGATGACTCTGCTGGGATAGAAAGAACGCAAATAGCCATGCGGCTAAGTTTCGGATACTGCTTTCTCTGCTGTGGTTGACACCACCACTCCAGAGGCGTACAATCCGGAGGGATATCTGTTGCATCAATGTTGATGAAGCTAGCGAAATCATCCCTAACACTCGCGTTAATAGCCCTAACCTCCAGCTTCTTTGGTAGTATCGCGAGTTGATTTGGCTTCTTTGCCAGCAGTGGTGGCATCGACGTGGGGGTGGAGGGATGGTCGCTGGGTTGCTCGTAATTACATTCCTTTTGCCAGAATGCTGTGGCCGAGGCAATAGTATCTTCATGCCATTCCTTTGGCCAGTTCTGCTTGATATACGCGATGCGTTTACGGGGATCAAGGAGGAGAGCAGCGGCGTATGCGGGAACCTCGTCAGTTAGGCGGTAGTATTTAGAGAGGATAAACCATCCCATATCGATGGCTCGAACCATCCGTTCGTCGGAGTGTTCATCCGACTGATATACCATCCGGGACCACCTAATGAATAACCCCACCTAATGCATAACCAAAATTTTCATCTTCCCATACAAAATCCAGATTTTCAATTGCACCGCATTCAGCCAGGAATGGAGATGCTCATAAATCAATGCCAGGAAATGATTGTCTATTTCATGAAATTTTAATATCGGCTTGAATTTTTTCCGTCCCGCCTTGGAGCCCAGCTCTCTAGCACTTTGAAAATTTTCCCATTCCGCTTCATCTACCGTAGAAACTCGAGAAATTCGGACTCTTGGCAGAGTGGACCTGATCAAATGCATGGCTGACCAATGGCTGCTCTGGAAATAAGGGGGATAGTTTTATTGGGGTTGCCTCACGTGATGACCACACTGCAGAATAGGCTCCCCCGCCTTGGAGGGCTCACTGAGGGGTTCTTCTCCTCCTGCAACTGCCTCACGGGAGTCAATTGCTCGCCTCTGCAAGTAGCTCGTCATCTCTCTCGCAGTCAAGACTCGATTTCCCCTCCCACCTTCCCAGTTTTCAAGTCGTTATCATGCGGCTACAGCACCAATAAGCCTTGAATATATCATTTCCCGCCTTCACGATGACGTCCTCCAGCGACTCCATTACTGTCACGCCTGCCCCACATGACTCCGCATGGCCTCCAGCCCACATCTGGGAGACCATGAGCGCGACAGACCGCGCCAGTTGGCTAGGACAGATACAGAGGGACAGGGCCAGGCGCCTTGAGTTGGATGTAGCTGAGACTGACCTCCGTCGGAGGAGGCCTCACGGGGACCTGCGAAATGACGAGGATACCCAAGAGGAATACCGTGAGCCACCCTCCGAAGTAAAACCACTCATCGACATGTTCCCGGGTGTCTCCGCCGCCCTTCTTACCCGCGTCTTCGAGAGGAAGTTGAAGGCGACTGAACTCATACGCTTCAAAGAGAAGTCGGTCACCGATCTAGATCAGGAGGACAGGGTCTTCAAGATGACCGAGTCAGGAGGCACAGTAGGCTTCAAGAAGGCAGCGTCATCGCTTAAGGACTGGGGTCCCAACCCCCAAATGTGGACCGGCTGCTTCCTCACCTACCTGGCGGTCATGGGATACCTCTTCGGCGACAAGTACCCTAAGGCGGTCCCTAACCTGCTCATGTTTATGAGGCAGATCCTGGACTTCGCCCAGACCTACCATTGGTCGGAAGCAGTACTTCCGCTTGCTCTTAACTTCCACCAATACATACTGGATAAGGGAGAGCTGTCGACGGATAGCTACCTAGTCACGGCCCAGTTTCGCGAGAAATATCTCCGCCACAACCTCACCCTACCGGCTAAGTCACCACCTGTCACGGCATCACCCTGCCAACTGCATGTGACCCACACTCTGTACATAGCATCCGCCCATTGTGGCATCTCCATACCTCCTCCCTCAAGGCACAACTACGTTGTTGACCCATACCCACCTTCGCCCCGTGATACCACCGCACCCTTCAGCAGCCCGACCTCGACAAGCAAGGTCTGCTAGGTCTTCGAATAATGAGACAGAGGTTTGCGATAAGTTCAACACGACGGGGTGCCTCTGGGAAGGCTGCAAGAGACGCCACGAGTGTACGGTATGCGGCTTAGGCGAGCACGGTGCCTCGTCTTGCCGCAAGAAGAAATAGCAAGCAAGTAGAGCGGTGAGGAGAGGCCCTATCGAAAACAACGGGACAGCCTCCTACATATCATCGACAAGCGCAATACCTTGTGGCCAACCGGCGAGGCCTAATACGGCCGTCCAATACCCTGTTTTCAACCCAGAACCCCCGAAACAACAGCCCTCTCCTTCGCCACTACATGCACAGAGCTGGAGCAACCTCCTTCGTTACTATCCCGGCAACCTTGGGCCTACTCTCGCTGGCATCCTAAGCTACGGCGTCCAGATAGGCTACAGAGGCAAGAAACACTCTTGTCACTCCACCAACCACTACATACACGAACCAAGCATTATCACGGGCAAACTAGCAGAGGATCTTAGCCTCGGTCGGGTTAGACTGGCCTCTAAACCTTCATTTGTTTCGCCGCTTGGGTTAGTCCCTAAGCATGATGGGGGATGGCGCCGCATCCATGACCTATCCTGGCCCCCTGGACGAGGCGTTAACCAGGGCATACCAGACAACTGGTCAGCTATCGAGTACATGAAGATCGACGATATATACGATCAGATTATACAGGCGGGCCCAGGTTGCACAATCATTAAAAGGGACATCAAGGACGCCTTCCGAATAGTCCCCGTTGCCGAGGATAACCAACATCTCCTAGCCTTTCAGTGGCACGATTCCACCTACGTCGAATGCTGCCTCCCCTTTGGCCTGGCAACAGCCCCATATCTCTTCAACCTCTTCGCGGAGGCTCTCCATTGGATACTCCAGTGCCTCCTCCCTGCATTCCACATCAACCATTACCTAGACGACTTCATCGCCATTACAAAATCTCCCTCAATGTTCGACCCTGTAGGTGCTTTGGCCGAGGTCTATAACGTTGTAACCGACTACCTAGACATCCCTCGCAACACCAAAAAGGACGAGCAAGGGACATGCGTCGCGGTCCTAGGCATTCAAATCGACTCCATCGCAATGGAAGCTCGCCTGCCTCCAGAGAAGTTGTGCCGCGCCACATTGGACGCCGCAGCTGCCCTGAACGCAGCGAGTCTTACCCTCAGGCAAACAGAGAGTCTTACAGGCTTACTAGCCTTCTGCTCAAGAGTCGTCCGGCTAGGGAGAACAAGGCTACAGTCTCTATACACGTTCCAAGCCGCTTTCCCACGTGGGAGGAGCGCGCGCCGCCGTATCCCTTATGAGGTATGTGACGATTTGGAATGGTGGAGGGACTCCTTGTCTCTCTTCAACGGCGTACTCCTGGTTGACCCCTGCCGCCGGAACATCACGCATCTATACACAGATGCCTCCACTACAGGCCAGGGGCTCTTCTTCTTCTCATCTAAGTCTACATCAGACTGCTGGCTGGCCCATTGTCACCAGCTTTATGCATGCAATGCTGCCTCATTGGCCCTTGCTGAAGACGCACACGCGCACATCAATACCAACGAAGTAGACGCCATTCTACAAGGCTTCCTACTCTTCAGCCACCATTGGCTTCATCATACTCTTGTTATCCACACGGATAGCTCCACAGCGCACGCGGGACTGAGTAGAGGCTTCCTTCATGGTCCGCCTAATGCACCTCTGAAGAGCTTGCTTATCCTAGCGGCGGCGAGAGACATCCAAATTGTGCCACATTGGCTCCCCTCCGGGGAAAACACATTAGCAGATGCGCTCTCACGTAATAACCTTCAAGCGATTGCTAACATATGTCCCCACTGGCAGGATCTCTCGGTATTGAACCGCCCGCGTGGTTCTCTTCACGAGCTCATCAGCTCAACGCAGGCCACCTAAAGCTGCTCTGGAACGGACTCGGCGCCAATACGCGCTCCGTATACCTCTCCGTTCAGCGTAACTACGAGAGGCACTGCGCACTACACAACTTATCAGCGTGGCCAGCTTCAAGGCAGTCGTTGATCTCGTGGCTAACTTCACGTCTCCTTGGCAATTCCAGCCAGAAAGCAGTCAAGCCAGATACCGCACTGGCAGACTTAGCCGCTCTCCGAGCCTACCATGTTGATAACTTCCTTGATGATCAACTCTTTAATAACAAACACTTTCGGCGTCTCATCGACGGCGCGAGAAGACTTACCCCAATGACCAAAGCACGGGTTAGAAAGCCCATTTCGCGCGAGGCCATTGCGAAACTATCAGCAGGCATAGCCACACTCCCGTTACAGTCCTCGGAGATGACCATAGACCTCAAGGACGACTTAAACTTCGCAACCGCCTGCCGGGTGGCATTTGCTGGGTTCCTCCGCGTCGGCGAATTCACCTACAAGAGAGAAGACCTCGGCACACCTTCTATCTTCTTAGCAACAAAGCTAACGCGCTCAGACATTAGATTCTCGTCCTCTTTGGACCATGCACAACTCGCACTCAAGCGAAGTAAGACGGATCGCCGCCACGAAGGAGTACACATCATTCTTGCGAAAACAGGAGACGGAGCATGCCCGGTAGATGCACTTCAGAAGCTGCTACTCCTCGACCCTAGAGGGCCCGACGCCCCGTTGTTCTCCTTCCACAGAAAACCATTCAGTCGCAACAACTTCCTCTCTACCTTTTCTACTAAGCTGAGAGCACTTGGGCTACAAACGGACGGCTACTCAGGCCACAGTTTTCGGAAGGGTGCAGCGCAACATGCACACGATAGTGGGATCCTCGACGACCAGATTCAGGTGCTTGGGAGATGGACGTCAGAGGCATTCCGGGTGTATTTCACAACGAACGCGTCAGTCTTGTATAAGCTCAACCACCAGTTCCAGACAGGCTCACCGGCTCCGCTGTCTCTGCTGGTTCCACCACCGTCCCCTCCACCATCCTAGTTTGGCCCGGGTCATTTGGGCTCTCTCTGACGCTACGGTTTAACGCGTTTACGCATAAGACCACAGCGACAGGTGACCCGTTACGGCCAAACCACATACACTCCGTCCCTCTTGACTGCGTGAGGTCACCAATAAAGGGGATAGTTTTATTGGGGTTGTCTCACGTGATGACCACACTGCAGAATAGGCTCCCCCGCCTTGGAGGGCTCACTGAGGGGTTCTTCTCCTCCTGCAACTGCCTCACGGGAGTCAATTGCTCGCCTCTGCAAGTAGCTCGTCATCTCTCACGCAGTCAAGACTCGATTCTTCCTTCCCACCTTCCCTCTGTATATAGAACCACTGCAATATACAGACACTTGCCTCCCTACAGGGGAGCGCGGACGGGGCTCTCTCTGACGCTACGGTTTAACGCGTTTACGCATAAGACCACAGCGACAGGTGACCCGTTACGGCCAAACCACATACACTCCGTCCCTCTTGACTGCGTGAGGTCACCAATAAAGAGGGGATAAAAGAAGCCCTTGCGTGTCTGATTGGGCTTGTTGGGAGCGTGGCTGCGAGCTAGACTGTTTAACGTGCATAGTGGAGTAAAAAGTGGAAATGCCAAGAGTCCGAATTTCTCGAATTTTGACGGTACCCTGGGCGACTCGATCCATTCAACTCGACATTTTACCCAATAGACTCATCAGAACAACTTACGCAATGGGTCGCCGTACCTATACAGAAGATGACGTAGCCGAGGCTATATTCGATATTACCGATAGAGGCCTTTCACAGAACGAGGCGGCCCAGAAACGTGGAGTACCTCAGCCGACCCTTTCTCGTCGACTTTCCGGTCGCGCGAGCAGGAATGAACGTATCCAGGATCACCAACGTATTTCAAAGAGTCAGGAGGATACCCTTGTTCGTTGGGTGCTGCGACAGGAGTCTCTGGGATATGCTCTCTCCCACAGCCAACTCCGCGCCTGCGTCGAGGCCATCCTCCAACAACAAGGCGATAATCGGCCTCTGGGCAAGCACTGGACCACCAGATTCGTCAAGCGTCACACAAAACTATCTACCAAGCTTGGAAAACGCCAGGAGGCCTCCAGATTTAACGGGTTTACACCAAAGGCGGTCAATTGGTACTTTGATATTCGGGAGACCGAGTACGGCTGGATCAAGCCTGAGAACACAGTTAACGTGGACGAGGGTGGCATAATGGCTGGTTTCGGTACGTTGTCTACAAGTCCCTAACGGGTTTTGATAGGCCATAGCTAATTGACTGTCTGCAAGGCTTGGATCAAGGGTCGGACCCACTACACTGTAAATCCACGTGGACCACAAATAAGTGGCCCATCTCTATTACATCCACTTGTCGGCGCTCAGATTACGTAATAATCCACTACACTTGGACCTGAAAGTGGATGTAATGGAGTGGATTTAGGTGGATTTAGGTATAGTTGGATATTCCTTGACCCTGTGCGGTCGATAGTACTTATTTTTGTATAGAATTGCCTGTTAAATCGAGGTACCGAGACTCAAGTTAGCCAAGGTCGATCAACCCCTCAGCCAATCTTACAACGTGATACGAGAAACTGCCCCTATTGAGCACGTTTTGAAAGATTTCCTGCTGTTGTTTTTGCCAAAAAAAAAAAAATTGAACAATGTCAGCCAACCAGCCCAGCCAGGCCAACAGCAGCACCTCGAAGACCGTCTTTTTCACCATTTCAGAGGCTGGACTTGGTTAGAACCCGCTCGTGATACTAGGTCTTGGCTGTGGGACTTTGGCTATGATATTCAACGTCATGGTTTACGCAAATGGGCTTGCAAGGACTGTATCCTCGGAAATCGTCCCATTATCGCGAGTTTTACCTCTTCAGGTCTCCAGAACGCGGCAAATCATCTATGGCGTGAGCACAAAACACCAGCACCAGAGGGAGAGAAAAGAGCACCACACAGCTGAAATCCGAAGGCGCACTGAAATCGAACCAGCCGACTATTGCCTCGGTTCTCGGTTTGAAATTGGACGTCAACAAGCCTACGGAACAGAATATCGCGAATAGCTTCATCTCACGCTTTAATAAAGCAACACTTTCAGCGTATGCTAACAAAGCAGATATCCTCGGTTATCCGGGATGGCCTTGGACTTCCTGACAATCCAGCCGATGTCAGCCGAGTGTGAGAGGTTATTTTCAGCTGCTGGCAAGATGATCTCGGGGTTGCGTACGGGCCTAGAGGCTGAGATTATCGCCATATGTCAGGTTTTACGCTCGTGGTATCGAGCTAGCCTTATCAAGGACCTGGATCCATTGCTTAAGTCACACCTTGAAAGTAAGCTGGATGCCGGTTGTGGCACTCTAAGCGACGACGAGCTGGCGCTTGCTAAGTCAATTGGAGGGCGAGGACAGCGCCAGAGAGGTTGACGATTCATCACAGCAGCAACAAGCTGAAGAGTTAGTGTCAACCTCTGAAAGTGAGGCTGAATAGGCACCGACGAGGTTGTGAATAGCCTCAAAGATCCACTATAAATCCACTTATAAATCCACGTGTGTACATCCATTCCACTCCGGTCGAATATGTACTACATCCACTATGTAATTGCCTAAAAATCGTACATCCACTCTACTTGGCCCAAAAGTGGAATGGATGTAGTGGTTCCGACCCTTGGCTTGGATAGCCTCGTAATCGGGAGCTCTGACCCGAAGAAGCAGGCGCTGTTGAAAGGCACCCAGTCGCGCGCTTGGACGTCATTTATTGAGGCTGTCACCGCAACTGGTCGAGCTTTGAAACCGGGAATCATTTTCAAAGGCAAGGAGCTTCAGAGGCAGTGGTTTCTTGAGGACTTTGAGGCGATAGCGGACTGGCACTATATCACATCGCCGAACGGCTGGACCGACAACCATGTAGCTCTTGAGTGGCTAAAAGATGTTTATTTACCCCAGACAGAGCCTCTAGATGCCTCGGATGCGAGACTTATCATCCTTGACGGCCATGGGAGCCATGCACAGGTGAGTCTTTCGGCCGTTACACCGCAGATTCTTCCGCTATAAGATTACTGATGCGCGCGCAGGACGGGTGGATGGCGACGTGCTTTCTGAATAACGTGTATTGTTGCTACCTGCCGGCGCATTGTTCTCATGGTTTGCAGCCGCTAGATAATGGGATTTTTAATGTTATCAAAGGTGCATATCGGAAAGAACTCCAAAAGCTGGCTAGTTTGACCGATTCTGCGCCGGTTGACAAGGTCAATTTTATCCGGGCATACGCGAAAGCCAGGGAGGCGGGCATGAGAAAAGAGATTATCTTATCTGGCTGGAGGTTTACTGGAAATTGGCCTATAAGCCGTCACAAGGCGCTAAAACATCCAGAAATCCAGCCAGACAAGGAGTCAGTGGCGGAACAGTTCAAGACACCGAGCCCTCCCCAGCTGCACTCAGATGACACGCCGAAAACAAGCCGGCAGGTGAGAGATTTAGCCAAACATCGAAGTCGTCCAACCAGGAGGAAGTACAGCAAGATCGCAAAGGGGCTGGAAGCTTTAGAGATGAAGGTGGCCGTTCAGAATGCGCGGATTGCTGGGCTTGAGGAGCAGATGGCCCAGCTGCGGCGAGGGAGGAAAAGGAAGGCAGTACCAAACCCGAACCGACGATTCATGGCTCTAGCTGAGTCTCTAGCAGCTGTAAAGTCCATTCCTAGTTCAAAGGATGGGGAAATAGAGGCTGATGTGGATGAAGAGATCGAGTCGGTGATTGAGGTGGGTGTTGGGTCGGAGGAGGAAAGTGAAGAGTCTGAGATGGAAACAAAACACTGCCAGCGCACACGCAGCGGTCGGGAGGTAAAAAAACCACGTAGAGAGTAAAATTCGAACAAATTTCTATAAGGATATTCTAAAGGTTTATTTATTCAGCCCGAAGGGCGTTTTATTCAGCCCGAAGGGCGTTTTACTCAGTCAGAAAGAATTGAGCATAAAACCTCCTCTGATTGGCTAATTGGCCTGGCCTGTACTCAACTCGCGCACGAATTGGTCCGCTGATAACGCCACTAAATGAAGCCGCACAAACCCCTGAGCGTTGACTAGGTAATTAGCTAGCTTGGCAAGCTCTCCAAGAGCTTTCAGGTTCTTCTTTTCTTCAATGCAATCCTTACACTAACCTACGTGGCGGCTGCTTCCATGTTCCGTCGAATCTATCAAACCCATAAGGTTGCTAACGGTATCTAGGTTCACATATCACCTCCCGCATCGGGCCTACCTCTCAAGATTCCCTGGTTACCCTGCCTCCGGGAAGCAGTGCAGTTTCCTCCCTGATCATTCAGACCTGATCTAACTACCTCAAAGACAACCTCTCTATGGGTACTGGACGTAAGTCGTCGCGAAGCCTCCTTGCCCGAGCAATATCCAGCAGTCTAGGTGGGTAAGAGGTGGGATATATAGACGGCCAGATGGAGGACGATATACTCCAGGCAGTTCGAAACTGCCGTACCTGCCAGAAAGTCCTGCCCGAAGACGAATTTCGAAGCGTCAAGGACCCTGCGAAGCTTACAGGAGAGTGTGCCAGCTGTAGGCACGCTGAAGGGAACGGGTAGCCGGATCCCGAGCCGCCGTTGCCGCCATGCGGAATATTGTCTTGAGGCTATCGCCACGCAGAGCCACGAAAAGGACCGATTCGCTAGCTGACCTGACGCCTCCAAGGCGGACTGCGCCAAACGCCTG
Organism: Dactylonectria estremocensis; assembly: GCA_020744375.1. Lineage (NCBI taxonomy): Eukaryota > Fungi > Ascomycota > Sordariomycetes > Hypocreales > Nectriaceae > Dactylonectria > Dactylonectria estremocensis. The sequence goes on from JAGMUU010000054.1 coordinate 199,223, forward strand.
CGTCTGTGCACGGCTTACAACCTCTTGCCACGCCTGCTTTATTCCGTGGCCTGGCGCCCGCACTCCAGGGACTGCCTAGACCTCTGCTGGGTCCATCTACCCCAAGCGCGGTAGAGGGACCTTCCCCTATCCCTCCTACCCTTAGCCTGCCAACAGTAGTTCTGGGCACACCGATTCCTCAAACGCCGATTCCCCAAGGCACTCTTCCAGCGGCTCCTGTTGTGCTAGGTACCCTATACCACAGGAATCGTTCCCTACCACTCCTTCATTACTGTCACAGGGTCGTCGCCGCGGCCCCTATACACGTCAAGGCACCTTTAACCACGGCCACGGTCACAGCCTCAAGTGCGACAGTTTGATCAGATAGTTGATCCACCTTTTACAGGAGACCTTAACTTGCCTATCCTTAGTGAGGAGGATCGGGCGCTTGTGCGGGAGTTCTATACTGCCCTGACTGACGACAAGATGCATAGTTGTATTCGCTGCCAGGAGCGTTGGTTCGATATGAAGCGAAATAGCTCGAAAAGCTGCAGCCGCTGCATTAGTCGAGACAAGGAAAGAGCCCCTAACGAGCCCTACTACTTTAGCGCTGCGAATAACCTTGATTTGGGGAAGTCCCCGGCAATCTACCTGATCTAACGATGGTTGGGGAGATGCTGATTGCTAGGGTTCACGTACACGTGAAGGTCCTATAGGTACGTGGCGCTCAGTATAAATACCGCGGCCATGTTGATTGGGCCTGTTAAGGAGCGGTAGAGGGACCCCTATGACTATCAGGCGACTCCTTTACTACAGGTTTGAAGTGGTTTTAACAGCTGGTTACCGCCGCAGTCGAAAGGGGATCTAGAGGGTTCCCCAAGGAGAGTTTAATAGCAGGTATACAGTATTTACCCTTCTGGCTGGGTATTCAGCCGTTAAGTCTCTTGCCTTGGCAACTCAACGGGTGTTCGAAGTATTTTAAATTGAGAGTCTGGACTGATTTTGGGGTGATCAAAAATTGGATTTTGTATGGGAAAACGAAAATTTTGGTTATGCATTAGGTGGGGTTATTCATTAGGTGGTCCTGGATGGTATTCGATTGATGGTAGGGACCCAGATCCTGTAGATGTTTGAGGATCTATATCCGACTAGGAAGCCGATCCATCCTTTCGGCTTGAGCCGCATCTTGCGGTTAAACTTTTGTTGTGCCTCGGGGGTCATGGCATAGGCCTTGCAGCCAAATGCTCTTAGATGTGTTTGGTCAGGCTGTTTCGCTGGTTGTGGAATTCCTCTAGCTCTGGCTATCGCAGTATGCAATTGATCGTATGGTGTTTTCCAGCCTGATTTATAGTTTGGCGTTCGATTGTATAGATAAACTGCCGTTTTGCCGATTTCTGGCCATAGCTGATGAGGGAACCTGGCGCCTGTTCGCATAGCTCTTTCCTTATCCTTTATTACACCCCCTGAGCGTTCAGCACTGCCGTTTTGTGCTTGGCTGTATGGTGCTGAGGGCTCGATAATGATGGCTCTGTTCCGTATGAAGTTTCCGACTTGTGGTTTGACCTCTGTGATCTCATTGTCGCATTCGATGACTTTGACTTTAATGGTATGTTGAACTTCTAGGTGTTTGAAGAAGGATTTGAAGACTGTGATAATAGCCTCTGTTGTCCGAGATGTGAGGTAATAATCCCAAATGTATCCCGTTGATCGGCAGGTAAGCAACATCTGCGAGGTATAGCCACCTATCCCTTCTTCATAGTCATGGAAATCGACAGCGGTGCGTTCGCCGGCTCTCTGGCTAGACTGCCTTGGAGCCCGTCTGACTTGTTTCTTGATCTTTGATAGGCCACAGGCGTCACATTCGACTGTTGTTGGTCCTCGAATTCGCACCCCCTGAGATGCTGAGACGAGGTGTTCAAGAGCTTGCGGTCCCGGATGCCCTAGGCGGTTGTGCCAGCGGATGGCTTCTCCCGCTGAAGGAGCCCTCTTAGTGTGAGAGGTGAACTTGTGGGCTGCCCAAACCGCCGGGGTCATCTCTGCCGGTTGGTATTCAATGACGTATTGACCGTATAGGTCCTTGATCGGGCAGGCGATTGTCTGATCGGAATGACGGAGGGTCGTTGGATCACGTCTGTTATCCCAATAGAGTCCTTTCTTCCGTAGCTGACGTAAGGAGACTAGAGTTGTGAGGAGTCGGGGACAGTAGGCTACATCTTCAAGCAACAGGGCCCGAGTTCTTGTCAGCCTGACTATCATTGTTCCATATCCCAAAATTGGTAACTTTCGGTCACCTGACCAGATGAAGTCGCCTGGAAGGGCCGGCTGGAGATCAGCTAGTCGATTGGGGTCATTTGTGATTGAGATCGTTGTTCCGGGGTCTAGGATTTGAGAGTTTCGTAAGGGATAGTCGTTGCTTTGGGCGGCAAATGCGGCGTTGACTTTAGCAATAAGCCGGCCATATAGTTATTGGTCAGAGGTTTCCTCAATAGCTGGTTTTGGTAGGTTCTTGGACTTCTTCCGAGTGAGAGCTTTTACTTGTGCCTGGAGGTCTAGGTCTTCTTCAAGGGCTTCTCTCACCTTTGTCTGAAATTTTTCTCGAGGCCTGAACCCTTTCCAAGCTATGTTTGGAAAAACATAGAAGCATTTCTTAAGAGAATGGGGTAGACCGCACGCCGGGCATTTCTCCTGATCATTAGGAGACCTCTGACGCTTCGTCTTTTCCCCGCCTTTCTTCGTAGAACGGTACTGGCCTTCAATGATGCGAGCGTCCTCTGGTTCATCATCCTGGGGGTCCTCCCCAGCAAAGCTCGCAGAGAATGCACCTTGGGAGATTCTCCCCGTGCGACCTGGGCCCCGTAAGACCTCTGCGTTTTTGAGCTTATTCCGGAAGGCGTTCGCTAGATCTCGATAGATAAGGGATTCTTCTTGGATCAGGTTTTGTTGGCTAATTTCATAGGCTGCCGTCCAGGCAGGGAGAAGGTGTGAAGACACATTAAGAAAGTCATATGCCCAGGAGCTGCAAAAGAGGGTCTCAGGGATCTTTTGTTGCTGTCCTTTAGCCAAGGCTTCCTCCCACTCTTCTAACCATTTGAGTGCTTGAGTTGCGGTCTTTGGAGGTGTTTTCATGAGGGTCAAGTATGTGTTTCGAGCATCTCGTGTTTCGTCTGCTTCCGACCTCCCGCACCGGGCACGGAGATTGTAGTGCCATTCGTAGATCGACTTGCGCGGCTGACAACAGGTCCGGATGTAACTAGGAGAGACAGTTCGGATAATCCAGTCTTGGAGGGTTCTTAGAGACTTCCTCTGTCTTTCTGATGACTTTTCTTGAAGCTGATAGAAAGAGAGGTCCTGTTGGAAGCTCTTCTGACCTTGTTCAGTTAGGTCAGATAGAGACCATGTTCCATTGGTTGTCTCCTGTACGTCATCTGAATTGGTCCCTTCAGTCTCAGGTGTTTCTGATCGAATGGTCCGTTGTGCTGCTGTTGTCTTGGTGTATTTGCGTCTTCTGATATCTGGGAAGGCCGGTTCCTCTTCAAGGAAAATCTTCCTTTTGAGGTGCTGTTGCAGACCTAGAAGGTCAACCTGAAGAAGGAATTCGTGCTCCCAGTCCGGGAAGTCCCCAGGTTTTATAAGAGTGGCCGTAAGACCTTCTTTCTGGGATTTTCTATGCAGCATCATAGATAAGATCGAGGGATTCTCAAAGATATTAAAATGGGTTGAGGCTGTTACGGCTTGGTTCACCGAACAGCGATAGAGGCCTTATAGTGCAGTAATGTGCTCAGATGATTGCCACCAAAGCGATCATTGACCAATCTTTTGCCCCCTGGTACCGCGGTCTAGCACAGCCGTTACAGAGGCAGTGAGACTCTTAATTGTCAAATATTGGGGTGAAAAATTGTCTCCCCCGAAGAGCCTGTGTCTTGAGGTTTCAGGGCAAGCTTTATATACCCTTTCTTTTCTGTATAGAATCAGCTAGAAGCTGATTGCTAAGCCTCGTGGCAATAGGTGGCAATAGGTGGCCACTTTCGCCTCTGACATATCTGACATGTTGGATGTGGCGGTAACGGTAACGCCAGGATCGGATTGGTTCATTGACGATGATGATCCGGGAGATGCACTTCCAGGATTTTTTACCAGAATGATTACAGATGAGTCTGTGGAGGCGCAGAGGAACCCGCTGCTCTGGTGGGCGGCAATCCTGGTACGGTCAGCGATCTAGGAGGATGGAGAGGAAGACTTCATCAGTCGGGGGAGGGTCAGCATGAACATTTTGCCGCTAGGTGTGGATATCAGGGACGGATAGAGGCTAGTATTTCAGTGTGCCGGTTGTTCAAGCGATACATAACAAGGATTAAGAGATAGCAAGGGAAGGTGGGGTTCACCTTTCAGTAGAACAACTTGGTTGATCGGGCAGTTTCAAAGCATGCTCGAGGGGAGCAGGGCCAGGTGCGTCGATCTATTGCCTTTTGGTTTTGACGGAAACCCTTGTCGAAGATCCCATCGACGGCTTGTTTGACCGGCTGCAGCCAAAATAGCCCCGTCGTACCGGTCGAGTCTTAAAGCAGGGCGGATGGGAGTACACGCCGATCAATAGGTCAACACAGAGGCGAGTAGCCTCAAAGCCAAAAAACGCCCACTCGGCCCGGCGGGTCAAGAAATCGTGGTGGGGTCGCTCAGCAGCAAGAGCGGCGCCGCCTAGGCTCACGCACCCCGTGCGCTAAACTCACGCACCCTGACTAAGCACCCTTTCCCTTGCGATGGCGGCCAACACCAGCGCATTAGCCTCACGCATCTCCAGCTGCCGCATATCACCACTAGGTTCGTGCGACTGGATATGAAACACGGCCCGTACTTTGCGGTCGTGTATCCGGTTTCACATTCAACTTGTTGCATCAAGGAGTCCAATCATAACGACATAAGCTTAAATAATTAGCTATGCCCGAACACATGGCTGTTCAATTTCCTTTGGTCTTAGATAATTCTTATCAATTGACTGGTGCCATCAATGATCCCTGTGGAGCCAATTGTCTGACACCATCTCTATCTTCATCTTCTAATATCACAAGATGGAACAATTTCCTCCTGACTGCCTCCCTCCCGAAGGTATCTATTTATCTCGAGATGCTCTATTTCAGGCTATCAACAACTGGGCCTTGCCACGAGGCTATGCCTTTACAACCGGAAGGTCAACAAGGCATAGGAATGGAAGGATTATCGTTACATTCACTTGTGACCGCGGCCTACAGCCCCCTAGCGTCTCAAAACAACGGATTCGGCTTACCACTACACGAGGCTGTGGCTGCCCTTTCTCAATTCTCGGAAAGCAACTACGAGATGAAGCTGGTTGGGCTATCTGCCATCGCCAAGATAGGCGCTTTGCTGCACATAACCACGAGCCAAGCAGTCATCCAACTGCTCATCCTATACATCGGAAGCTTAGTGCTGAAGATAAAACAACAATCAGCAGTCTGGCTAGTGCTGGAGTCGCTCCTAAGGAGATCAAAACCTATCTACAGCAAAATTCAACTACGCTTGCAACGCAGAAGGATATTTCAAATCAGATCATGCAGAGCCGCCGAGATACCCGCCAAGGCGAGAATACTATGCATGCACTTGCAAATCAGCTTGATAAAGAAGGCTTCTGGAGTCGAATACAGCTTGATGCAGATAATCGGGTAGAAGCTATCGTATTTGCTCATCCTGACTCGCTTGCCTATCTACAAGCATATCCAGATCTGCTGCTGTTGGATTGTACATATAAGACTAACAGATACGGTATGCCACTGCTAGATATTATTGGCATTGATGCTTCCAATAGGTCTTTTTGTATTGCATTTGCCTTCCTTAGGGGCGAAGATGAAGAGGACTACCTTTGGGCTCTTGAGAGGCTTAAATCCCTCTATGAGATCTGCCAAGTCAGACTTCCATCTGTTATCCTAACAGATTGTGCGAAAGCATGCATGAATGCGGTTGATATCTGCTTTCCGTCTTCAATCTCGCTGCTATGCCTTTGGCATGCTAACAAGGCAGTCCTGACCAATTGTCGGCCAACTTTTGTTTTATCGCAGCTAGGCTTAAGCCTCTCTGATGATGGCGATGCTGCCTGGCAGAGCTTCTTTAGCCATTGGCATTCGATTATCTATTCACCAGATCAAGCAACCTTTGAACAGCGGGTGCAAGAGCTTGAACAACAGTATCTGCCTGCTTATGTAAATGAGGTTGCATATCTGAAGTCAACGTGGCTCAACCCCTATAAGCAGAAGCTTGTAAAAGCCTGGGTTGATCAGCACCTTCACTTTGGCACTGTTGTTACCTCTACAGTTGAAGGTATCCATAGCATGCTAAAAAGCTATTTGAAGACATCTAAGTTAGATCTCTTTGAAGCTTGGGGGGCTTTGAGCCGGGCTTTAGTCCATCAGCTTGCTGAACTTCGTTCGAATCAGGCTATGCAGCAGGTCCGTAATCCAGTAGAGCTCTCAAAGCATCTCTATTCAGGTGTGCAAGCCTGGGTATCTCACTATGCCTTGCGGAAGGTTGAGGAACAAAGGAAGCGGCTTTTGGACACCGAGGCACCTTTACCTAGCTGCACAGGTGTTTTTACTCGAACCCAAGGGCTACCTTGCGCTCATATCCTTCAAACCTTACAAGAACAAGGCCAGGCCCTTGGTCTTGAACATTTTCATGAGCATTGGCATCTCAATCGTCCTGGAAAGCCACAGCTGCTGCTTGAGCCTCGGAATCGTGTGGATGCAAGGGCCGCTAGATCCACTCTACCAGCATCAAGCACTAAGAGACACCCAAGCTCTTTTGAGGCTGTTGAGGCCATAGGCAAGCGTAAGGCGCCGCCAAAGTGCAGTAGATGTCATACAGTGGGCCATATGATGACTTCAAAAGCATGCCCTCTTCGGCATCAAGAGCTCTTGGACAAGGCAGCCGCAGATAGGCAGGCACAAGAAGCCTTGCAGGCACAGGAAGCTTTGCAGACCCTACTAATGGCAGATGAGCAGGAATATGCAGCCTTGCATACAAAGGCACTTGTTGCCTCACCTGCTGCCTCACCTGCTGCCTCGCCTATGCAGACAGTCACACGATTAGCATATGATAGCCCGCAGGCTATCTATGAGAGATATGTTGTGGCAAGAGAAGCTTGGTATAAGATGCAGCCTCGAGGCGCTATTAAGACTAACCAACAATATCGAAAGGCACAGGGACTGCCTTCACGATACAGCAAGGCTGATTATGCATGGTGTTGCAATTGGAAGCAGATGAATAGTGGCTGCTTAGTGGGATCAAGCCGACGGCCATGGACTAAGGAAGAGATGATGGCCTATTTAGATTGGACTAAGCTAGAAGATCAACGCGTTGAAGACCAAGTACGGGAAGAGATGGAAGCTGAGGGCTTTGCAACAAGAAGACGGGGCTTGAATGATATTTAGAAGGCAGCTGCACAAGATCATGTTGAACAGCAGCAGAAGTATAGTTAGAAGAGTTTCATAGTTCTATTTCTGTTTTACTGCTATCCTGCTGCTGCCCTGAGTGAAGTTACTAATCAGAATGCCGCTGCGCCTGCTTGGTTTTGGCCGCCATCGCAAGGGAAAGGGTGCTTAGTCAGGGTGCGTGAGTTTAGCGCACGGGGTGCGTGAGCCTAGGCGGCGCCCAGCCTGAGTGCCTGAGATAAAGAGGCCCCTAGCAATTGCCTTAGAGTTTACCAGTAGCGCTGTTCTCCATATTTTTGTTTTATGGACCATTAATCGCGGAAGCGCTGTTGTGATCAGGATCCACAATGCCAAGAACCATCAGGCTGCAGCAACGGAATGACGTCCCCTCCCGGACCTAATGCCACGTCAGGATGCGTGTCTTGAGCAACATAAAGAGGGTCATTAGGTCACTGACCAACGCTCGGGCCTCCTTCAAACGTCCTGTACAGCTCGACAAGGGCGATGTGCAATTCGGCTGGCAAAGTGCATGTCTGTTTTGGCGTGGCTGCAGGTTTGAGTATTAGGCAGCAGTCGGTGAGACACCAGACCTTCCTAGCCCCCGAGCTAACGCCGCGGAGCCGAGTCGCGACGGGAACTCCACTCCTGGCTCGGCCGCTGCTCCCCAAACGAACGCTACCACGACTCCCTCCGGACAGCACGTGCGACTGGATACTCGACCGGCGTGCTTTTCGGCATTGGCTCACGATAGATGCCTCCGCGGGACCAAAGCTGCTGTGGGTCAAGGGGCCTGCGGGGTTCGGGAAGACGACCCTCGCGCCCGCGTCGTCGAACACCTCTCGTCCATCCTCGAGACGCCCGTCGCCTATTTCTTCTTTTCGTCCGACCTCGAGAGCCGCGAATATCCCTTCTTGGCCATACGGTCATGGATCTCCCAGATCGTATCGCGCCATGAGGGCGCTTTCGAGCACGTCCGCGAGAGATGGGAGTCCGACCCGGATCCCGTCGCAACGCGCGCAACTGTCATCACGCTCTTCACGCAACTCCTCCACGTTATTCCTGGATGCACATTCGTTGCCGACGGTCTAGACGAATGTACCCATTTAGATAACAGCAGCACCTCGGTCGCGAAATTTCTCCACGATGTTACAGATGCGATTGCCGAAACGAATGCCCGAGTCCTTTTTGTCAGTCGTGACGAGCCCGAGATCCGACACGCCCTCATAGACGACGCGCGTGAGAGCTTTGCCGAGTACGAGATCATGCCCGAAGACGTCCGATCCGACACTGCCGCCTACTCCCGGTCCATCGTCAACAGGAAACTCTCCCAACAAAAAGCGATGATGGCCGGTTGACCCTCTCCGAGGCAATGACCGATCGATGCCAAGGCCAGTTCCTCTGGCTTAAGATGCAAGAGGAATCCCTTAAGAGAGGGATGAACAAGAAACAACTTTAGCATGCTATTGCAAACACTCCAACGGGGCTTGACCATCTCTACGACCATAACTGGACTGGAGTCACCCGGTTGGGAGACTGGGAGACGCACAGAGCCTTCGCCCTCTTGCGCTGGACCGCATTCGCATTACGACCCCTGACTGTCTGCGAGATCACCGAAGCCGTCCTTATCGTCGAATCCGAAGACCTACCACTGGAAGATCTTCCCGATGCTGTGGATGATGACTAGGTCAACAGCGAAATGGTTGGCCTCTGCGGCCCTCTCTTAGAGGTCAGGAATGAACCCACCGATCCTTCCCCAAGCCGATGGACGGTGCACCTACCTCACTTACCGTCCGACAATACCTTCTTTGTAAGCTCCCTACGCCATGCTGGATTCGACAGAACGATCGCCTGCGAATTTCTTACGAGCAGCTCCAAAACACCTTGCTTGCCAAGGCTTGCCTTCAGTATGTCAGCTTGCGCCAAGTTTGGGAAGACGTTCCCCATGATCCATGGGATTGGCCAGAGACCGTTTGATCGGGATGGCGTTGGACACCGGTGCCCGTGTCGGAACGGGAGCTTCGTCAAGTGAGTCCTCGTCGGCCGACTTTTCTTGCGCATCTTCCTTCCATTGCCGAATGGGAACATTGGCATCCCAAGGCTGAGTGACCCGATCCGAACCCGAGGAGGAGTTGGTGTCGGAAGGGGAGTAGGCGGCAGTGGGCTCATGCTTGCGCCTCTGGCGAGGCCTAACGGGCTCGTAAACGCACTCTTGGCCGCGTTCCTGGCAGCGCGCGCAGGAAGGTTGGATTTCGTCGCATTTCTTCTTCTGTAGCGGAGAGGTTAGAGTGACGGCGACAGCACATGTTGTGTGAACTCAGTACCTTTACTTTGCTGGAAGGTGGTGTTAGTGAGACGATTTTGGGTTATAGGGGTGGACGATGGCACTCACCAGTAACTACATCCTGTACGACGGCGAACCATGTCCAGGTCAGCAAGATGCGTCTTTAAGCTTATAACATGGGGAATGCTGTGGAACGGAAATGCTCTGCAATGAAGCTTTGACGTACCTGCAGGTGAGCGCTTCTTCGGGATCTTGTGAGGCGCCGCAGCCGTATTCTCAGTCGTCCATACACTGGAAGCTTGGAGAACTTGCTGTCTAAAAAAAAGCGGCCGAGGGTCGGATGATGGGCGGTGTTGTTGAATAAACCGATTTGCGTAGCCGTGGGGAGGGAGGGGGGAATAAATTCGATAGTAACCAGACGAGGATCGTGGAGAGAGCGCGAGTGTGGAGGCGGGAAACGGAACGAAGATCTGGGGGCGATGGTGATGTTAAATCCAGCCTCTTTGTGGTGGTGACGGGAAAATACGAGTTCAGAAGCCGACGATCTCGGTCATAGAGAGACGAAAGCCCTCGTCAGGGGGAAGAGGCGGAAGTAGAAGGAGAAACTAAGGAATGGAAGGAACTGTCAAGCTCCGGAGACCTTCGCTTCCTGTTGGAGGTATTAAGGGCAAGGATCACAACCATCGTGAATAGCTTCACGGTCGGCGTGAAAGCTACACCATCATTAACGTCAGGCAACAGCCTGCTGCCTATGAGATCAGCAGACTGAATACAGGTATAAGAGACCGACTTTCGTCGCTCCTTTAGGGAGAGAATCAAGCGCTCATTTTTTTTTGGTCCTCAATCTACACTGCTGTTTTGTTCAATGTCTGCATTCGTGTATCAGTGCTAGGTTGACTGATCGCTTCAAAAGATCTGGAATCCCTGTGGGGTTCCTCCCCCTGCTAGCTTTCAACTAGATAGCAAGCTGCTAAGGTCTTAACTAGTGCGTGCCAAACTGCACTAGCTCAACTGTTAAAGTCGCTAACGACGAAGTATTTGTGGGGTTGGGCTTTCCTGCGTCGCATCTCGGGTGGCCCACCGCAACTAGTTCCAGCTGTTTGGCCAAAGCTTCCCTTCATTCACCAATGTCCAAAGCTTGTCAATACATGGGAATTGTCACAACTTCATGTAGCTATCCTTTTTGGGCTTTTTATAGACAATCGGAGACAAGCGTCTAGCGGCTGCGGGCATATCAGGCTCCAGTGGCAGACACCATCTCCCATTCATTCCATATCACTCCCTTGTCTTCCCCCCTGTTTCACCACCGAATAACCACATGGACACCTTTGTCATGGACCAAGACTCTCTGATGCTGGCCATCCAGCTCCAGCGAGAGGATCTCGAGCTGTGGGACAAGTCCAGGAAGGGCAAGCATCGCGACGGAGAAATCCCCGACTCTGACCTCGCCCTCGAGACGTGCCGCTATGAGCTCGAGTCCCTGGAGAATCTCATCTCCGACCGCGCCTTGAGCTTGAGCATCGCGCGCGCTGTGGAAGCCGATGGAGGTGCCATCGCCGCGGCCAGGACGGTCGAGGGTCAGGCTGCCAGAGATCGAGAGTTTGCGTTGAGGCTCTCGAGCGACCCTCGCGCAAGGCCCGGGCCGTCTCAGACCAAGGCCAAGAATGGGGACGCTGCCACGGGCGACCTGGACGACGAGATGCTCGAGAAGCTAAAGGCCCTGTATATTGGATTGACGGGCCCAGCCGCATTCGACTCCGACTCGGACGACTCTGATCTCTTCGTGCAGGCAGAGTCGTCCAGCTGGGCCGCAACCCGCCGCCACGCAAAGACAAGAGAGTGCATCTGCTGCGGCGACAGCTTCCCTCCCCTCGCCCTCTCCCCCTGCCCCTGCACCCACGAGTACTGCCGCGGATGCTTGGTCACCCTCGTCCGGTGCTCCCTCCAGGACGAGTCCCTGTTTCCTCCCCGCTGCTGCAGCCAGCGCATCCCCATCGAGGGGAACGCGCGCTTCCTGTCCCCCGAGCTGGTGGGCGAGTACAGGGCCAAGGAGGTCGAGTTTGAGACCCCGAACCGCACGTACTGCAGCGACCCCTTTTGCTCGACGTTTGTGCCGCCGCAGTTCATCGCCGACGAGGTGGGCCACTGTCCGAGATGCGGCAGGAGGACCTGCGTGCACTGCAAGGGGGGCTCTCATCAGGGGATTTGTCCTAGTGATAGCGCATCGCAAGAGGTGCTGCGTATCGCAGCTGATAACGGCTGGCAACAATGTACAGCCTGCGGAAGGGTTGTCGAGTTGGAGCATGGCTGCAATCATATGAGTAAGTTACTCTGACTTCATTCAGCTTTGTCCTCGATGCTTACAAAGTGCACTCAGCCTGTCGCTGTGGCCACCAGTTCTGCTACATCTGCGGCGATCGCTGGAAGACGTGCCAATGCCCGCAGTGGAACGAGGACCGCTTGCTCGCCAGAGCGAATGCGATCGTGGACAGGGCCGACGACGTCGCCCAGATTGACGCGAGAACTAGGCAGGCCAGAGTCCAGAGAGAGCAGCGGAACCTGGTAGAAAACCACCAGTGCAATCACGACCGATGGAGAGGGCGTTCGGGCCCACGCCGCTGCGAGGAGTGCTCCGACGTGCTCCCGGTCTTCATTTACGAGTGTCGGCAATGTCGCATCCTGGCTTGCAGGCGATGCCGATACAACCGACTCTAGGTCTTGAGTGAGCGGAATATGACGGATAGAAGCAATAGTAAATAACAGACCACCAAGCATTGAATGTGAGAAGCAATCATTCAGGATGATGCTATACAGAAGAAATGTGGTGGTTTTGTATGGTGTGCCGATCGAGTGAGGCTCCGGCCCCGATCATGCATCTATAATTACAACATGGTGCATCTTCAACATCTCGAGATCTGTTCGCACCGCAATCTAACCATAGCCCTCGATTTCATTAGCAAGCCCCATGTACACAGAGGAAGTGAACCAAGAGCCCTGGCCAACAAGGTAGTTCCCCTTCACTGGAGTCGATTCCGATGGCACCGTCGACACGCCTGGAAGTCGCAGTCATGGCACAGAAACAGAAAAGTATGCATCTCATCGCCGCAGTGATCACAGGTGCCGCCGCCGTGCCTCCACTCTCGGTCAGCATGCGGGCAGTTCTGGCGACGACGGATAGCATCGCGGGCCCTGCGGATGGCCTCTTGCCGCTGCGCAGGAGTAAGCTGCCCGCCGCCGGGTCGGCAACCGACGATGACTTCGGCTCTAGCGAGGAGCCCGCTCTCGTCCCACTGGCGGCAGGGACACGTCTTCCACGGCTTGGCGCAGAGGTAACAGAATTGGGCGCGGCAGATACATGCTGAAAAAAAATGAAAAATCCCGTCAGCCTTTGATCAGACGGGTGTAGAGGGTAGTCAAACTCACTGATGTGGAAGCATCCCCTATCCAGCTCAACCATCCGCTTGCAGGAAGGACATTGCTGCCACCCCTCGTCCTTGGCAACCCGCAGAAGCTGCTGCGTAGCCGCGTCCTTGGGGCAGTCTCCCCCATGAGCGACAGTCTTGCAAGTGACGCAAGTCTTGTGCTTGCACTCGACGCAAGTCGCGACGGCGTTCGCGATAGCGTCCGGCGGGATGAACGCCGAGCAGGCGGGACGGTGGCAGTAGGTCCGGTCCTTGGTCCCGTATTCGAGCTTCTTGGCGACAAAGTCCTTAAGGATCTGGTGCGGAAGGAGGGAAGAGTTGGCATCGACAGGGACAGGCTTGCCACAGCAGGGCGGGGGGAAGAGGGACTCGTCGCGGATGGCCGCCTTGACGAGGTCGACGAGGCATGAGTGACAGTAGTCGTGCGAGCAGGGGCTGTTGACGACGCCGTCAGGAGAGTGAGGGTTCTCACAGATGACGCACTCGCGGTGATCTTCATGCTCGGAAGTGGTGTGGTACGAGGCGGCGGAGGTCGATGACTCGGTCCGCGCAGGCTCTGGGTCGTTATCGTTCTTCGACATGGCTTTGGCTGGACGACGGCTGGCGGCCCACGAAGAAGATTCCGGTTGGTTCAGGATGTCTTCATCATCATCCTGCGCTGCGAGACCCTGGAGGCGAGCGCTGAGAGGCTTGGGCTGATCGAGGCCATCCGAGGCCTTCGGCTCACAGCAGAGCTGCGACAAACGACAAGGTCGTCATGTAAGGTCTCTGAACCCCTTCCGAAAATTGATGCCAGCGATACCAGTAGTGGCGATGACGAGCCTCTGGTTGATGAAGGTGGACGGACTCAAGGTGCGCGGCTATCACTCCAAGTGTCAGTTCTTGGGTGGGCCGACATCATGCTCCGGCGCCATGCTGGCCGATTTGCGACGTATCACGTCTTTGCATTCCTTGTGTTCAATATGAGTGTACGGTCGAGGAACCGTTGCGTTAGTATGTTGAGCGTGACGAGGAAAAATTTCCGCAAGATAGAGCGCATTGTACGGTCGCTCTCGGCAGACAGATTAACAGCGGCAAGGATCGAGTTGGAGAACTCGGGCAAAACGACTGACGAGGGCGTGAAGGAGCTTTTGAGAAGCCTTTCCTTGTATGGCTTCTGGCAGCCTATGTCCAGAGAAACCGCTTGAGTATGCGACGGAAGGTACAGTCGCTTGTTCGTCATGGCATGCTGGCGATCTGGTTCACGCTCAACCCAAATGATATTACGAACCCGGTAAGCAGCGACTTGCAGCATACCGCACCAGCGAGCCTGACGCGGCCGAGGCTTTCCTGAAGAGCCTTGACATGTCGTACAAACGCCTGCGGCTGGCCATTTTCGGACCCCATGGTCTCGGCCATCTTCTTCCACCGGGAGATGATGTTGTTCTTTGAGCATTATATCAAAGTTGGAGAGGTGTCGGTATTCGGGCGCCGACTATTTTGGTACTGTCGAGACCAACGAACGAGGGGCGCTTCACATCCACGGGTTGCTTTGGTTGCATGGAAACGCGCACTTGAGTTCGATGATTGCCGATATCGACGGCGAAGACCAAGCAACGTACCGTGAACGCATCATCCAATACATAGATAGCGTCCTCTCCGAGGTACAGTATGGCCCTAGGCATGCCATTGCAGATGCAGCAGTCGAGGCGGGCCAAACTGACATACCTATGAGGTAGGACCTGGACCAGGAAGGGTATTACGCCCTCCAAGCGGAACGGTCGGTGACATCGGATATTTCCTCCCTTCTTGAAAACAGGGGGCAATATTCGGCCACATTTGACGAGGAAGCGAATTTCTGTGCCGGTGCGACCCAGATCCATACTCATAGCCCAACCAGCGAAGCGGCCGGGGCAGCAGAACGATGTCAGTCGGAAAGGGTTGCCTTCTGTGGCGGCCTTCGCGTGCACAGACTACAAGGTGCAGAGCAGAACGCTGGAGCGCGTAGCCCTGGAGCTGCGGGGGACGATGACGACAAATGTCGACGGATACATAGTCCCCGCGCAATGCGATCCGTACAGCCTGTATGTGCAGCTGTCGCGGTGCCGGTCGCTAGACGGCATCATGCTCATCTCCAAGGTGCGGGAAAGAGATCTGGTGTGCAACGGGTTCCCCACGAGATGACCGTGGCGCAGGCCAGACTGGAGGAACTAAGCAACAAGACTCTTCAGAAGGCTCTGCGGTGGCTCGATGACAGGGGTCTGCGTTTGGTGATGTGAGGAGACAGGGCAGAGGGAGCGTCGTGCGGGCGGATGGGAGACGGCAGCCCTGTCCCGCCCCGAAGGAAGACTGGAGACCAACGAAGCGGGTGTGAAAAAGAGCTTGGCGAATCAAGCCCAGTGGGAAGCTGGAGTTTGAGGGGTGAGGCCGGAGGCGTTGCCATATAGATTAGATGTATCAGAGGTAAAGAGGCACGAGCGAAATCACGGGTCACGGGTTGCGAGGAAAGAAAAGAGCAAAAGGGGCAGGAACTAAGAGCGGTGTGGATTAAAGAAAAGGAAGACTGTACAGGCTCTCCTAAACCGACAAAACCGATCCAATGAGGCGAGGAAACCGACCAATGAGAGGAGTTCTTCAAGGCAATCGGAGGGGCGCAGAAGACCTTTCGTCTCTTCGTTCCTCAAGGCAGACAGACAAAGGCAGAAGTGAGGCTCAGAAGCAGCGCGCTCCCATTGGCCGGCGACGGGACCTACAAAAAGCCCAGCGGGTAGAGCAAAAGTCCTTTCGTTCCTCAAGGCATTCCTCGAGGCATATGTCCCTGCTGCACCTTCAAAAACCTGGGCCCTCACTCTCCTCTCAGGCTCTCACCCTCACCAGTTCCTCTAACTTCGTAATGCACCTCGGAAAATACTCCTTCACGCCATACGCATAAGGTAGTCCCTCTCCTCAACCAAATCACTCAATGCCACTTTGACCCAGTCCTCCGTCTTCTCCCTCCGTTCCCTTCTGGCCTGCCGCCTATTCTTCTCCCACGCCAGCTTCTGGCGGTACATCTGGCCGCGTTGCTGCTTGTTCGGCCTCCCAGTCTTGAACACGCCGACATCCGCATCCTTCAACGTCCACCGCTTGGGGACCTCGGGCAACCCAGCTGCCAGGCAGGCAGGCTTCTCCCGCGCCTCGATCAGCGGCAAAAGTGCCTCGTCCAGCTGTTTGAATGTCGGGATGCTGTTGTCGCACGGGGTGCCGCACATCTTCCACGTAGCGTCGAGGTCAGTGTGTGACGCATCAGCCATGCTGAGCAGTAGATTGAAGGCCAGTGTGGTGTCCATGGCGACTAGCTTCTTGACGGCGCCCATGTGCTTGCGGGCGGAGGTGGCGTAGCTGGCGCTTGTGACCGCCGAACTGTTGCCACTCATGATCTTGACTTTCTTGTCTAGCTCGTCGACGCGCTTGTCGAGGGCCTTGAGCGTGTCGGCGTAGAGCTTCTTGGCCTCCTTGGTGCCTGCAGCGGTGGTTTTCTTGGGTTTGGCGGAATTGGCTGTCCTGGCAGGCTTTGTCTTGGGTACCTTCGCGAGACGAGTACGCTGGTCATTTTCTTCATCGAAACCCGGAGCCTCTCCGTCGTCTTTGGCGTCGCGCTTTCGCTTAGTCGAGCCGGATGGCTTGAGCCGGCTGGTGAGGCTGTTTCGTGGGGCCATCCTGAATGCTGTGTATGGTGGAACCAACTCAGAGGGGTTCAATAAAGTAGAAGAGGGAGATTCGTTTGGCAGAGAGAGCAATATCTAATGGAAGAAGTTCAACAGCCAAAAAGAAGTAGGTACGCGTCAAGAAGAACGCGTCGTGGAGCACAGAATGAACCCCGCGAAGAAAGCCACCAAGGGGTTTCCGGTGATCTACCGGACACCGTGATCGTCCAGGCTTATGGCGGCTAATACATCCGCGCCCGGGCGCCCGAATAAAGTTACGCGCCCGGACTAAATTGAGCGATATTATTGGCTCATCCTAATCGAGCGCCCCATAACATGACTAACCTTACCTCAGGCACTCAGGCCCACTGGGCGCGCTTAACAGCGCGACGCCTTCCCTAAAGGGGTAATGGCTCCCAGAGGGCCTGAGTCGGGCGCGCCAACCACAAACTGCCCGGCGTCCCATTGGCCCAAGCAACACGCAACACGCGCTCTGCAACTGTCAGGCAGTCAAACGAGGTGGAGAGCAAGCCAATGGTAGATGAAAAAGAGTGGGGCATTGGGAGATCTCGGGCAAAGCGTTGGAAGCGTAATTAGCTTAGCGTGCTGGCTCTATGGGTTGAGTTCACCACGGAACCAGTATTTGGTTGGCCTGGTAACAGGCTCGGTGACTTGAAAATCGAGGAGGTCGGCATTGTATTACTCTTCTCCCTCGTCATCCAGTCGCAACGCGCTTGACCTATCAAAATAATGGCGTGTCAAAAAGATTTGATGGCAAGGACTCTGGATTCACATCGCTCCTGTTATGGCCGATTTAGTCGGCCAGCCAACGTAAGCACTGCCCGTTACATTCTCAGTTAACATGTTCGTAGGGCTCAGCTTCTGAAGGCAGCACCACAAATCACTGGTAGTCTGTTGCGTTTGCCTACAGAGATCCTAGCTCAAATATTCCACTACAGCGATTCGTTGGATCGAATGTGTCTCGCCTTGACGTGTAGATACCTGCTGCAGGTTTCATCGCTCGTGAGAATCCGGGTACCGTCAGCAGTCAAGCACAGGTTCCTCCCGCCATCCACTTGCGACGAAATATTTCTCCTTTTCAGGCGCATAGCACCTCGCGATGATCGTGGCCGGCTTGATAGAAGTATCGGCCTTTGCTGCGACTGCTGCCTGAGGTATCGAACGAGGCAAAGGGGATTTTGGAGAACCTGCAGAAGCAAATGTCTGAAGATGGGTGTGACACCCGAAATGTGGAAAAGCGTGGTAAAATCCCGGTATGTCGCAAATATATTCCCATGTCCAGAGTGCTGGTGTCAAGAGATGTACAGTAATGGGTGCCGCAAAGAGGGTGGCTGAACAAACCCGGCCCAACGCTGGTGGTGCCCATCTCCATCTTCCTGCGTGTCCAAAGGCGCGTCGATGAACCGTGAAGGACCTTGTGACTAGAAGAACTACTATGCCTTGTTGAACGTCTCGTGCTCGAAACACTGCCGTGACCATCCGGATGTCATCTGAGCATCTTCCTTCATCCCGACCTCGAATCCTTGATTTCTCAGTCGCCTTGCTGGGGTCCACCGTCTCTGCCTTCCATCTTCGCTTGTTTGGCACCAACGGAGCCAACGGGTGCCGAGGCGGTTCGAGTAATAAGGCCCGCTCAACGTCGATTATCATAACTCCATTGGTCTCCGAGTTGAACAGCACGTTTGCAGCGCGCACATCCCTGTGGACCACTCCTCTTTGATGTATCGCGCGTAGCGACCGCATTGCCATTCCCTAGAGCTGGTTCCCAAGCCCGCTCGCGCCAGCTGTTGCACCAATGCCATACCCGCCCCATGACAGAAACATCAGGTGCACCACATACACCCGGTGGTCATAGTAGTAGATCCTGCCCATCGGGTGCAGGTCAACGGCGCCCAGAAGTACTGGCACATGTACGCCTTGCACGGGTTGTAGACGCTCGTATACTGCCGCCTCATGTTCGAGATCCTTCATGAAAGCCCGAACCGTGCCCTTACTGACAAAGGTATAGCCATACGCAAGCAGCGTCACCTTGAACAGCACGCCACGAGTACCACCCGACGCCAATGGCGTGATCCCGTCATCTAGCGTGCGCTCTAGCTGCTCTCGGAGAAGCTCAACAAAGTCTGTGTGAGCGATTGGATGGGCAGCACACGTCCGTCTCGAGCCATGGCGATTGCTGCGATGATTGTTGCCTGGTCTATTGTGAAGCGCCAGATTAGGACATCTTGGGTCGAGAGTACCGCCTCTAACGAGCCCAAGAAGACACTTTTGCGTGCAAAATGGGACCTCTTGTTCGTTATTTCCTCCTCTTCCTCCTCTTCCTCCTCCCCCACCTCCCTGAGGCCGTCGCTCCAGGATTCGCCGACTGCGTCGAGTTCCCTGACCTCCTTGCTCGCCTCGCCCTCCGCGACCTGATCGCCGCTCCGTCGGACTCGGCGTGTCTGGCATGTGTGGTCCTGACTCGTCATCAGATGGCTCCCCTCCGTCCTTTCTCGTCGGTCTCTTGATAGGCTCATCCTCGACACGCTTCCAATTCTTACCTCGGAGAAGGTAAGGCGATCGGTCCACGCCTATGTAGTCTACCGGTTGGTAACCGGGTGAACTCTTCGGCGCGTGTCGTTCGTCCTCCGGGATCGATCGCAGCGTCGTCTCAAAGTCTTCCACCCATGTCTTCAACTCCTGAGTTGCCCGTTGCCGCTCGTCTTGTACATGTTGTCGTCCTTCACCTGGTGAATCGAGGGCCATAAGACTGAAAGCCAGATACTGGCCTACTGCCGTGCACATGTGGAAATGGTCCGGATGCGCTGAGACCTCCGCGTTGGGTTCTGCTAGGTGATAGAACAGCGTCCCAGGTTCGTCCCAGTCGATCCTCAGAAAGACAATCACTTCGCCCGTCGTCAGCAGATCATTCTCCAATCCGCTCTCAATCATATAGTGGTACGTCTGCGTAATCGCAGACGCCGTCAGTCTCTCTGCATGATACTGGAATCGCGCATCCGGATCCACCGACGTCGGGATCGTCTTCCGGTTGACGACCTCTTCGTAGATATTCATGGCGCGCAGACCGAGACGAAGGTGCGGAGCGGTCAGCTTGTGGGGCGGCTTGTACTCGGAATGTAGATCATCGTGCGCCTTGCCAAGTCTGTGTCGTCCGATCGGTACACGCAAATCTAATCGGGCCGTAGCTAGTTGATATCGAGTCTGTGGCCTAGCGTAGATGGTGGTGTCGATGGCGTCTCGCGGTCGACGACTTCTTCAGCAACGTCGCTGATCGCATGCGGATGGTTCTCGAAGATGATGCCATTTCCCAGGTCAAACACGCTTCTAACCTCGTCCACCTCTTTGAGCTACTCCATTATATTTCGGACAGGATCCTCAACCCTATTGTGCAGGAAGTACTCGAGTGTCTTCTCGTCAGCTATCGACCGGCGAGAGATTCTATTGCCCAGACCGACTAGGAAGTTTCTGTTCTCAAAAGCGCGGGTCTCTGTGGGGAAAGTTTCGTAGAGCAAGCCGAAGGTGAGACGCTGTTGTTGGAGAAAATCGGACCAGGGTCTGAGGTTTGTAGGACACCATTTGTGGCGCGGGTTGGTGATGGAGCCTGTGGAGGACAGCTTTGGGTCTGTTTCGACGGTGAGTTTGGAGAATACAGAGGTATGACAAGCAGAAATATATTCATCGAGAGTCGTGGGTCGAGTTTGCTCCTCTGCTTCCTCAGCGCGTTGCTGTTCCCTTTCGGCGCGTTGCTGTTCCCTCTCGGCGCGTTGCTGTTCCCTCTCGGCGCGTTGCTGCTCTCTCTCGGCGCGTTGGCGCTCCTCTTGTTGTTCTCGCTCTGCTTCTTCAGCACGTTCTTCCGCCTCTCGCAGCCGTCTCCTCAGGTCTTCTACACTGCTTGATCTATCCATGATGTCCAGCGTCGATGTAGTGAGAATCGATTCAGAAAGAAGTTCGTATCACAGCCAACATGTTGAGGCCAAGCCAGATCACGGAGTAGAGTGGAGCCCAATTTCGTTGCGCGGGGTTACCTGGTGGAGACGGACCGTTCGGGCCAAGGTCATTTGTCACCTTGCGTTCCAATTCTTCTACTTCCTCTTATTTATGTCGACACTCTCGACTCCATCTCCGGTTTTGATGGGGTTTCCGCGGATGACTTGACGAGGAATCGGGGACAAGACGGACGGAAGGCTCATGCTGTTAAAATCGGCATGGTGGCTGTCCCGTTCCGCAGAAGTTGCCTTCTGTCGCTTTGCTCGCCGGTTTTACGTTCGCATTAGCTTTGTCCTGGGAGTAGCCTACTGGCGGTCCGCGCTTCTTTGATCCTAGTTCCGCCCCGTGTGGCTGATCAATTCTTGTACGATTAATCGTGGTCACGGAACAGCATAGAACGACTGTAAGAAGATCGTAATTCGGAGTGATAAAACCAAATCAACTCCTTAAAGGAAGAAAGATCTTTGGATCAAGATATCAATGAAGCCCCCCGAGACCATAAGTTACGGTTACTAAACGGGTTTAGCGCAAGGTGTGGACGTACACTAGTCCAAAAAGGCTTAGCATTGACCACGAAATTCTGATTGGCCCGCGGACGACAGAGCGACGACGAGGTTAACAATTTGTAAGTGTGATAATGTCGCAGAGTGCAGAAATAAATGTTGAAAAAGTATTTACGATACTCCAAGATCTTATAGAGTAAGCATGAGACAGTGATATTTTTTGCCTCCCCTTTGCCCCTAAATCTAGTCGTATTTTCCGTAATGACGTCACGCCATCCAAGCTGTCATCGTCCGGTGCGATGTTGAGAGAAATGATGAAGCAAAAAGGTTGCAGGTGATATTGGAAGGTCTAAGTTACATATGTCTGAGAGGAGCACAGCTCCTTACATAGTATCCACATCCCAGCCACCAGCAGATCGGACCATCTTAGTCATACGGTCTCAACAAGAAAAGATTCCTGCCTTGGTCCGCTCGCCATGGGATAACGTGCGTCTGCCATATCATGGAGCCCTCGTCCACCTCGACCTGACATTGTAAAAGCTGCTTGCGGACTGTCTGGTGCAGAAGTTATCTCATCCGCCCGAGACGTTGCGATTACCTGCCACCACGCTACCAATGGTCATCGCCCATCGGATTATAGTAGTAATCGTAATCTTCCAAGTCGTCATACTCTCCGAGTGAAGGCATGCCGCATTGTGGGCAGTCGTTGAGGGTGTCGGAACAATTTTCGCATAGATCCAGCTTAGCGCCGCACTCTTCGTTGTTGCACTCGTCAACGAGGCGACAGTTTGAACAGATAGGCTCGTGGCAACCTTCACAGAACAAATCTCCAGCTTGATCTTTGTGTGTTGCACAGTAGCTAAATAACTCTTCGCAGATGCACTGAACACGATGGAGCTTGACGATGGGGTGCTTGATCACTGAAATTCCTGTTCATTAGTCTCAACTGCAGAAGTGTAAAGGAATCAGGGAGACTGTACCAGGAGAGTCAACTGCCGTGGCCGTATCATCTGTCGGCCTGGAGGCTTCATCCAACGGGTCATCATTCTCGTCATGTGAGGATTCTCCTAAGCGCTCTGGCTCAGCTGGTGTCGGAAGGCAACGTTTGCACGAGCTGGGAGCTTTGCACTTGGCACAAGCTTGGTGGCGGATTGTTGGACACAGTGGCAGATCGCAAGACGGGCATTTTGGCAGTGCTCGTTCAGCACACTTGCCACGCTCACACCACCACTCGCTCGGATGGTCTTCACAACGTCTGCCGTAGAGTTGGGCGCACCCGTCGCATACGTATGCTTTGGGGGAAGTACTAGCTTGCCGAGCCGGACAAGCGTCGCCGATGCAGATGAACATTAGAGGATTACCCTCTTCCTCTGCCTCCTGTTGGCAGAAGAGACAGCAGATGACGCGAATGTCGTGAGCGGGAGTGTCCTCGTCTTCTTTACCGTCGCAAAAGAGTAGCTGTTCCGCGCATAAGACTTCGTTGCAAGCAGAACAGGCTGCGAGAAGAGGTTTGAGCGGGTCGACAACGCGCTGTTGTTCGCGGCATGGGCCGCAGTAGATCTCGTGGTCGTGATCGAGACATCGTAAGAGCAGATCCACTCCCTGTCCACTGCAGCCTGCCTGGGGACAAGATAACCGTTCGCACTTCTTGCAAGCCGCTAATGGTACCGCGCAGTCTGGGCACGCTCCGGATACGGACGTCACTGAAGGCTTGACCTCTAATTTGGCCTTCTTGGCTGGCGCAGGCTGAGACGCTTTAAAATCAGCTAGGCGATGCTCGTAGGCCTCGATTGCAGCGGCGCGCACTCGCTGCCGCTCTAGCTCTGCTAACCGCTGTCTCTCTTGTGCCTCACGCTGAGCTCTCTCCTCGTTGCGACGAGCTTCTTCCTTCCGCTCAGGGATCTGCTCGACCCATTCTTGAATACGATCCAGTAGAGGGATACAATCCGCAGGTATCGACGCATAGCCTTGCTGACCTTGCTGACCTTTCTTGATCTTGACTCGCCGCCGCATGATGTCAACTGTGTACGCGGCCGACTGCGAGGGGTGGTCAGGCTCGCCCTCGACACAATTCAGGATGAGGGCTTCAGGAGAGCCGTCTGCTCTGGCAATATAGGACAAGCGGGCGACATGCCACCAGTGATCAAGTTGGCCGACCTCGATCCCACCCACCTCGCGCCAGACGGCTTTGGCAACATCTGCTGCCGCATGCTGTAGGCCGAGCGGTAGCGCCGTGGTTAGACCGATCCAGTTGGAGCTGCCCGGCATCTTTACCGAAACAACAGATTGTAGAGATTCTAGGACAAGATGGTTGGTAAAGCTGCAAAGATCCGATGGCTCTTGGCGCATACACATTCATCTCCGAAAAAAAACTCGAGGCTTCCACGTTGGAGTACGCCAAGCTGATCACCTGATCCCATCGCGAGACATTGTTACCTCAGCGAGCTCAGAATGAATGAATGAAATTTAGGGCGTGATTAAAAAGTAACCCTCCCTCGCGTATTTTGCAACCCATTTTGTGGCTGAACTCCACCTCCCTTCCGATTCCGCAGCCCACACCAAATTTACTATGAGAGCTTGAGAGTGCATATAATGAACCTGTTATTCCTAGAATATCTAACCACCTAATACCTCAATAGAGGGACCACTATCAGGGCATTCCAAGTCATCACTGACGTCATCGTCGAATACATCATCACGACCTCCTGCCTCAATCTCTAGTGCTAGTCTGTACATGCGCTCCTCGAAGCCGGGATGAAATGATTCATCTGGTGCATCTGTTTCCGACCACAGTGAGAATTGGCTGAAGGCATCAGTAATCTCTTTTTCACTAAGTGACGGTATTTCCCTTGGTGTTTTGGCGGCCACAGCGCTCATAGCGTCGCCGGCTGCGACGTCAGCTTCATCGTCAGAGACATCTTCCAAGTGCTGGAACGCACGCATATATGACCTATGCAACTCGGTACCGGGCTCATATGAATCGCCTGCCTCCAGTCTTTTCATCCCTAATGACGTAGTTGACTCCTTTAATGTGTTGATTGCAGCAGGGGCGGTTGAAGGTGGAGGGTTTGATTGTAGTTGTGACGCCCCACGCAAAATGGCGGCTTCCACTATAGTAGCTGCTGCTGTGGTGTCGGTAGTTGATGTGGGGTCTGTTGATTTAATTGGCTGAGCTCGAGGCTGACTTTCCCGAATAGGAATATCACGTGATACAGGAGACCGGTCCCTGCGGGCCCGCCAATGCCTTTCGGAACGTCCCTCGGATCCTCTGATTTACCTATGGCTCTTCGATGACGGCTCGGTATATTGATTTAGGGTACGGCGTTAGGTGGTCCTTTGGGAGGTGAGTAAAGGACGAAGGTTTTCGTTTCGCATCACTGTGGCTTACAGCCCAGAACCTTATCTGACGTGTGACGTAGGAATTCGATACCATGGGAACTTTAAGAACTTGACTGATCAGTTCTCCTAACAAACTTGAAAGCTTCCGAAACATGTAGCAAATTTATATGATATCCTTATCCTTATTTCTTTGACCGCCTGATCTTCCTCAGGTTGTAGTACTGAGCCACTCTCCATGGCGCCAATCGATTACTCCAAATGGGACAGCATAGACACCGATTCCGAGCCACAAACCCCCACTGAGCAGGTGCCTCCAGTCAAAGCAAACCCTGCGCCTGCTCCAGCCACCTCACAGTCGGCTGCACCGGCATCGACGGCAACACACAGCGCGTCAGGGTCCATCCAAGCCGTCATCGTCCGGTGCGACGTTGAGAGACTGAAATTCGCGCCTTGGTCCGCTACGACGATCCAGGCAGATCATGCCGTCTTCTCGCAGCCCGTGCCTCCTGTCCCAGGACTCATCGACGTCCCGCTGGTCGTTTACCGCGTAGGCACTCAGTCCGCCAACCGGGCGGACCTCGACAACCAGATCGCCACGTATCTCAATATCGACGCCGAGTCCGGGTTTGCGCCCCCGGAGTGGCGGTCATATGTCGGCACCGTGGTGGTCGCGCGCAAGGACATGAAGCCGTTGCTGCCGCACCATCTTGAGGGCGTGTGGATGTACTGTGACCGCGTTCTGGACCTCTTCGGAGAAGGAGAAGGCCCGCCGAGAAGTCTGTACAATAGACAGGCCTTCGAAGAGTGGTGGAAAGATTATTGTGAGGAACAGAAGGAGTTCCGGCCGGGCAACGGAGGCGAGAAGGATCCGGATGATTGGCGGGCGGTGAAGTCGCCGTATGAGATCTAAGACTCCTAATACGGGGTTCGTCGTGCGTTTTGAACCACAAAACCCCTGCGTCTAGTTGTTGCTTGGCGCCCTTAAGTCGGGTTGAAAATGCGCCGGGTTGGAGCTTTAAGTCATGGGGCCCGGCATGGGCAAGTAGGGTCGGTTCTGGATACTACAAGGTCGGCGGCGTTGGAGTGATTTCAGACTTCAGGATGAGCCAAACGGTTAAACTATCTCGCATGCTATTCCTAGGTATCGCGGCCGTGACCCTCATATATCCGTCGAGTTTCTACAGCTAGGTTCC